>JALIGW010000011.1:10347893-10695393 GCA_023053685.1 Diadophis punctatus similis | reverse complement strand
TCTGGTGGCAAGCTGTTCCACTGGTTAATTGTCCTCACTGTTAGGAAGTTTCTCCTTAATTCCAGGTTGATTCTCTCTCTGGTTAGTTTCCATCCATTGTTTCCTGTCTTGCTTTCTGGTGCTTTGGAGAATAATTTGACCCCCTCCTCTTTGTGCCAGCCCCTCAAATACTGGAATACTGCTATCATGTCACACCCAAATTCTTCTTTTCTTTAGACTAGCCAAACCCAAATCCTGCATAACGGTTTAATCTCCAGGTCTTTGATCGTCTTAGTTGCTCTTCTCTAAACTTTTTCCAGTCTCAACATCTTTATGCTGACCAAATTGGTTGCAGTATTCCAGGTGTGGCCTTAACAGGGTTTTATAAAGCGGTACTACTGGTAATACTTCACGTGACCTTGATTCTATGCCTCTGATTATAGAAGCCAGGATTGTATTTGCTATTTTGGCTGCCGCCGCACATTGGTTGTCACGATGTGAATATTGTCAGTTTGTGCATCTCTATGTTTTCTACTGTTTCTTGTATTTATGGTCAAGCAGACGTATGATATATTCTATTACGCATGCCTGCATTCCTGAAGTCAACTCTTTTTTCTTCTCTTCCGCCATTTCTGCCGAAGGTAGAAGTGATTTTTTCTTTAGCCGATAAGATGTAGTTTACTAAGGATTCTTTTTATTATTTTCTACTGAAATAAATATTTTGCTAATTAGATTTGAATCTCGGTTTTATTTTCTAAGTAAGAATGACTTCAAAAGGGAAGCAAAGATCCATCGACCTCTACGGGGGATGATTCCCCCCCTTCTCTTCTTAACATTGGTAACTGATATTCAAGTGATCGTCCACTAGGACTCCAAGGTCCCTCTCACAGTTATTGCTTTTCGGCATAGTTTGGGCCTGTTGCTATTTTATTCAGCACTTTTTTAAAAACTTTCCCGGCTAGCTGCAGTTGTTTGTTTGCTTGTTTGTTTGTTTGTTTGTTTGTTTATTTTGAGATTTATATACCGCCTCATAGTGCAAGCACTGTCTAAACAGTTTACACCAGTAAGCAATGTATATATTTATATTGCCCCCAACAATCTGGGTCCTCATTTTACCTACTTCGGAAGGATGGAAGGCTGAGTCAACCTTGAGCCGGTGAGATTTGAACTGCTGAACAGCTGATCACAGTCAGCTAAAGTAGCCTGCAGTACTGCACTCTAACCGCTGCGCCACCTCGGCTCTTGACCTGTCCAAATAGAATAGAAATAGAAATAGAAATAATCGAAGAAAACCAAATAGAATACTTTATTTGGCCAAGTGTGATTAGACACAGAAGGAATTTTTCTCCGGTGCAGGATCTCTCTGTGTACATGCAAAGCAACAGAGTATAGCTAGTCCTTGACTTACAACAGTCCACTTAGTGACTATTCAAAGTGACAACGGCGCTGAAAAAAGTGACTTATGACAATTTTTCACATTTACGACCGTTGCAGCCATCCCCATGGTCAGGTGATCAAAATTCAGACGTTTGGCAACTGACTCACATTTACGACGTTTGCGGTATCCAGGGGTCATGTGATCCGTTTTGCTACCTTCTCACACGAGAGGCCAGATTCACTTAGCAACTGTGTCGCTAGCTTAACAATTGCAGTGATTCCCTTAACAAACGTGGCAAGAAAAGTCGTAAAATGGGACAAAACTCATTTAACAAATTTCTCACTTAGCAACATAAATGTTGGGCTCAGTTGTGGTCATATGTTGAGGACTGCCTGTAACAATAACCATCATAATAATACCAATAAGAGGGAACACTTTAATTATGGTGTCAGCCTCGCTTTAGTCCTGTCTCTCAAGACGGCGTTCTTAGTTGTGACTTTGTGTGTTGGACAAGTCCCTTAATTGGCAAATCCCTTAATGAGCCAAGGTGGAGCAGCGGTTAGAGGCAGTACTGCAGGCTACTTTAGCTGACTTCGATCCGCAGGTCAGCGGTTCAAATCTCACCGGCTCAAGGTTGGCTCAGCCTTCCATCCTTCCCAGGTAGGTAAAATGAGGACCCAGATTGTTGGGGGCAATGTAAATATATACATTGCTTACTGGTGTAAACCGCTTAGAGAGTGCTTGCACTGTGAGGCGGTATATAAATCTCACTAATAAATAAATAAATGTATAAATGTAGGTAGATGCACCTGTGTAGTTTGTTTCTGGGGGGAAAAATGAACAGATAGTCCTCGAATTACAACCAGTTACTTAGCCTCAACTTACGGCCTGCCATTTGCAATGTCCTGTGGTTGTGCGATTTGTGATGTTTTTATCGGAAACTTCTGGTTTCTGGCATAAAATATCCCATAGGGAAAATACGTTCATTGAATGACTGCCACATTCACTTTACGGCCACTGGAAAATAGGTCATAAAATCAGGCACAGTAATAGGATGCCCACTTAACGACCAACCGACACTTAAACTGCTGGCTCAATTAAGGTCATAAATCTAGGACTTCTTACATCTGGGATAGCAGGTTGTTGATTCTTGAGCAGGAAATCACAAAGGACTCCAGTTGAGTTTCAGGAAATGTTATTTTATTTTATTTTTTATTTTATTTTATTTATTTCGTCAAGCATGTATTAGGTAAGATATAAATATAAACATAACTATGAATACATGAAATGGATATGAATAAAAGGGAATATTAGGACACGGACGGTAGCCACGCTGGTATGCTTATGCACGCCCCTTAAATTTATTTAAATTTAAATTTAGTTAAATTTAGTTGCATTTTTTTGCCGTCCATCTCGCCACGAGGTTAGTGATTTAGTTTTGGCAGTTTGGAGATGTCTCTCTTCAGAGAAGCCGTGCCAAAGTTGGGGTCTCTCTCTTTCCAGCGTAGTCCTGCAATTCATTTTATAGAGATTATAGATTAACAGAGTCGGAAGGGACCTTGCAGGTCATCTAGTCCAACCCCCTGCCCAAGCACTACCTAGAATCAAACTCACAACCTCCTGATTGTGAGGCAAGAGCTCTACCTCTAGGCCACAGCAGCTGGTTTCCCCCACCCCACCCCGGACCTCTTCAGCCGCATTTTATGACATGACCCGGTCTTATGACATTCTGGTTTCAACCTGACTCCTGCCTGGGATGTTTTAAATTTGCTAAGTCAATGTAATGTCGGTCCAGAGTGACCTGGAGTCATGATTTGATTGAAAAGTAAGGCCAGACTTTCTTCCCAATGAGAAGGTGGAGCTTTTGCTGTTGAAAATGTTGAGAGATTCACAAGTGTGAAGTGGAAATCCTCTAGACCAGAACAACCTCCTTGGAGATTTTTAAATGCCTGCCTTGTTTGTTTTTAAAAAACTATTTCACATTAAGGTGGCTCAAACTCTTGTCTTATTCTTATTTAGAATGAGAACAAGATTTATTCAGTAAACCAGGGTTAGCCAAACCATGATATTAAGTGCAAAGCCAATATAAAACATATAAGTTTTATTATATGTTTTCCTATATATCCCTGGGGTCGTGAATGATGCTGCACTGAGAACCTGTCTGGGCATATCTCGGAGAGAGCTGCTCCCCCCTCCTGGCCCATCCAGATGTCAGTTATACACACCTCCCGACTGGACTACTGCAATGCGCTCTACATGGGGCTACCCTTGAAGAGTATTCTGAGACTTCAGTTGGTGCAAAATGCGGCTGCGCGTGCTGTGGTGGGTGTGCCAAGGTACACCCACGTTACACCTCTACTCCGCCAGCTGCATTGGTTGCCCATCGGTCTCCGGATACAATTCAAGGTGTTGATCATCATCTTTAAAGCCCTTCATGGCTTAGGACCAGGCTATCTCCGGGACCGCATCCTGCCTCATACTTCCCTTCGACCGGTTAGGGCCCACAGAGCGGGCCTCCTCCAGGTCCCGTCAGCTAAACAATGCCGGCTGGCGGACCCTAGGGGGAGGGCCTTCTCTGTGGGGAGCCCCGTGCTCTGGAACCAACTTCCCCCAGAGACCCGAACCATCCCTACCGTGCTGGCCTTCCAAAAAGCCGTCAAGACATGGCTCTTCCGGCAGGCAGGGGGGTGAGCCTAGTTCCACCTGAGCTCTCGCTGAAGTTATGGCTGAACATTTTTAATCTTTTTGTAATTTTTAATTGTTGTTTTTAACTGTTGTTTATTATTAGTGTTCTTGTATAATTTGCTGTACGCCGCCCTGAGTCCCTCGGAAGTAGGGCGGCATAGAAGAACCAATAATAAATAAAAATAAATAAATAAAAAGTTGCAGGGTATATAGGAATGGGAATTGGGAGGGCAAGAACTGTCAATTTTTTAAAAGGCAAAATTTTCTACTGATCAGAAAGAAAAGATTCAGTATGTCATGGTAATTTTGCAAACTTTTGTTTTGAAATGTGGACATTTTCCGATGCTTTTAATATTTGATATGCAGGCGGTATGCCTCAAGGGTTGATATTTTCCTGTTTTTGTTTTGCTTGTAATTGCTTGCTGTTACGTTCTTCTAGTTTTCAATTTTTTTGTAATTTTTGTTCATTTGTTTTTGGCAGGTAGTTGGGTTTCGGGGGATCTTTTGTATTTTTTGTCTTTTAAAAAAAGCACTTTCAATAAAATAAACTTTTAAAAAATAGTTGTAGCGTAAATGGATGGAAGAACATTAAAGAGAGATCTAACTTAGAACTAAGGAGAAATTCCCAGACACCAAGAACAATCAATCTGTGGAACAGCTTCCCTCCAGAGGTTGTGGGTGCTCCATCACTGGAGGTCTTCAAGAAGAGACTGGACAGCCCTTTGTCTGGAATGGTAGAGGGTCTCCTGCTTGAGCAGGGGGTTGGACTAGATGATCTCTGGGTCCCCTTGCAGCCCTAGGTTTAGATGGATGAATGGACGGATGAAGTGAATGATGGACGGACAGATTGTCTGTCTGTCTGTATCCATCCATCCATCCATCATTTACTTCATATGTCTGTCTATGTAGTTTATCTGTCTCTCTGACCTGATAGATGAGAGAGAGGATGGATGGATGGATGGACAGATGGATAGATGGATGGACGGATGGATGGATGGATGGATGGATGGATGGACGGACGGACAGACGGATGGATGGAATAGCTTGCTTCCTGGAGTGCTCCGTCATTGGAGGTTTTCAAGACTGGACAGCCATAGATGGTACAGGGTCTCCTGCTTGAGCAGGGGGTCAGACTAGAAGACCTCCATGGTCCCTTCCAACCCTATGATTCTATCTTCTATGTAGATGGAGAATGAGATTTGGGGCAGGATTTGCCACTCATGGTCTGCTTCTCTCCTTCCAGAGGAAGAGTTCCGTTCCACGTACCTGAATCCGCTGCTGGCGAAGCTACCTGGCCGGCCAATGAAAGTGGCCTCCATCCCGAATGGTTCTTTCCCTGAGGAATGGGACTGGCGGGACCATGGGGCTGTCACAGGGGTCAAAAACCAGGTGGGTTTTCCTAGCCTAAGTCCCCTTGGACGGATTCTGAGATGGAGTCCTGGGTGGGGCTGCGGCGTTCCGCCTAGGTGGAGATACCCGACTGTTTGGTCAATAGGGCCATATCAAGTGATGTAGGGCAGGGGTGTCCAACCATGGCAACTTCCCTAAGACTGTGGACTTCAAGTCCCAGAATTCCCCAGCCAGCACAGCTTGATCCTCCTCGAATTAAGCTAGATGCCTCTCCAGACAGTGTTTCTAAACATTAGCAACTTTATTTATTTATGTATTTATTTTGTGAGATTTATATACCACCTCACAGTGCAAGCACTCTCTAAGCGGTTTACACCATTAAGCAATGTATATTTACATTGCCCCCAACAATCTGGGTCCTCATTTTACCTACCTCGGAAGGATGGAAGGCTGAGTCAACCTTGAGCCGGTGAGATTTGAACCGCTGACCTGCGGATCAGTGTCAGCTAAAGTGGCCTGCAGTACCTGCCTCTAACCGCTGTGCCACCTCGGCTCTTCAAGATGGGTGGACTTCAACTTCCCTAGCTTCGCTGACTGGGGAATTCTGGGAGTTGAAGTCCACCTATCCTCCAGTGGCCTAGCTTGAGAAACACTCGTGCCAAGATTGAAACATGGGCAGCTACGGGCCTCTTCATTTCAACTTGTCATGAGAGTAGGAGGGTGGGATTGTTGACTACTAATGGGTTACTTCGGAGAAATAAAACCTCTGCAGTTCCATGAGAATTTGTGAGACTCTGGAAACCTTTCAAGGTCAGATCAAAAGGTGTGCAGAAGAAGTCAGATGGTTCCCATAACAAAGAGAACTTTTTAATACCATCTACATGGAAGCCTGGGGTTTGAGCTGGGACATCCATTGTTTAATACTGGGGAATTCTGGGAGTTAGTCCATCCGTCTTCCAGTGACTAAGGTTGAGAAACAGGGTTGGGGCTGGGGAATTCTGGGAGTTGAAGTCCACCATCTTCAAGTGGCCAAGGTTTAGAACAGTGTTTCTCAACCTTGGCAGTTTGAAGATGTGTGGACTTCAACTCCCAGAATTCCCCAGCCAGCGTTGCTGGCTGTGGAATTCTGGGAGTTGAAGTCCACACATCTTCAAACTGCCAAGGTTGAGAAACACTGGTTTAGAAGCACTGCCCTAAAGCTTGGATGGAGCTTTTCTGATGCTGTTTGTGTTGTCTCTTCTTCTCTTGCAGGGCGAGTGTGGCTCCTGCTGGGCCTTCTCCGTAACGGGCAACATAGAAGGACAGTGGTACCTTCACAAGGGCACCTTGCTCTCCCTCTCTGAGCAAGGTAACCGAGGGGTTGGGGTCACAATCTGTCTTTGGGGGGAGGGGCTGTTGCCCTGTTGGAAAACATGGATCCACACACCCCCATGCCACGCTTTGTGGATGCTTCTCACCTCGACTGGTGATGTTCACCCAAGCCAGGAGGAAGGAAGCTCTGTGTCCTGAGCGACCATTGGTCATGGTCCAGTGACCATTTGTGAAGACTTGGCAACCCTTTCGGGTCACGCCATTGCTGCTGACGACAGATGTTGCTGTTGTTAGTGTTGGTCTGACGTGGAGGACCTAAAGAAGATCTCGGGGCCAAAGGCAACAAGAGTGGGGTTGAGTTGGCTTCAGCCTGAGAGAGAAGGACCATCCGAGGTCACCCAGGTGTCTTCTGTGTCTAAGGAGGCCTGGAACTTGAGTTTCCACCCTGCTCTGAGCCCAGCCCCTTTCCCACTGGACCCCCTTGGAGTCTGATGTGGCCAGAGTCCCCTAGGAAACGTCTAGACTGGGGTTCTGACTCAAATCTGGGTTTCCAGCTCTTAAGCTGGTCCCTTCCCCATTGTACCACGTTGGCCCTCGTCCCTGCTGATAATCATTAACAAAATAAACGGTAAATAAGGCCCTTCTCCACCCTTGCTGGCCTTCTTGACATATTCAGAAGCTCTACAACCGTATGCTCTTTGAGCATGTGCTAGGTAGACCCGTTGAACCTCCCCATAGCTTAGGGCCCCCAAGGTGTAAATTCAGCCCTTTATGGGAAAGGCCAGGTTGGATGGAGCTGTCTCCCCAGCACAGTGTTCCTGAACCTTAGCAACTTTAAGATGGGTGGATTTCAACTCCCAGAATTCCCCAGCCAGCTGAGCCATCTTAGTCCACCCAAGTTTATTTATTTATTTTGTGATTCTTATAGGCCGCCCTACTCCCTAGGGACTCAGGGCGGCGTACAGCATATATAAGAACAGCTAAATACTATAAAAATACTATAAAAGCAACAATAATAAAATAGTGATTAAAAGGATAAAAACAACACAAGTAACAGTCATAATCACTCCGCCTGCAGGAAGAGCCATGTCTTAATGACTTTCCGGAAGGCCAGCAAGGTGGGAATGATTCGGATCTCCAGGGGGAGTTGGTTCCAGAGAGCCGGAGCTCCACAGAGAAGGCTCTCCCCCTAGGGCCCGCCAACCGACATTGGTTGAAGGGACCTGGAGGAGACCGACTCTGTGGGACCTAACTGGTCGTAGGGATGTATGAGGTAGAATGCGGTCCCGAAGATAACCTGGTCCTAAGCCATGTAGGGCTTTATAGATGATAATCAACACCTTGAATTGCACCCGGAGACCAATGGGCAACCAGCGCAGCTGGCGGAGTATAGTTGCTGAGATATTCAGAAACATTGCCTAGGAGGTCGTCCATGTGCCTGCACCCATCTCCAGCATGCACTTAACCTTCATCCGACCTTCTCCCTCTACAGAGCTGGTGGACTGTGACCTTATAGACAAAGCCTGTGGAGGCGGCCTGCCTTCCAACGCCTACGAGGCCATTGAGAAGCTGGGTAAGTCTGTGGGGTCCTTGGTGCTCTCTGAGCTTGGTTGCTTTCTTGCAGATGTTTCATGACCCAACTGGGTATCATCAGTGCTGGAAAGGGACTGGGATTTTAGGAGAAGAGGAGGAGGAGGAGGAGGGCTGTAGGGTCCTTGGTGCTCTCTGAGCTTGGTTGCTTTCTTGCAGACGTTTCACTAACTATGTAACACCATCAGTGCTGGAAGGGAGGGGGTTTGAGGAGTAGAGGAAGAGTAGGAGGAAGAGGCTAAGTTGGTCTTTGCTTCAGTCTGAACTCTGGACTTTTTAAGCAGAAAACAAGGCCGGGCTTTCTGTGCAACTGAGAGCAACTCAGTGAAACAAATTGTTCCTTTGTATGGTGTTTTGCTGAGCGAGCAGTCCTGGATCGGTGATTTTGAGGCCATCGGATTCTGAAGTTTCTGCTGCCCAGTTTTTTCGAGCAAAAATCTGCTTTGTCCTTTTGGGTATCATGTGGGGTTAAAAGCTGGTGGGTCAGAATAAATAGGGGGGGGGGGTAAGGATAAGAGCCGAGATGGTGCAGTGGTTAAATGCAGCACTGCAGGCTACTGCTAGTTCAGCAGTTCAGCTGTTCAAATCTCACTGGGTCAAGGTTGACTCAGCCTTCCATCCTTCCGAGGTGGGTAAAATGAGGACCCAGATTGTTGGGGGCAATATGCTGAACTCTGTAAACCGCTTAGAGAGGGCTGTAAAGCACTATGAAGCGGTATATAAGTCTAAGTGCTATTGCAATTGCTATAAGTACGGGTGATTCTCATTTTACAAGCACAATTGAGCCCAACTTTTGTGTTGTTGAGACATCTGTCAAGTGAGTTTTGCCCCGTTTTACGACTTTCCTTGCCACAGTCGTTAAGGGAATCATTACAGTTGATCAGTTAGTCACACGGGTGTTAAGTGAATCTGTCTTCCCCATTGAGTTTGCTTGTCAGAAGGTCGCAAAAGGGGATCACATGACCCCGGGACACTGCAACCGTCATACGTACATGCCAGTTGCCAAGCATCCACATTTTGATCGTGTGAGGATGCTGCAATAGTCATTACCTCAAGAGCCGAGGTGGCACAGTGGTTAAAATGCAGCACTGCAGTTCAGCAGTTCAGCTGTTCAAATCTCACCAGCTCAAGGTTGACTCAGCCTTCCATCCTTCCGAGGTGGGTAAAATGAGGACCCAGATTGTTGGGGGCAAGAGGCTGAACTCTGTAAACCGCTTAGAGAGGGCTGTAAAGCACTACGAAGCGGTATATAAGTCTAAGTGCTATTGCTATTGCTATACGGGTGAAAAACTGTCATAGGTCACTTTTTATCAGTACTGTTGTAACTTTGAACGGACACTGAATCAACTGTTGTAAGTCGAGGACTACCTGTATTCTATCTAGTGTATATTGCACTTTTTTTTCTCCTGAGACTTAAAAATAAGAATTGCACCACAAGCTTCGGAAGCTGGATCCAAGACCTGAGGTTGTTCAACTGATTGGGACTTGGTTTTCCTAACGATAACGGAAGAATTTTCCCTCTGTTTTCAACATGGCTCTAAAGCAGGGGTCTCCAACCTTGGCAACTTTACGGCTTGTGGACTTCCACTCCCAGAATGCCTCAGCCAGCATGCGCTGGCTGAGGAATTCTGGGAGTGGAAGTCCACAAGTCGTAAAGTTGCCAAGGTTGGAGACCCAACTGGAGCCTCTGTTTCCCCTCTGATTTTCCCCCAGTTCCTTCTGGAACCTTCCTTGATGAGGTTTCTGCTTGCATTTCTCCAGGGGGCTTGGAGACCGAGGGGGATTACAGCTACCAAGGTTTCGAACAAAACTGTGGCTTCTCCAAGGAGAAAGTGGCCGTTTACATCAACAGCAGCGTGGCCATCTCCCAGGACGAGAACGGTGCGTTCTTTCGTCTTTCGCTTAGTTAGCTTTTAGGAAATTAAGTTGTTTACAAAGTAAAAACAGTACAATAGTTTTTTTAAAAAAGAGAGTAAAGTAAAAGAAAAACGATAAACAAACAACATAAATGAAAAGACAAAAGGAAGGAAGGAGGAAAAGAAGGGGGAAAGGAAAAAGAAGAGAAGGAAAAGGGGAAGGGAAGGAAATAAAAAAGAAAGGAAAGGAAAAAGGGAAGGGAAATGGAAAGAAGTGGGGAAGGGAAGAGAAGGAAAAGGAAAGGAAAGGCTTAATTTAGGATTACAGTAACTTATAATTCCATTCACAATTTTGGTCATAAGTCGAGGACTATCTGTATAAGATGATGTAGTAACCCCTGCAGTGCACGTATATCCACACTTGTAAGGAGTTTTCACTTGATATGTGTGATGCGTGAGAGATTTTCTGTTTTGGGGGGAAGGGTGGGACCTCAGGCAGCCCCCCCTTCCTTAGGTGCCCCTCCTTCTTACCTGTGCTCCTCTCTCCTTGGACAGAGATTGCAGCTTGGCTGGCCAAGAACGGTCCCATCTCCATTGCTCTGAACTCCTTTGCTATGCAGGTGAGAGACTCACAATCAATCAGTCAATCGATCAATCAGAATAGAGCTGGAAGGGGCCTTGGAGGTCTTCTAGTCCAGCCCACTGCTCAAGCAGGAGATCCTGTACCATTTCAGACAAGTGGCTGTCTAGAAACTCTTCTTAAAAGCCTCCAGTGTTGGACCACCCACAACTTCTGAATGCAAGCTATTTCACTGTTTAATTGTTCTCACTGTCTGGGAATTTCTCCTTAATTCCAGGTTGCTTCTCTCCTTGATTCGTTTCCATCCATTGTTTCTTGTTTTGCCTTCAGATGCTTTGGAGAATAGATTTATTTTATTATTTATTTTTATTTTATTTATTTTATTTTATTTTGCGAGTCTTATAGGCCGCCCTACTCCCTGGGGACTCAGGGCGGCGTACAACATATATAAGAACAGCTGAATACTATATAAAAAAATACTATAAAAACAACAATAATAAAATAGTGATTAAAAAAATAAAAACAACACAAGCAACAGTCACAATCACCCCGCCTGCAGGAAGAGCCATGTCTTAATGGCTTTCCGGAAGGCCAGCAAGGTGGGGATGATTCGGATCTCCGGGGGGAGTTGGTTCCAGAGAGCCGGAGCTCCCACAGAGAAGGCTCTCCCCCTAGGGCCCACCAACCGACATTGTTTGGTTGAAGGGGCCTGGAGGAGACCAACTCTGTGGGACCTAACTGGTCGTAGGGATGTATGAGGTAGGAAGCGGTCCCGAAGATAACCTGGTCCTAAGCCATGTAGGGCTTTAAAGATTGACCCCCTCCTCTCTGTGGCAGCCCACCAAATACTGGAATGCTGCTATCATGTCTCCCCTAGTCCTTCTTTTCTCTAGATTAGCCAAACACAAACCCTCCAACCTTTCTTCCTATGTTTTAGTCTCCAGGCCTTTAATCATCTTAGTTGCTCTTCTCTGCACTTGTTCCAACGTCTCAACATCTTTTTTGTAGTGTGGGGACCAAAACTGGATGCAGAATATTCCAGGTGTGGCCTTTACTAAGATTTTATAAAGTGGTACTAATACTTCACGTGATTTTGATTCTATGACTCTGTTTATGCAACCAAGGATTGTATTAGCTTTTTTGGCTGCTGCCGCACACGGCGGACTCATGTTTAAGGGATCGTCCACTGGGACTCCAAAGTCCCTCTCACAGTTATTGTTTTTGAGCCAGGGCTCGCCTAATCTGTACTTGTACCTTTGGTTTTTCCTGCTTAAGTGTAAAACTTTGCTTTTCTCCCCATTCAGTTTCATTTTGTTGCATAGGGCCCATTGTTCAAGTCTGTCAAGGTCTTTTTTTGGATCCTGAGCTTGTCCTCAGCACCAAAAGATGCTGAGACCCTAGAAAGTCTGCAGAGAAAATGGTTAGATGATTAGGGGACTGGAGGCTAAAACATATGAAGAACGGTTGGGGGGAATGAGTATGTCTAGTCTAAGAAAGAGAAGGATTAGGGATGACTTGATAGCTGTGTTCCAATATTTGAGGGGCTGCCACAAGAAGGGGTCCACCTATTCACCAAAGCACCAGAGGGCAGGACAAGAAATAATAGGTGAAAGTATTTTTTTAAAGAGAGATCCAGCCTAGAACTAAGGAGAAATTTCCTAACAATAAGAACAATTAATCAGTGGAACGTCTTGCCCCTGGACGTTGTGGGTGCCCCATCTTTATTATTATTTATTTTATTTTAGTGTTCGTATATGCCGCCCTACTCCCTGGGGACTCAAGGCAGCGTACAACATTTAAAGAACAACAACAAACAATATAATAATTTAAAAACAGTTTAAAAAGAATTTAAAAAACATATAAAACCATACATACATGGGGGAGAACCTCAGATGTGAAATTGTCTCAAATCACCCCGCCTGCAGGAAGAGCCATGTCTTAATGGCTTTTTGGAAGGCCAGTAAGGTGGGGATAATTCAGATCTCTGGGGGGAGTTGGTTCCAGGGAACAGGGGCCCCCACAGAGAAGGCCCTCCTCCTAGGCCCCGCCAGCCGGCATTGTTTGGAGATTTTAAAGAAGAGACTGACAGCCACTTGTCTGGAATGGTGGGTAAAGGTGTCTAACCTTAGAAACTTTAAGACTTGTGGACTTCAACTCCAAGAATTCCCCAGCCAGCCTTGCTGGCTGGAGAATTCTGGGAGTTGACGTCCACAAGTCTTAAGGTTCCAAGGTTGGACACCTGTAGCATAGGGTCTCCTCCTTGAGTAGGGGGATTGGAGTAGGACCTCCAAAATCCCTTCCAACCCTGGGTATTCTGGGGTCTTTGCTTGTCATAATTACATTTTAATTTGCTTTTTTCTTCTCTCTCTCTCTCTCCCCAGTTCTACCGCAAAGGTGTTTCCCATCCCTTCTTCGTGCTCTGTAATCCCTGGATGATCGACCACGCCGTCCTTTTGGTGGGCTACGGCACACGTGAGTGGCTGTTTTGTGTTGAAAAAATCCTGTGGGCCATCTTGTGTATGTGTGTCTTGATTTTTGCTTCTTTATTCCGGATTTTTCTTTCTCCTTTTTTTTTTTTTACTTCTTCTATATGCTTTTGACTCTTCCCTGAGATGGCAGAACTGGGCCATCACTTTGGAAATGAATCTGAACCTGCTTTGGAGGGGCTGCCCAAGCTCGTTTGGAGCTGGTAGACTTGAACAAAAGACACCGCGCTGTTGAAGTCCACCCCTCTTAAAGTGTGCTGCCTGGGGAATTCTGGGAGTTGAAGTCAGCCATCTTGAAGCATGCTGGCTGGGGAATTCTGGGAGTTGAAGTCAGCCATCTTGAAGCATGCTGGCTGGGGAATTCTGGGAGTTGAAGTCCACCCCTCTTAAAGTGTGCTGGCTGGGGAATTCTGGGAGTTGAAGTCAGCCATCTTGAAGCATGCTGGCTGCGGATTTCTGGGAGTTGAAATCCAGGGTGGAAAAACATAAACAGCCCTTCCTCTCCTTCCCCCGGCAGATGGAACCCCAAAATAGATTAAATTTTTTTATTTTGAAACGTGAGTTTATTTTTGGAGCATGAACAAAAGCTGATTCCTTTCACACAATCACTTTGGACACTGCATTCAATATGGAAGAGACCATTTTCACCCTGAGTGTATTTCAGCTGCCTGCAAAATACAGTAGGAAATCTGTCCCATCAGAACTAAAATCCAAAATCCATTTCGGATAGGATCTCTTTGAGTCAGTGTTTCACAATCTTGGCAACTTTAAGAGGGGTGGACTTCAACTCCCAGAATCCACCAGCCAGAATGCTTTAAGAAGGGTGGACTTCAACTCCCAATATTCCTCAACCAGCGTGCTTCAAGATGGCTGACTTCAACTCCCAGAATTCCCCAGCCAGCATGCTTCAAGATGGCTGACTTCAACTCCCAGAATTCCCCAGCCAGCACACTTTAAGAGGGGTGGACTTCAACTCCCAGAAATCCCCAACCAGCCGTGCTTCCTGGGGAGTTGAAATCCACCCCTCTTAAAGTTGCCATGTTTGAGAAACACTGTCTACTCGCAGAGGTCTTCAAACTTGGAAACTTTAAGACTTGTGGACTTCAACTCCCAGAATTCTCCACCCAGCATAGTCTTAAAAGTTGCCAAGTTTGGGGACCCCTGGTCTGGTCCAACATATTGAATTCTGGATGGGATTTCTGCTGCTCACAACTCTGTTTGGCTCAGCTGGGGATAATGGGAGTTGTGATCAGCCGTTCCCAAAGAGCCTGCTCTGCTTTCTTCTCCGAGTCGGTCCCTGGAAGGGAGTAGCACGCAGGGCCATTTCTTGACGCTTGTGTCTTCTTCCCACAGGTGGCCGAATCCCCTTCTGGGCGATCAAGAACAGCTGGGGCGTCAACTGGGGAGAGAAGGTATGGCGGGGGAACCCCTCTTGTCAGTGGGGAGAAGGATGGGAGGAGGGAGTCTATCTATTACAGGTAGCCCTCGACTTACAACCATTTGTTTAGTGACTGTTCAAAGTTACAACGGCACTGAAAAAAGTGACTTATGACCATTTTTCAGATGACCACTGCAGCATCCCTGGTCAAAATTCAGAGGCTTGGCAACTGACTTGTACTTACGACAGTTGCAGTGTCCCGGGGGTTACGTGATCCCCTTTTGCGACCTCCTGGCAAGCATAGTCAGTGGGGAAGCCCGAGTCACTTAACAAACGTGTTACTAACTTAACAACTGCAACGCTTCGCTTAACCTCTGTGGCAAGAAAGGTGGCAAAGTGGGACAAATCCTCACTCAACAACTGGTTTGCTAAGCAATGAAAAGGCTGGGCTCACCTGTGGCCGTAAGTTGAGGACTACCTGTAGGCTACTCCTCCTTCCGAGCTTTGAACCGCTTGTCTCCTCTCTCCTACAGGGCTACTACTACTTGTACCGTGGGAGCCACACCTGTGGCATGAACACCATGTGCAGCTCCGCGGTGGTAAACTAGCCAGCTTCGTCCTCTCCCAGTCGCCTCTTCAGTGCTGGTAATGGTATCCGGGCAGCGTCTGCCGTGGAGTCCCACCAGGTCCGGCAGAGCCTGGCATGCGTCCCCCCACCCCCCGTGGGAAGCTGCAGCCCAGAGAAGTGGAGCTGATGCCACAGGATAGAACCTTCATCCCACTAGAATCTTCTCCTGGGTCCAGAACTGGCGACTGCATACCTCTTGGGTGGTGTGTGTGTGTGTGTGTGATACGCATCGCCCCTCTCCGTGAATTGGCCTTTCACCTCATCTCTCTCTCTCGCCAAGGGATTTTTCAATTATTTTCCTTCTCGTGGGCTGCAGACCTGCAAGATCCCAAGTTTGCTTTGTTTTAACTTTGATTAATGTGTGTGTATATATATACCTATGTTTCCCTGAAAATAACACCCTGTCTTATATTTTTTTGAACGCTGAAATAAGCGCTTGGCCTTATTGCCTTGCACTCAAAAGCCCGATTGGGCTTATGATCAGGGGAGATCTTGTTTTGGGGGGAAACGGGGTATATATATTTTGCGGTGCAAGCCCAGTAGGCGATTATGATTCTGTGTATTGTTTGAGCAATACAGGATTGAGAAGGCAGCTAGTCCTCGACTTATGACCACAATTGGGAACTGAGTTTTCGTTGCTAAGCAAGACAAATGTTAAACAAGTCATGCCTGATTTTACTAGTTTTTAGCCCAGGGCTGTTTAAGCAAAACACTGTAGTTGTTAAATGAATCACATGGTCATTAAGTGAATCCAGCCTTCCCCCTTTAACTTTGCTTGTCGGAGGCTGGCTGGGAAGGTCGCAGGTGGCGATCACAGGACCCTGAATTGCTGCAACCGTTGTGAAAACATGCCGGCTGCCAAGGACCCAAATTTTGACCCTGGGTACGCTGCAGCGTGAACAAGACACTTTTTTCAATGTTTTGAGTGGTTGCCACACAAATGGTCATAAGTCGAGGGCTACCCACAGCTGCATTTAAGAGTTCCTGCGAGGCGAGATGGGTGTCAAACAAATCTATTAAATAAATACATAAAAATAGTATATATCAGTGCAACCTTTTGGAACTCTGAGCCGATCCTTGGAGCTCCAACCTCAACAATTATTTTTCATTAATTTAAGTTTCCAGGTGACAGTTCCTGCTTCCCTGCAGGAAGGTGACTTAAGTTATGGAGGACAGAGTAAATTACGTTCTCATTTAATTACAGGGGAGAGTCCTGATTGAGAACTTCTGCCAGAAGTATAGAGGTTTCTGTAGTGTGCTAGTTGAACGTGTGGTCTGACTTCTTGTAATTTAACTTTTAAAAAATTTCTGTATTAGAGGGATGTTCCGAGAAATTCCTCTTCCTTGCAAGAGCCCCTTTTAGGAGCTCTGACAGTAGGTCAACCTCAGTATTCTTTTCTTTGATTTGAGACCCAATAAAATGCACTTGTAACAAAAATATCTTTTTCTTAAGAATCAAAACACCGGCCTCCTTTTTCCCCTCCAACCCTTTCTGGGCCCTCTTACCTTCTTCTCTCTTTAGGGTTAGCCACAATCATAAATGGGATCATTTCCTAAGTCTGAAGAGCTACCAGGTATAGTTTACATTTAGGCAAGAAAAATAAAATGCACAGGTACAGTATACTGTATGTGGTACCTGGCTCAATAGCAGTAACTGTGAGAGGGATCTTGGAGTCCTAGTGGGCAACCATTTAAATATGAGCCAGCCGTGTGCAGCAGCTGCCAAAAAAGCCAACACGGTTCTAGGATGCATTAACAGAGGGATAGAATCAAGATCACGTGAAGTGTTAATACCACTTTATAATGCCTTGGCAAGGCCACACTTGGAATACTGCATTCAGTTTTGGTTGCCACGATGCAAAAAGGATGTTGAGAGACTAGAAAGAGTGCAGAGAAGAGCAACAAAGATGATTAGGGGACTGGAGGCTAAAACATATGAAGAACGGTTGCAGGAACTGGGTATGTCTAGTTGAATGAAAAGAAGGACTAGGGGAGATATGATAGCAGTCTTCCAATATCTCAGGGGTTGCCACAAAAAAGAGGGAGTCAAACTATTCTCCAAAGCACCTGAGGGCAGGACAAGAAGCAATGGATGGAAATTAATGAAGGAGGGAAGCAACCTAGAACTAAGAACTTTCCTGACAACGAGGACAATTCACCAGTGGAACAACTTGCCTCCAGAAGTTGTGAATGCTCCAACACTGGAAGTTTTTAAGAAGATGTTGGATAACCATTTGAAGTGGTGTAGGGTTTCCTGCCTAAGCAGGAGGTTTGACTAGAGGACCTCCAAGGTCCCTTCCAACTCTGTTATTCTATAATTCTATATGGGTTTGCAAGGTGCCTGGGGTTGTGTTGGGGTGTTCAC
The DNA here is from genome assembly GCA_023053685.1 of Diadophis punctatus similis. Lineage (NCBI taxonomy): Eukaryota > Metazoa > Chordata > Lepidosauria > Squamata > Dipsadidae > Diadophis > Diadophis punctatus. Next base: position 10,677,807 of record JALIGW010000011.1, on the reverse strand, counting down.
TGAGCTGTCCTTGCAGGACATGGAGAAGAGATTTGGGGAGCTGCAAAAGGTCCCCAAGTTCATATTTTTAGTCCTGGTATCCCCAGGCTGTCAACCTGTTCAAGAAAATAATTTTGGCAGTATTGCAATTTAAAGACATCTAAAATTGGTCGAGCTCAACTCACTGTTGTGTTTCACTGTTCACAGCAATAGAAATTTGGAGAGAGGCTCAAAAGACTTGGGGGGGATCCTTCCTCTTGGGGGGGGGGGAGATCCTCTCTGACCAGTCCTGGGCATCACAGTCCGTACAGCAAATCTTTGCAAAATATGGCACGTGCACAACACACACACACACACAAACATACTGGTTGGATTTGCAAGCTTGAAAACTTAGATTGGGAATATGGTTACAGAACTAAATTGGGCAATGGATGTTTCTTTTCTTCTGGGTCTCTGCAGAATTTCCACCCCAAACAGAGCCCGCTTCTAGCTGTCTCCTAGTGGGATCTCCAAAGGTCATTAAGTCTGGCTTAAGTGAGATTCCAGCATTTGCATGTAGAGTAACCAACAAAGTGGCAACTGCCAAACATGTATGCCCTGAACTACCCCAGAAGGGCTGTGACTGTGGAATCTTGATTTAAACACTGTTACTTTTTACTATAATTTGGTTTGCACGATCTAGATCCAGAGGGTTGTCTTGGCTTTTGGCTTCTTTGTTGAACCGAGCAAAATATCACAAATGAAAGGAAGAAAAAATAGAGAACAAAAATGCAAGCCTTTTATGATCTTAAGAAGAGATACCTTTTAAACATCCATAAATTATGAGATTCTTTAAAACTCAGAACGCTCCTCCACATTTTGAAATACCATTAAAGCAAATAGATGTATTAGTTATTTGACTCAGCCTTCCATCCTTCCGAGGTGGGTAAAATGAGGACCCAGATTGTTGGAGGCAAGAGGCTGACTCTGTAAACCGCTTAGAGAGGGCTGTAAAGACACTGAAGCACTGTAAAGACACTGAAGTGGTGCAGTGGTTAAATGCTGCGACTGCAGGCTGACTGCTAGTTCAGCAGTTCAGCTGTTCAAATCTCACTAGGCTCAACGTAAGGTGACCAGACGTCCCGCTGTTTCGGCATTCTTTTTTAAAAAAAGCAGGACTTTTTGGAAAGAATGCGGGACGCGGGACACACGCTTAAAAAGCGTGTCTGTCCCGCCAAAAGCAGGACGTCTGGTCACCTTACTCAAGGTTGACTCAGCCTTCCATCCTCCCGAGGTCGGTAAAATGAGGACCCAGATTGTTGGGGGCAATATGCTGAACTCTGTAAACCGCTTAGAGAGGGCTGGAAAGCACTATGAAGCGGTATATAAGTAAAGTGCTATTGCTATATAAGTCTATTGCTATTTTCCTTCCTTCCTTCCTTCCTTCCTTCCTTCCTTCCTTCCTTCCTTCCTTCCTTCCTTTCTTCCTTCCTAAAGGTTGACTCAGCCTTCCATCCTTCCGAGGTCGGTAAAATGAGGACCCAGATTGTTGGGGGCAATATGCTGAACTCTGTAAACCGCTTAGAGAGGGCTGGAAAGCACTATGAAGCGGTATATAAGTAAAGTGCTATTGCTATATAAATCTATTGCTATTTTCTTTCCTTCCTTCCTTCCTTCCTTCCTTCCTTCCTTCCTTCCTTCCTTCCTTCCTTCCTTCCTTCCTAAAGGTTGACTCAGCCTTCCATCCTCCGAGGTGGGTAAAATGAGGACCCAGATTGTTGGGGGCAAGAGGCTGACTCTGTAAACCGCTTAGAGAGGGCTGTAAAAAGACAATGTAAAGCGGGATAGAAGTCCAAGTGCTATTGCTATATGATTGTGAGCATAATGTACATCCAAATGAAGTGACATGTGATATCAGCTCTTGTGTTGGGCAAGTAACCAGGAACAGGAGTTGAGTTCAAAGCACTAAAAAGTTTATTACATGCAACGGACCCACCCAGACCCCCGGCGACACGTATTAGCAACCGGCTTAGCCTCCCTGGCGCGGCGGAACGACTCGCTCTGCAGCCCCGCGGCCCGGCAGGATCGATTAAGCCGCTGTACCCGGAAGTAGGTCCCTCAGAACCGGAAGCCGGAAGTCACGCTTCTCTCGTTTCGTAGGAGACGCGAGGCGGTAGTTCCTTAAGCAGGTATCGTGGGCAGAGCCGGGCTGGGGGGGCTCTGGGAAGGCGTGCATTTCGGGTGGGGGTCCGCAAGGCCCTTGGCCGCCCGTGAGCCGGTTTGGAAGCCCAGGGCCGGCTCGGGATATGGGAAAGGGGTCTTCCGCTGTGCCTGCGGGACTCGCTGCTACTTGATGCGGCCTGTTTGGAGTCGGGATGCTCGGATTGTTAGGAGAATTCGGGTCCCCAAGACCGTGAGGAAGGGGGGCTTTCCCTCTTCACGTGTCTTTGTCCTTTCTTGTTATTCTTCGTTAACAAATTCTAACAAATCGTTAATAAATTCTAATCCTGACTTAATGGTTAATTTGTTATTTGCTAATTCGCTATTAATTTGTTAAGCCATGTAGTGTGACTGTATTTATTTATTTATTTATTTATTTAGGTTTTCTTATATGCCGCCCAACTCCCGAGGGACTCAGGGCGGCGTACAGCAAAAATAGAAAAGCACCAACAATAAACATTAATTAAAACCAAATACAAAAATTAAAAATTCAATATTAAAAAAATACTGTAGTATTATTATTTTATCTTTCTTACTCCTTTTATCATCAATATTATTATTATTATTATTATTATTATTATTATTATTATTATTATTATTATTATTATTATTATTATTATTTTGCTTTCCATGTACACTGAGTGCTTTTGTAGCAGAGACAAATTCCTCTGTGTGTCTAATCACACTTGGCCAAATAAAATATCCAATTCATTTGTTAATCCATTATTTGTTGTTGTATTCCTGTACTCTCAGGTTATGCAAATCTGGTACAAAAATGTGGAAAATATCATTAACAGAGCAATGAATCAATGGGGATTTTAAAAAACAACAATGGTTATGGGGAATAACATCTCTTATGACAAGGCTTTTAAAAATCAAATAATTTCCTCTTCACCCCTATCCCCCAGCTCCTTCAGAAGTGTGAATGAACCAAGGAGTGAAATTAGCACTGGATCCACACTCCTTCATCTGCAACGACATTGGCTGGTCCTGGAAACAGGTCTGTCTCTTGAATCTCCAAATTGAAGGAATGTCTACAGGTAGTCCTTGACTTACAACCGTAACTGAGCTCCAAATTTTGTTGCTAAGTGAGACAGCTGTTAAGAGAATTTTGCCTCATTTTATGACCTTTCTTGCCACCGTTGTTAAGTGAATCACTGCTGTGGTTAAGTTAGTCACACGGTTGTTAAGTTAATCTGGCTTCCCCATTGACTTTGCTTGTCAGAAGGTCGCAAAAGGGGATCACGTGACCCTGGGACACTGCAACCGTCATAAATATGAGTCAGTGGTCAAGCGTTGGAATTTTGATCATGTGGCCATTGAGATGCTGCAACAGTCAATGGTCCTAAGTCACTTTTTTCACAGCCGTTGTAACTTCGAAGATCACTAAGTGAATTGTTGTATGTCAAGGACTACCTGTATTTGTTTATTTTTTAATGTTCTTGTGTATAGGCTTGAATAAATCTTTGCTGCAACTTAACATAAGGTCATAATCCTTTGCACCTGACAAATAGAGGGTAGAGCCCCTTGCCTCAGAAAAACAACTGAAAATATTCAGTGGCGCCTGAGGAGCAGCTCTAAAAGTTGACACCAACTTACATATGTTTTTTTTTTAAATGGAGGAAACCATATTAACTGCCTTTTATACACAGATTCATAGAATAACAGAGTTTGAAGGGATCTTGGAGGTCATCTAGTCCAACCCCCCGCCCAAGCAGATGGCAGTCTAGTCTTCTTGAAAGCTTCCAGTGATGAAGCTCCCTCAACTTCCAAGGCAACTTATGTTCCATGGGTTGATTGTTCTCACTGTCAGAAAATTCCTCCTTATTTCTATGTTAAATCCTTGTTCAGTTTCCATCCATTGTTCCTTGTCTGGCCTTCAGGGACTTGGGAAAATAGCTTGACCCCCTCCTCTCTGTGGCAGCCCCTCAAATATTGGAAGACTGCTCTCATGTCTCCCCTGGTCCTTCTCTTCACTAGACTAGCCAGGCCCAGTTCCTGCAACCGTTCATCGTATGTAGTGTGATTTTAGTTTAATTAAAGCATTTTGACTTTTTTTGCCCCGGCCTTGCCCAGTGTGGCTAGTGAGTTGTCTGCAGGTCAAGTGTCCAAAGGCGTTTGCTTTCTCCCTTTTGAAAGTCAATTTTTAATGGCTTTTTTGCAGCCTTCAATATTGTGGACGCATCCTGGAAGCAATTCATCTCCGCACAGAAACTGTTTACGGTGGCTAACAGAACATCATGTCCCAGGTGACCAAACGCAAACATGTGGTCAAAGAAGTGCTAGAGGACTATGTGGTTCCTTCAGAGAGGCAGCAAATTGTCCGGGTAAGACTGGTTAACCTAACCTAGTTAGCCTGAATCTCTAAAAGCTTTATGTAGACACCCAGTATCTAGAGCAGGGGTATCAAACTCAAGGCCTGGGGGCCAGATCCTGCCTGCGGGGTGGTTAGATCTGGCCCGCAGGGTTGCCCTGGAAACAGCGAAGGACCCGCCCACAGTGCCTCTGCCAGCAAATATAGAGCTTGGGAGGGCCGCGAGCAATAGCAATAGCACTTAGACTTATATACCGCTTCATAGTGCTTTACAGCCCTCTCTAAGCGGTTTACAGAGTTCAGCCTCTTGCCTCCAACAATCTGAATCCTCATTTTACCGACCTCAGAAGGATGGAAGGCTGAGTCAACCTTGAGCCTGGTGAGATTTGAACAGCTGAACTGTTGAACTAGCAGTCAGCTGGAGTAGCCTGCAGTAGCTGCATTTAAGCACTGCGCCACCTCGGCTCTCCCGAGCAGCCCTCCCGAGCTCCGCTTTCACTGGCGGTGGGTTGCAGGAGGCCGTTTTTGGTGGCAGAGCGCTCGGGCCACCACAGGTGCCTCCGACACAAGTGACATTGAGCTGGCCATGCCCACCCTGGCGACACACACACACGCCCCCCCCCCAAGGTGAAACACAACCCTGATGCGGCCCTCAATGAAATCAAGTTTGACACCCCTGGTCTAGAGGCTGCATAAGAGCCCACTAGATTTTCCCGCGGCCTCTAAAATTTTTGTGAGAATTGGGTGTGCTTTCAAGAATAGTTGCTGTCTGGTGTTGAATACCAGAGTGTCGCCCGGCATATGTGGCATGTCATTCTTGACACCTGTCATAGATTCGCTATCAGTGGTCTAGCTGGGTCTCAATGTGCCATGCGAACAGCCACAAACCAGTCTGAGTTTTACTGGCAAGTTTGCTCTTTCCCTCCAGGTGCTCGGGACACCAGGAAACAACCTCCATGAAGTGGAGACCCCCGAGGGGACGCGGTTCCTGGTCAGCATGCCCCCCAAGTTCCGTAAGAACATCTGGATCAAGAGAGGTGAGTGGCTGGGGGCCCTTGCATTTGCAGGAGGGAAAATGGGCCTCTTCGTGCCCCCTCTTCCCCCCTGTCACAGCTGTCTGTTCTTCCTCCCTCCCTTCCGCCAGGAGATTTCTTACTGGTTGATCCCATTGAAGAAGGGGAGAAAGTAAAAGCGGAAATCAGTTTTGTCCTTTACAAGGACCACGTTCAGTATCTGAAGAAGGAAGGATATTGGTGAGTAGCTATGTTTTTGTAAGACTCCCAGAGCTGCCTTATTGGGGAGATGGGCATCAGATCAATTTCATAAAGAAATAAAAATGAAGAAATAAGAGCGAGAGAGCGTTATTGTTATGTACTTAGGAAAGAATAGCAATAGCAATAGCACTTAGATATTATATACCGCTTCATAGTGCTTTACAGCCCTCTCTAAGCGGTTTACAGAGTTCAGCCTCTTGCCCCCAACAATCTGGGTCCTCATTTTACCCACCTCGGAAGGACGGAAGGCTGAGTCAACCTTGAGCCTGGTGAGATTTGAACAGCTGAACTGCTGAACTAGCAGTCAGCTGAAGTAGCCTGCAGTGCTGCATTTAACCACTGCGCCACCTCGGCTCTAAGAAAGACCCTTGACTCCATTTGGCTGAAGTGATAGGTTCTTTTACTAAGGCTAATTGGTTGCAGTGGAAGAATGGCTAGATTTGAATATTCCCGCACAAAAGGTTATACTCCCTCCCCCCCCCCCCGTTCCCTGGCCCTCCCTGCCCCTCTTGACCAGTTCATCACTCTCCAATAGTGTGTCATTTAGATGGTTTGGGAATGGCTTGGATGTTTGGCACAATTTGATGCAATTCCACATTCCGTTCTCAAGCCAGGTGTCCTTATAGCCGGGCATTTTCCAGTCCTGGCACTTCTGGTTTCCATCAAGGCTGTCACCTCCTCCGCCTCCCCATTCTCATCTCTGCTCTCTACATTCCATTACTCCAGAGGTCTTCAAACTTGGCAACTTTAAGATTTGTGGACTTCAACTCCCAGAATTCCCCAGCCAGCCGACTGGGGAATTCTGGGAGTTGAAATCCACAAGTCTTAAATTTGCCAAGTTTGGGGTCCCTTGCATTACTCCTTCCTCCCCCCTTGCATCTTATGACGGGATGCAAAGCGGAGAAGCTGAGGGTGGCAGATCTGACAGGTACCTTCTGGAGGGAAAGGGGAGGAAATAGTTTATGTGCCCATTTTCCTTATAGCATCTTTGTTTTAGTGGAAGGATCTGTTGTCTTAATAATTTTATCAAAGGAACAGAACAGAAAGAGTTGGAAGGGGACCTTGGAGGTCTTCTAGTCCAACCCTCTGCTAAGCAGGAAACCTTAAATCAGTGTTTCCCAACCTTGCAACTTGAAGATGTCTGGACTTCAACTCCCAGAATTCCCCAGCCAGCAAATGCTGGCTGGGGAATTCTGGGAGTTGAAGTCCAGATATCTTCAAGTTGCCAAGGTTGGGAAACACTGCCTTAAAAGAATATAAAATATTTTCACTGCAGCTTCTCGGTTTGGGCCATGGAAATTCTGAAGGGTGAAATAACTTTTACAAACCGTCCTGCCACATTATGTTGAGGCTTTATTTTTTTCTTCCCCCTTACAGGCCTGATGCTTTCTTAGGAGACGTAAAAGGAACTCAAAGCAATACTAAAGAAAGGTAAAGGTGAACAAGATGGGGATGAGAGCTAGTTAGGGGTAGTGGTTAAGATGGTGGTCTAGACCAGGGGTCAGCAGCCCGGGGCTCTGGATCCGCATGTGGCTCTTTCAGCCCTCTGCTGCGGCTCCCTGTTACTGGTCGGTGCCACAATTTTGAGAGGAGCTTCCGGTTATGGGGGGGAAAGCATGGGGTGCCAGGAGGAGACTCTATGGCAAGGGGCGGGTTTTCCAGTCGGCTCCACAATTGATAGGGCTTTTGGTTAGGACAGGTGGAGGAAAAAGGACACCGCACTAGGAGGAGACTCTATGGTGGGGGGAACCAGACTTCCTGTTGGCTGCAGAATTGAATGGGGGGCTTCTAGTTAGGATCTTTGTGGCTCTTTGAGGGTTTAAGGTTGCTGGTTTAGACACTAGGAGACGGTGAGTTCTAGTCCCATCTTAGCCATGAAAGCTGGCTAAGTGACTTTGGGCCAATCACCAGCAGACGGTGAGTTTTATTTCCAATGCTGAGGCTCAGTTGTTTAGAAACCCTAAACCTCCATTGGTGGATTTCTGATCAGTATGATCTGAAGCTTAATAATAATAATAATAATAATAATAATAATAATAATAATAATAATAATAATAATAATAATAATAATAATAATAATAATAATAATAATAATAATTCTGATCAGTATGATCTGAAGCTTAATAATAATAATAATAATAATTAATAATAATAGTAATAATATAATAATAATAATAATAATAATAATAATAATAATAATAATAATAATAATAATAATAATAATAATAATAATAATAATAATAATAATATAATTGTAAAAAGTAGTTTTACAATTCTGCCATTTCTCTTTATCCTCCACTGCCTAAGCTGTGGGGAAAATTTGGCAGAAAGTTGCCTTATTTTAAGTAGCTTTTGCTGTTAAAGTTATTAAACCTGAAAAACAATACACTAGCCTGCTAAAACGATTATCACTATTGCTTAAGATCGGACATTTAAAATCTTTCGGCTGAATTATAATTGGACGCAATTTAGCTCACTTAAAAGTGTGATAAGAAATAATCGAGATGGAATGTTTGAAGGCTTTTTTTTCCCCTTCCTCCCCATAAAAAAAACACACCACACTTTTTAAAACTCTTTCTAGTAGAGAGGGGGTACAAAGCACCCCTCAGTCGTCTGGAGAAGAGGATTCGGAAGATGACGATACTGACCTGTTTGTGAACACAAACCGAATAACGTACGACTTTATAGAGAGCGAGGAGAGCAGCGACTCGGAGGAAGAAGAAAAATAACCACCCGATTTACGGAACAGAGCAGAGCCGGCCTGAAATCCGGGTCTAGCCGGAAGGAAAACGTGGCTTGGGGTCTCGGCCAAAGTGAGCATGGACTAAATGGTGTCCCTTTAGGGCAGGGGTCTCTAAACATGGCAACTTTAAGACTTGTGGACTTCAACTCCCAGAATTCCCCAGCCAGCATGGTTGGCTGGGGAATTCTAGGAATTGGAAGTCCACAAGTCTTAAAGTTGCCATGTTTAGAGACCCCTGCTTTAGGGGTTCAGGGGCCCCAACTCAGCCTCCCAAAGGACTACCAGAGACCTCCTGGTGAGATGACATCATCAGATGGGGCGTAGTTGGAATTATCTGGTTTGTTTTTTGTTTTGTTTTGTTTTGCATTCTTCTCAGGGTTTTTGAGAATGGGTTGCTCCAATTCCCCCAGTTAAAAGTGCTGCCCTTAAAGTCCGTCCATCCGTCCCCCATTTTTGACTCTTGGGGCCAATTTTGAGGCTGTAGTTTTCCTGTTTGGGGTTCGAAGGCTTCGATTTTTAAGTGCTGGAGGCGGCCGTGTGAACGTTCAACAATCTGTTGCAGATTAAGGAGAGGAAGTTCTTGGTTCAGTGCATTGGCTTCTCTCTACTGGGTATCTTGCCTGTACTCTTAATTCTCTCTCTTTCACTTGCCTTTATTTAATAAAAGCTTACTCCAAATGCAGCGAGCAAGTAAACCTGTGACTTTATTCCGCCGTTTTGTGGCAATCGGCATGAAATCTCCCCAGTTTACAAAAGGGGGAAATGATTTGGCTTTCATTAGTCCTGGGCTTAAGCAACTTAATCTTGGCATCATTGAGCTGCATGAATACCTATTGTCTATTCTTTTTTTAAAAAAACCCTCTGAATTGGAAAATGAAAGGACAGGTAGTCCTCGACTTACAACCACAATAGCTCTCGCTGCCTTAAGAAAGTTCAAAACATTCTTAAAGATCCATCTCATCCTGGGCACCCTTTTTTTTTGAACTATTACCCTCTGGCAGACGATACAGGACAATAAAAACAAGGACAAATAGGCTGAGAAACAGCTGCTATCCCAGAGCAGTAGCTATATTGAACTCTACTGTATAGTGCCATGATGGTGAACCTATGGCACGCGTGGCACAGCTGCCACACAGCCCTCTCTGCAGGCACATCAGCCGTCGCCCAGCTCAGCTCTATCGCGCATGCGTGCGCGTGCCTCCCGCTGGCCACCTGATTTTTGGGATGTGCGGTGGGGCACATCGGGAGACGCACACGCATCTGGGGGTGGGGTGGCACACGCACATGTGGGGGAGCGCAGGGGTGGTGGCGCCCCCAAAGCCCATTTTTGGTCCCAGGAGGCTGCAGGGAGGCCTGCTAGGCCCAAAACGGGGGGTGGGGGGGTCCCATGCGCATGCGTAGGGGGAGTGGGAGTCATGCACACATGTGTAGGGGGCGCATTGCATTATGGGTGCCCGCACGCACGCACTTTCAGCACACGAGAAAGGTTAGCCACTGGTGGTGTGCAACATTAATGCAATATCAGGTGTTTTCAATTCAATTGTATAGAATGTGAACGATGTGTTTTTATTTTATTTTTTATGTATAATGTACACTGAAGATAGCATTTTATTTCGTTGCACATGTTGGTAATATACATAGATGTAACATTGTTTATATACATAAGATGGGTACTGATAAGAGGGAACATTAAGACAGGGACGGTAGGCACACTGCTGCACTTATGCACGCCCCTTACTGACCTCTTAGGAATCGGGTGAGGTCAACAGTGGACAGTCTAAGGGTAAAGATTTGGGGGTTTGGTGACAAAACTACAGTGTCAGGTAGTGAGTTCCAGGCATTTACCACTCTGTTGCTAAAGTCGTATTTTCTACAGTCAAGTTTGGAGCGGTTCACTTTGAGTTTGTATCTGTTATGTGCTCGTGTATTGTTGTGGTTGAAGCTGAAGTAGTCGTTGACAGGAAGGACGTTGTAGCGGATAATTTTATGAGCTATGCTTAGATTGTGCCGAAGGCGAAGTAGTTCTAACCATTAGAATTCCTTATATTAGAAGAGTTATAGCTCAGGGCTGAACCGTGGGCTCCTTGGTTCCCTCGGAGCTTGGTGGTTTTCCTGCAGAAGTTTCATTATCCATCCCTAGCACTGATGACGTTACTTAATTGGGTAATGAAACGTCTGCAAGAAAACCACCAACCTCAGAGAGCACCGGGGACCCCTGTATATAAACCCATTGTCAGGCCGAAGCCATTTTATTTGGGATCTTTGGCCTGCCACACTTTATGCTATTCTACTATGCATTTTCTATTGTGGGGAAATGGGAGCGGGGATTGTATGGAGTTGCTAGCATGTAGCCATAACAAATTCTTTCTAGAAAGCCAAGGTCATCCTTTGTCTCTGCGCCTCTGCACCTGCACGGAAAGAGATGGGTGGACTCTTGTCAGCATGGCAATAGAAGATTGGGCAACGTGGTGGACTTGTGGGTGTGGGGGCAAGGGCTTGAACTTTCAACTGGGTGGTGAAACCTGGGAGGTTTCAGATTCGGGTTTCACCCAGATGTGCCAACATGGCTCTATTAATAAATTGGAACTTTGAGGAATACTTTGCCTTGGATTCTTGATTTAATTTTGGATGCTATTTGGAATGCTGACACCCATTTAATGTGGAGTGATGTGTCTTTGGAACATGATTGGTTGTGTTTGCCTAATACTAACTCCTAGTTATGTGAATCAGTTTATTCAATTAACCCAGTTTTCTGGTTTCACACGATAACACAAACCAGCCATGAAATTGGGTAACTCACCCCTCCAACCAAACAGCCAATTGGAAACCAGGCTAAAGAAAAAGCGGCTTTAACATCGCAGGAAAAGTCCATTTAATGTATTCTCTCCCGCAATCCAAAAACTTCAAAATAATTCCTCCGTTGAATGCAGAAAGAAAAGGTTTCAACAAAATGAGGTCTCGGCTATTTTTATTACAGCGATTTGGTTTCACACAGGGATACAAAAAGTTGCTTAAAAACTCAGCTCCACAACTATATACACAGAAGGCCGGTCAGCGCAGGCCCCCTGAACAAGATTCCCACCAAGAGCAACGGATGGAGACGATCCTTGCGCATCCCGCAAGGAAGAACGGCATCAAAGCGTTCCCAGCAGCAACAGGAAGTTGGTGCTTCACTTTGTGATGGTGTTTCTGGAGAGAAAGAACACAATTAGTGAAAGACGCCCCGAAAGTCACCTCCACCCACCCAACCGGGAAAGATCTTTCGGTTGAGTTCTTCTCAGGATGCCCTAACCAGGAGTGTCCAACCTTAGCAATTTTTTTAAAGACTTGTGACTTCAACTCCACGCTGGCTGGGGAATTCTGGGAGTTGAAGTCCATAAGTCTTGAAAGTCTGTAGAGATTCTCCGTCATCCAGGCCGTGGTTGTCCCAAAGGTGCTTTTTTTTTTTTTCAGGAGGCAACTGGACTTTCTGGTTTTTTTCTTTGAAGACGTTTCGCTTCTCATCCAAGAAGCTTCTTCAGCTTTGACAGTCTTCAAAGAAAAAACAAGAAAAACAGTGGCCTCTTGAAAAAAAGCAGCTTTGGGACAACCAGGACCTGGATGATGACGGAGAATCTCTTCAGACTTTTAGCTATACAATTTGGGATGGACTCCCTTGGAATGGTGTGGGATAGGAATGGATTTCCAGAGGAAAAAATTGCAAACTACAGGAACCAGGAGCACCACTCAGGTGACCCTGAGGACACAGATAAACCTCCAAGTGGCCTCAACGACCCTCTAAAAGGATGCAAATGACCAGCTGTCTGCAAGGAATATAAATCCTTGCATTCCCCACAGTCCTGTCAGAGCTGAAGAAGCTTCTTGGATGAGAAGCGAAACGTCTTCAAAAGAAAAAAACAAGAAAGTCCAGTTCCCTCCTGAAAAAGCACCTTGAGGACATACCGTATTTTTCGGAGTATAAGACACACCTTTTTACCCCCAAAAAGAGGGTGAAAACTTGGGTGCGTCTTATACATCAAATGTAGCCACAGCCACCCCCACCCTTTGGCCTCTGTCTTCCAGCAATTTACCTGCTTGCAGCAAAGAGGGAAGAGCCTGTTAAGACAAGCAAGTCATTAGCAACTTCCCGACATACAACTGATTTGCCACGTGCTAAAATACAACTGAAACTAACTGCAAAGAGGCAAATAGCTGGGAGAGACACACAGATTTTTATTTTCTGCTGAACTGGATGCAAGGGGGTAAGTGAATAACTATAAATTCTGTAGAATGTTCAAATTATTAGACTTATTTTTTAAAGACTGCTTTATTATTGTTCTAGCTGGCTGTGGAATTCTGGGAGTTGAAGTCCACAAGTCTTAAAATTGCCATGGTTGGAGACCTCTAGACAACTTAACAAAATAAAGAAGCTTTTTAAAATAAATGCTTGCTCTGAAGAGATCCAGTGCTATTGTATCTTCTTTTAAATAATAGAGAATAATGTATACTTCCAGAAATTTTAATTAATTTTAACAGCTCTGTACAAGTATAGTCTGAAATGTAACAGTGTCCCGTTTAGTATTAGAGTTAAATCCTGACTTACCTTGGAGTAGATCTATTTAAATAATTGGGAGGAGTTAGTGTGACTACATTTAAGAAAACTTTCTGGCATAATGTACATTTCTCCAATTCTTTGCTATTTCTATGAGTCAAGCACACATGCACAGAAATACACAGCAAACAGTGTATATCATCTGTGCTGTTTGCTGTTTGGCAAATTGCTGGGAGGCAGAGGCCTTTTTTCCTTGTTTTCCTCCCCCAAAACTAAGGTGCGTCTTATACTCCGAAAAATACGGTAAGTCTTAAAGTTGCCAAGATTGGAAACTTCTGGTTTAGAACATCCTCCTGAAGGTGGGTTCTCTCTAGGGATGTGAGAACATCTGGGGTCTTGGACCAACCAGTGAGGAGCACACGAATTTGGTAGAATCTGGTTTAGAAGGTGAGTGGAAAGGATGAACCTCTTGAGATGTCAAGTTAGAGGAATGACTAGAAGATGTAAATAGACATCCCTCAAATTCCTTTTCCTGCAGGGGGGCCTTAACAGAATTAAGGGAGGAATAAGCACCACCTGGTATGGTCTTTCCCCCACAATTCTCTGCTTCACTCCCAACAAAAGCAAATGCAAGAAGGAAGGAACAGTAGAGGACAGCCAAGCCTTCTCTTCTTAGGGGCTGGTGCCCAGCTGTCAAAACCAGCCCCCTCATACATGCGCCCCACACATCCTTACGCATTCATGCTCTTCCCACTGCCGCTGAGCACGATGTACGGCGTCTTCTGGGCCTTCTGCTTCTCCTGCAGCAAAGCCACCGTCCCCAGCGGGGTGTCGCTAGAGCTCATCTTCTTCAAGAGCTGGAAAACAGGAGAGAACATGGCAGCCGATATTCCCTGCACCTGTTCTGCCCCAGCTAAGAACGTAGCAAACACAGAGTTTGTTCGAACTTATTTTAATCAATAACCGACTACTAATAATTGTCTTAATATGTATTCTTCATTGTGGGAATTTGGGAGGGGGGGTTGCATGAGGGCTGTCTGTATGTAGCCATAACAAATTATTTCTAGATAGTCAAGGTCGTCCTTTGTCTTCCCACACCTGCACCTGCACCGAAGGAGATGGGTGGAATCTGCCAAGTTGGCAGTTGGAGATTGGTCAATGTGATGGACTTGGGGGTGTGGGGACAAGGACTTGAACTTTCAACTTCCGGAAAGCTATTAAAACATGGCTCTTCCTGCAGGTGGGGTGATGTGACCAATGAACATCTTAGGTCTCCCCCAGGTATGAATGTGTTGTTTGGCTTTTTAATCTTTTAATTAATTAAATGTTTTAATTTTTTGCTACTGTTTTTGTTTTATTGTTCTTATATTCTGCTGTACGCCACCATGAGTCCCCAGGGAGTAGGGCAGCATATAAGAACAGCAAAATAAATAAATAAATAAAATAAACTGGGTGGAGAAACTCCGGGGACTTCAGATTCGGGTTTCTCCTAGATGTGCCAACATGGCTCTGCTAATAAATTGGAACTTTGAGGAATATTTTGCCTCGGACTCTGATTTAATTCTCGATGCTATTTGGAACCCTGACACTGTCTGGATGAAGGGATGGATAAGACCGGCTGCTCCACAGAAAGACTTCACCTGCCCATTCCGCCCCATCACTCACCGCTTCCTCGTCCAGTTTCTTCATGCGCCGTTCGGTCTTCATCTTCCCAGAACCTTTGCCGTGGAAGCGGTGAGACAGCTGGCGGAAGGCCTGGGACACGAAGACACCCGGTTAAAAGGAAGATAGAGCCACCCGCAATCCCTAGTAGGGTGGGCATTGAGGCAAAGGAAGAAGGCTATGGCTTTTGGCCTACATAGTGACGTGATGAATTTGGTCTAAGGGGCTAGAAACCGGGAGACGTAAGTTCTAATCCTGCCTTAGGCATGAAAGTCAACTGGGTGACTTTGGGCCAATCACTAGGAGACGTGAGTTCTAGTCCTGCCTTAGGCCTGAAAGCCAGCTGGGTGACTTTGGGCCAATCACCGGAAGACATGAGTTCTAGTCCAGACAACTGGATTGATTTTGTATGGAAAGCAGGAGGAGGAAGCAGTATTAGGTATGTCTCCCAGCTTGAATTACCGTATTTTTTGGAGTATAAGACGCACCTTTTTCCTCCCTAAAAGTGGCTGAAAATTTGGGTGCGTCTTATACTCTGAATGTAGCTTTTTCGGAGCTTTTCCCCCAGCCCTAACTAGGTGCTAACGATCTTCCCAGCTCTTACCTTGCAGGCTCTTTCATTGTTACTCTCTTCGAAGTGGGTTTTTTCCAGCCCTAAGTCTTTGCAGGGTTTTTTGCATTGCTCTACTTGCTCCAAAAAAGTTTTTTCCTAGCCCTAACCAGGCGCTAATGATCTTCCCAGCTCTTACTGGCTTGCAGGCTCTTTCATTGTTACTCTCTCCAAAGAAGGTTTTTTTAAGTCCTAACCAGGGGATAAAATAATGTGCTGAAGCTGACCAGACTAAGGACGTTAGCGAGATGAATACCTGGTAGGCAGATTTCCCCTCCTATTTTCCTCCCCAAAAACTAAGGTGCGTCTTATATTCTGGTGCGTCTTATACTCCAAAAAATACGGTAGTTGTGAAGTAATAAAGGCAGGATAAAAATCAAATAATAAACAGACAGATAAATAGACAAGACAAATGATTTTGATCTTTTAAAGAGGTATCCACAAAGTCTTAAAAACCTGACTCTTACAATAAGAGTAGATTCATTTGGAACAACAAACAACAACAACAACAGCAGCATTAGCAGCAGAGGTTCTGCCCTGGGAGGAAGGGAAAGTGTTAAGTCAACTCCCCTTTGGAAAAGACCCCTGGGGGTGGGGGGTTCCCAGTACCTCCTTGGGTGTGAGTTTGCGTCCCGTCTCGTCCACATATTCTATCTTCACGTCTGGTTTGTAGCCGTCTTTTTCCTTGAAGTCCTGAGTGAATCCCCGATATTCCTCCCGCCGGCTGTATTTATCATCGATGGCCCTGGGGGTGGGACGACAGGCAGCCGTCTCAGCTTCCCTGGCAATCCCATTGGCTGAGCCAAGGCGAAGGAGGGAGCAGATGCTGGATGCAACACCCCCCCTTCTCCCCCCCCCCGGCATAATACACCTCTCATTTCTGTAACACAACGCAGGTAGTCCTCGACTTATGGCAACAATTGGGAAGAAACTTTCTGTTGCTAACCCAAGGAGGCTAAAGGAGGCACGCCTGATTTTACAACTTTGTTTGCCGTGTTGTTAAAAGTCAGTCACTGCAGGTGAGTCATGGAGTCATTAAACGAACCCGGTTTCTCCCACTGACTTTGCTGGTCGGAAGCCGGCTGGGAAGGTCGCCAAAGGTGATCATGTGACCCCGGGATGGATGCTGCAACCGTCCTAAGTACCTGCCAGTTGCCAAGCATCTGAATTTGGATCATATGAGACTGTGGAGATGCTGCATCCAATCTAAGTGTGAGGACCAGTTGTAAGTCCCCTTACAACTGTTGTAACTTTGAATGTTCACTAAAGGAACGGTTGTAAGTCAAGGACTACTCCTGGTCCAGGGAGAACCATCTCTGCCCTCTAAACGTAACTTTTTATTTAGTTATTTGGCCAAGTGTGGTTAGACACACAAAGGGAATTTGTCTTTCTGTGGAACAACAGAACAGAATAAGTGTACAGCCAATAAAAGGGAGAAGTAGAAAATAATAAGAGAGAGAAGTAATAATACCGCATAAATAATAAATGGTAAAATAATTTTAAATAATGAAATAATAAATGAATGAATAATGAATATAAATATGAAATGAAATATGACACGAATGAATCAAGAGCCGAGGTGGCGCAGCGGTTAGAGGCAGGTACTGCAGGCCACTTTAGCTGACTGTGATCCGCAGGTCAGCGGTTCAAATCTCACCGGCTCAAGGTTGACTCAGCCTTCCATCCTACCCAGGTACGTAAAATGAGGACCCAGATTGTTGGGGCAATATAAACATACATTGCTTACTGGTGTAAACCGCTTAGAGAGTGCTTGCACTGTGAGACGGTATATAAATCTCACAAAATAAATAAATAAATACATATACATAAACAAATCATAAAACGGTGCCAGGGAGACCTTCTCTCTCTCTCTCTCTCTCTCTCTCTTTGCCCACTTACATCTTGTCCTCAATGCAATAAACAGCCGAGGGAAGCGACTTGTTGGGCGCCTTCACCCGTGCCACCTTCTGCACCGTGGTCTCCAGCAAGCCTGGGGAAAGAAGACCAAGGGAAAGCCCGGCCAGTAATCCACACATCCAGCAACGGATCAACCAAGGGAGGGTGCGTGCAGGCCGAGAGAAGGCTGAGCAAGGAAGGGCATCTCCTGTTTTGAACCCAGGGCACCCTCCTGCTTACCTTTGTTCTGGCACAGCATCAAGGCGGCGGCCAGGCCCCGGTTGACGATGGGCTCCTCATCCAGGATGGTGGTGGACGAGGTGGAGAACTGCAGACCAGAGGAAGGCAGGTTTGATCACAGGTAGGCCGTCACCCAAGCCAACATCAACCTCCCGATTTCCTTGGCCAGCTGGACCATGGTTGAGGACTCTTGAGAGTTGAAGCCATCCACCTGGAGCAGCGTTTCTCAATCTTGGCAACTCGAAGACGGGTGGACTTCAACTCCCAGCATCCCAGCCAGCCTCTGAGCGCCCCCCCACCCCAAAAAAACCCCACTTACATCCTGCTGGTGCTTCTCTTCATCCAGGTTGACCATGCTCCAGCCAATGTTCTCCTCGCCATCCGAGTCGGAGCCGCCGGTGGGTGACCTCTCGTCGTCACGTTCAAAGTCCTGGAAGGGTGGAGGGAGGAAGGGAGACGTGAGGAAGGGCTGTCGCGAGGACCCTGGCTGGCCACGCAAAAAACCCACCGTTTTGAACCAGCTGGAGCTTCCAGATCGTTTCCAAGGGCAGCCCCATGTGCAAAACATTGCAGTAGTCAAGACGGGAGGTGACCACCGTGTGGGTGACTGTGACTAATGCCACGCCTCTCAAAAATCTTTCCCTCTACCCTGCTTTCTAAACTAGTGTCCCCGCCCCAGAAGGTTTTACCAGAAGTTCTTCCTGCTCCTCCCGGTTCCCGGCCAGCCCGTAGGTGGGAATCTCCCCCAGCGTGCGGCAGAATTCGGAGGTGGCGTTGAAGACAATGGCCCCCTTCTTCTCGAGCTCAGCATCGTCCTCCTGGCTCCGGCTGCGCCTCATGGTCCGCACGATTTCGACCACCTGGAAAGGCCAGGGAGAGGTGAGAGAGGTCAGCCACAGGGGATCAACAAGGTTGACCTTGTGTTGTGGCCTGTTGGTCGCCAGCCCCACCAACTTGAGAATCAAAGGAGGAGGAGGAGGCGTGGGAGTCAGGGTCAGCAGCAGGGCAACCTGGGAGCTCCAAGGGGGAAGAGGGAATGGAGCTGTCAGAGAGAGAGAGAGACAGAGACAGAGGTGGAGCCTGGGCCGTCCGTCAGCCCCCAGATGAAGAGTGAACAGCCCCCAGGTCTGGAGGTGGCTGATGAGGAAGAGGAGGAACAGCTGGGTCCAGTGCCTGACGCGCGGATGCGCAGAAGGCAGAGGAGAGGAGAGGAGAGCAGTGGAAATCTATGGGCCGGTCCTTGGGACGGAAGAGCCACCGCTGCTAGCGAAGCCCCACCCTAGCTCTGGGGATAAAAGGCAGGGGGCGGAGAGGAATAGATGTGGCAGACAACGATTCATCTCCCAGCCAGTCAGCCACTGATAGCCTGCACTTCCGAATCCTGTCTGGAAATTATCAGAATTCTTCTTGGAATCTGCAGCGCCTTCTGAGCGTGTGTGTGTGTGTGTGTGTCTGCTGCTGGAAGAAAGCGAGCGCACCTTCCAGGACTTCCTTTGCAAGTGTGTGGGAGGGGGAGAGAGAGAGAGAGAGAGAGAGAGAGAGAGAGAGAGAGAGAGAGAGAGACTCCCGGTGTGTTGGGACAGTTCAAGGGAGCGAGCGTCACTTTCCACAGGACTTAAAGAGACTTCAGAGCCTGCTGTGAGAGAGCGTCTACTGGCGCTCTTAATAAAAGGAACGTTTAGTTGAATACAAAGGGCCTGTCGTGTTTGGGAGCCCGGTCAGAACACCTTGTTCAACCAATAGGTCCAACGCACACTTGGGGCAGTTTGAAATGTTGAGAGAGAGAGGCTCAGGGGGAGGGGAGAGCCACTCTGTTGTGCCCCACTTCACATGGCAAGGACACCAGTGACTGCCCCACATGGGGACAGAGCTCTGGCCTTCTTTGCCCGCCCCCTCACCTTTTCACCGCTGTCCTTCAAGTGCTGGATCTGCCTCAGCTTCCGCCCTTTCTCCAGCTGTTTCTGCAGCTCCATCTCGGCTTCATCTTCCTCCAGCACAGGGGGGGAGTCGGGGCCTTCCATAGCATCCTCTGGCCACACAGGGAAAGACAGTCCGGTTTGAGCTCAACTCTCCTCTCTCCAGCCCTAGAGGGCTGCCCCTTTTTAAGTCCAGGCCAGACCCAGGTTCCTTGTTGGCTTAAACACCAGCAATGCTCAACAATGGCTGCCAGAGAGATAATCGTGGGGTCCCCAGTACTTCCTGAGCGTGGCTGTTTTCTTTCATTATCCAACTAGGTAACATCATCAGAGTGAGTGAGTGTAGAGTTTGTCCATTTATATATATAGTAGCTTGCCATGCCAGTATTGGGGGTGGTTTTCTCCTTGGTGGTTCCTTGTTTAGGGTCCTGTTTTCTGCCTCTTTGTCTGGTGTTAATCTCTGCTTATCTAGGTGGGGGATATTTCTGGTCTGATGATGTTACCTAGTTGGAAATGTCTTCACAAAGACAAACGACCTCCGGGAGCACCAACCACAGTTTAACCCTCAGCTTCCTTCCTTCCTTCCCACCCACATCAACCATCATCATAGCAATAGCACACATATAGCGCTTCACAGTGCTTTTACAGCCCCCTCTAAGCGGTTTAGAGTCAGCCTCTTGCCCCCAACAACCTGGGTCCTCATTTTACCCACCTCGGAAGGAGGGAAGGCTGAGTCAATCTTTAGGAGGGAGGGAGGGAGGGAGGGAGGGAGGGAGGGAGGGAGGGAGGAAGGAAGGAAGGAAGGAATGAATGAAGGAAGGAAGGAAGGGCAATAGCACTTAGACTTATGTACTGCTTCATAGTGCTTTCCAGCCCTCTCTAAGCGGTTTACAGTCAGCCTCTTGCCCCCAACAATCTGGGTCCTCATTTTACCCACCTCGGAAGGATGGAAGGCTGAGTCAACCTGGAGCCGGTTAGGATCGAACGGCTGGCAGTGGGCAGAGTCAGCCTGCAATCCTGCATTCTAAGCACTGCGCCACCACGGCTCTTACATCAAGATTTAATCCACTCCAGGTGCCATCTTGGAAAGTGCCCAAGCATTTTAATTTCAGTGATTCTCACCATCGTCACTGCTGATCTCCATTTTTTCTACCCGGATATCATCTGACTGGATCAGCTGCTCTCCTGCTCCATTTCTGCTGGTGACCAGGGATCCCTCCTCTTCTTCCTCCTCCTCTTCTTCCACTTTCACAGGCGCCCGCCGTTTACCCCGGCCCCGGGTCCTAGGGAGGCAGGACAAAGTGGGTCAGGCCTGACAAGAAGCGGCTGAAGAAGCTTCCCTCCCGTGATCAGGATGGGGCTGACCTGGGTTAAGGCCTTAACACCGTCATGCCTTAACTGCGACCCACACTGGCTCAGGAATGTGTGTGAACACAGCTCCCGGGATCAAGCATCCCCATGTGCGCGCGAGGGAGAGAATGGCACGGAGACACAGCTGTTCCCCTCTGCCAGTTTTCTGGCCCGAAGGAACACAACAGCAGGCGAACAGCCACACACCGTGGCTGTGTTCACACAGGTTTCACACTGGGCAGTGAAGGATTCGGCAGCTGCCCTGAGTTTGATCTATTGAGTGATGAGATGAGATTATCTCGTGGTTCCAATTGTGCAAAGTTGGGTGAATTCCCAAGACAGGGAGTGGGATTTCAAAGCAGCAGACCCTGGGGCCGTTCCTCTACGCCAGGGGTGTCAAACTCAAGGCCTGCGATATGGTTGGATTCGGCCCGCGGGGCCGTCCTGGAAAATGTAAGGGGCCGGACTGCGTTACTTCGGCCTGGTCTACCCAATGTGAAGAGGAAAGATCGGGCCAGCGTGGCTTCGGCCCGGTCTACCCAGTGCGAAGAGGAAACATGCCAGCAGTTGGGTGTGTGTGTGTCAAGCTGGCCATGCCCACCCAGTCGCTCCCCCCAAGGTCAACCACAACCCTGATGCGGCCCTCAATGAAATTAAGGTTGACACCCCTGCTCTCCTCTACCCCTCCCAGGCAGCCATGTGGCTGACCCTGACCTGGACCCAAAATCCCGCTCGTTGCTCTCGATGCCATAGTGCAGCAGGTCTTCCGCCTTGATCGGCTTCTCCTTCTTGCGTATCTTCTTTACCCGTCGCCTTGTCTTCTTGAAAGTGGTCTGCAGGCCAGAGAGGGGGTGGGGGAAGGCAAGTTAAGAGTCCGGCAGGGCGGTCCCTTTGACTGAGCCCACCTCTACCCAAATGGCCCCATTGGCACCCACCTCCCAGCCCCTCCAAGGTAGGGAGCCCAGGGAGCCTGGACAACCCCATCCGGGCTGGGCCCCTTTCTCCGCCACCCCACGGCTTTCCCTCAGGCTGTCAGCCTCTGGGGTCTGCCTCCCCCAGCACGGGGGTCTCACCCACCCTACCATCTCTTCTGGGGTGTAGTACTCTGAGGCCAGGTGGAGGCTGGGCAGGTCCAGCGACTGGGCCCGAATCTGCAGGCTGTCCCGGATGTTCTGCAGCTCCCGTTCCCTGGAGCCGTCCGCCATGCCCACCGCGTCTAGCTTGAAGGACTTCTTCCTCTCCCCTTCGATCTCTTCATCGTACTTGGAGAGGACGCCCTTGTGCTTGAGCTGAGGGAAGACAGCGAAGGTCACAGAGGATTTGGGGGTGGGCTCTGCCTTTTTGCCCCAAACATCTGGCTGCAGAAAGGTGGCCTGGCTGGACACGCAGAGCTTTGGCTGGGCTCACATAGCAGATCCGGCCAGAAACCACAATTTGCAAACCCCAAAGGCCAGGTTCGCACCCAAATTAAACAAACCATGTTATATGCAACAATGAACATTTGCCCGTCCCATCAGATCTGGCTACGGGTTCCCTCTGTGATGGGCTTACGTTTGAGCCGTGGTTAGAATGCAGTAGTGCAGGGCTAACTCATGGCTCACTGCCAGGAGTTCGATCCTGACTGGCTCCAGGTTGACTCAGCCTTCTTCCTTCCTTCCGAGGTGGGTAAAATGAGGACCCAGATTGTTGGGGGCAAGAGGATGACTCTGTAAACCGCTTAGAGAGGGCTGTAAAAGTACCGTGAAGCGGGATACAAGTCTGCTATTGCTATTTGGCCAATGGCAGGAGGCATGCCTTCTCGGCTGTGGCATCCTCTTTATGGAAGATTCTCTCTCTCTATCATCTGCCTGTCAGGGTAATTCTGGGAGTTGAAGTCCACACATCTTAAAGTTGCCAACCCCTGATCTACACCATCAAATTCGTTGAAGCTGCTGGGGACCCCAGGAAGAGGACGGAGGGAGACTTACGACCACCATGTCGTCCACGCTCTCCTCTTCTTCGTAGGGTTTGTACTCCGGCTTCTTCTTGCGCAGCTCCACGTTCTTCTTGGCCTTTTCCTTGTCCACCATGTTGACGTTCACCAGCACATCGCCACCTTTCTCCTCCAAGACACCTAAAGGGACGCCAGCGGTCAGCTGAAGGAGAGCTACGGGAGAACCCTGCTCCTCCCCAGGGACTGGCACCCAAAACCTGGTGCCACACCTGCAGGGCAGCTCTGGAGTGGGGGGAGGGGCTTTGAGGGAAAGGCGCCACCTATCTCCGGGACCGCATTCTACCTCATACTTCCCTTCGATCGGTCATGTCCCACAGAGTAGGTTTCCTCCAGGTCCCGTCAGCCAAACAATGCCGACTGGCGGGGCCTAGGGGGAGGGCCTTCTCTGTAGGGGCCCCGGCTCTCTGGAACCAACTTCCCCCAGAGATCCGAATCATCCCCACCTTGCTGGCCTTCCGAAAAGCCATTAAGACATGGCTCTTCCTGCAGGCGGGGTGACTTTGAGACAACCTTACATCTGATGTCTCCCCCATGTATGTATGGTGTTATATGTTTCTTTTAATTGTTTTAAAATTGTTTTTATTGATTTGTTTGGTTGTTCCCTAAAATGTTGTACGCTGCCCTGAGTCCTTAGGGAGTAGGGCGGCATAGAACCAACCAACCAACCAACCAACCAACCAACCAAACCAACCAACCAACCAACCAACCAACCCAAACACACCCAACCCAACCCAACCCAACCCAACCCAACCCAACCCAACCCAACCCAACCCAACCCAACCCACCAACCAACCAACCAACCAACCAACCAACCAACCAACCAACCAACCCAACCCAACCAACCAACCAACCAACCAACCAACCAACCAACCAACCAAAAATAAATAAATAAATAAATAAATAAATAAATAAATAAATAAATAAATAAATAAATAAATAATAAATATTCAGTTCCCACCTTTGTCTTTGAGGGTCAGGATGACAGTCTGCCCTTCCTGGAACGAATCGATGGTATGCTCCACAGTCAGGCCTTTGAGGTCCTGGGCGCTGTAGCCCACCTGTTGGGAGCCAGAGAGCAGAAACAGGCATCAGAAGCAGCAGGTAAGGCGTGGAGGGAAATCCCCAGCTTGGGGAAGGCTAGAAACGGCAGCGGTGGCAAATCAAGGAGCTGCCGAAAAGGACGTCCTCAAGAGATGCGTCCTTCAGCAGCAAGAATTTATTTATTTATTTTTATGAATGAATGAATGGTCTTTGTTGGCCAAGTGTGTCAGTGGTGGGTTGCCACCGGTTTGGACCGGTTCACGCAAACCGCTGGCGGAAATTTGGCCACGGTCGCCGAACCGGTAGCGAAGGCCAGCTTGCCACGCCCCACGAACCGGTTCCCCGGTCGCCGCTGCTGGAAGGCGACTGGCAAATTACCCTCTGCGCCAGTAGTGGGTTCCTACCGGTGCGGTCTTGCCTGTTCGTCGCCGCAGAGCCGAAGAAGCTGTTGGCATTCGCGGCACGGGGCTTCCCCCGTCCACTTTCCCCAGCTGCCGGGACGTCGCCATTTGCGTTCTTTTGCCCTCTGTGCAAGCAGAACGCTTTGCGCATGCGCAGAGGGCAAAAGAACGCAAACGGCGGCATCCCGGCGGCCGGGGAAAGCGGGCGGGGGAAGCCCCGCGCCACAAACGCCAACAGCTTCTTTGGCTCTGCGGCGACGAACAGGCAAGACTGCACCGGTAGGAACCCACCACTGCTCTGCGCATGCACAAAGGCTTCTGCGCATGTGCAGAGGGTCAGTACCTGGATATGACGTGCGCACTTCCGAACCGGTAGGGTAGGGAAGGGAAACCCACTCCTGAAATGTGTGATTGGACACACAAGGAATTGATCTCGGGTGCATAAGCTCTCAGTGTAATACAAATAACAAAGTGATAGACCGTATCATAGACAATAGTTACAATCAATAATCATAAGGTACAACAACAAGTGATAAATCATAGATACCAAGAGGAGAAGGTAATAGGAAAGAGGAGAAGGATAATAGCAATAAGCTCTACTCCATGGGGAAACATCCTTAGGCCTAAAACCTTGCTGTGGGAATTAGGTGTTGAGCAGAGTAATTGCATGGGGGGGAAAAAGTGTCTTTGTGTCTTGTATCCCACCTTAATTATTTTGTACAAATGAGATATTGAAATGTTGATTGATTAACAATATGCTTGATTTTTAGATTATGCTTAAAAGGTTTTGAGCAACAAGGAGTTAAAGATTTAGAGAAATTTATACCTGTTGTTAGCCGCCCAGAGTCCCCTAGGAGTTGGGCGGCATAGAAATTTTAATAAATAAATAAAATAAATAAATAAATTTTGAAATTAAGAATTTGTTAGTATAATTTAATCTTATTTTTATTGAATATTACACCCTGTGCTTTTTCTGGGAAGTCGGGGGTGGGTGAGTGAGGGGGGGGGAGGATGGGAGGATGGGGGGGAGAAAAAGAGAAAAATGTTTGTACTTTGTACTAATAAAACTTTTTGAAATAAAAAAATTATTTTTTACAAATGACTCAAGGTAGCAAACATATCCAACACTCCTTCCACAACAACCCTGCAAGGCAGGTTGGGCCAAGAGAGGGGGTTCTTCACACCTGACAGGTGGATTGTAAACGCTATCCTGAGGCCTCCTGTTTAAGGCGTATCTGGAATGGCTCAAGCTGCCCTTTATTTGAGCGGACAGCAGGAACGAGGAAACCCGTGAGTGAATTTTCTTCGCAGAGGTGAAGGCGAAAAGCGCCCCTGCCAACTGGAAAGCCAAGGCAATCATCTCAAAATTCAATCCAAATTTTTGCTTGTAAGTCGTCATGGTCGCTAAGCGGATCACACTTGACCTGAACTCGATTTTACGATGCTGGTGTCTCCGGGGTCATTAAGTGTCATCTTCGAGACCGCCTTTCTGCCACACAGCTCCCAGCGACCGGTGAGATCCCACAGAGTTGGTCTCCTCCAGGTCCTGTCAGCTAAACAGTGCCGGCTGGCGGGCCCACAGGGGAGGGCCTTCTCTGTGGCTGCCCCGGCTCTCTGGAACCAGCTACCTCTGGAGATCCGGACTGCCCCCACCCTATTGGCCTTCCGAAAAGCAATAAAGACCTGGCTTTTCCGGCAGGCTTGGAGCCGTTGATCTTGTGGTTGTAATCGGCGAGATCCGGCCATGAAATGATATGTATGGCTTTTAAATGGTTTTAATGTTTAAGATGTTTTTAATATTTATTATGTTGTTAAGCCGCCCAGAGTCCTTTGGGAGTTGGGTGGCATATAAATTTAATAAATTAAATTAAATTAAATTAAATTAAAGTGAATCACGGTGTCATTAAGCAAAAAGGGCACAAATTGCAGTCAAGTGACCGTGAGATGCTACAACTAGTTGTAAAGGTGAGCCACTTGCCAGGTACCCAAAATATGATCA
Source organism: Diadophis punctatus similis (assembly GCA_023053685.1). Taxonomy (NCBI): domain Eukaryota; kingdom Metazoa; phylum Chordata; class Lepidosauria; order Squamata; family Dipsadidae; genus Diadophis; species Diadophis punctatus. The sequence goes on along the minus strand of JALIGW010000011.1, from coordinate 10,651,659 downwards.
TGCAACCACATGGGCCATGTGTGTGTAGGGCGTGTGTGTGTGTGTGTCAGTTGTCACTTTGAGGAAGGGTTGCAAGTAACTTTTGGGAGGTCCATCATAACTTTGAACGATCGTTAAGCGACTATTCGTTAAACGAGAACGGGGCTTTCTTCCACTCCTTACTTTCTTCTTCTGCCCAAATTCCTCCTCCACGAGGCTGCTGATGCCGAATTCCTGGTCCATCTCTTCCAAGAGCTTGGCCTGTTTGAGGAACGAAGGGACACAAAACATGAGCGGCGGGAAGGGGCTGCCCCAAGCATCCTGAGGAAGGCCCAAGAGGGAATCCTCGACTTAGGATCACAATTAGGACTGGGACATCTGTCACTCACAATGTACAGCTGTCCTAGCCTGGTCAGTTAGAAAAGAGAGTCTTTCGAGGCCATGGTTTGCCAAAAGTTAAACTGTGCTATAGCCAAGTGGTTGCAGTAGAAGCAAAGCCGGATCTCAGGTTTTCGCGCCCAAAGTGTCTGGTTAACTTTCCCCTTGTTCCCACCTTCTTTGGACCGTTCCTGTCTTCGAGGGCTGTTTGGTTCTGCGTTCACAGTGCGACCCTGGAATGGCTGGCTCTCACGGGCGGTCCGATGCTTAGTTTCGATTCCTCTCATGCTAATAAAGGGGGAGGGGGCTTTATCCCACCCTGCAGCTCTCCCTCCCACTCAAGCTTGGAAGGCTGCCAGCAGGCAATGCGCAGCCGTAGTAAGATGGCAGTCCTGAGAAAAGCGAAGTGGTCACCACCTAAGCGCACCCAATTTTATCACCTGTCTTTTTGCCATGATCATTAAGTGAATCATACCGGTCGTTAAGTGAATCATTGACTTTGCTTGTCGGACGTCGGCTGGAAGTTCAATAATCGTGATCTGCAATGGTCGTAAATACATGTAGTGGCCAAGCCTCTGAACTTTGATCATGTGGCTACAGGGATGCTGCAACGGTCGTAAGTGTGAGGAATGGTCATGCATCCCTTTTTTCAGCACTGTCGTAACTTCAAACAGAAGCTTATTGAATAATTGTAAGTCAAAGACTGCCGGTAGGCGTTTAATTTGGGGAAGTGCAACAGAGGCAGTCCTTGACTTAAAACAGTTCGTTTGGTGACCGTTTGAAGTTCCGACAGTGCTGAAAAAAAGGGATTTATGATCAGTCCTCACACTTAAGACCATTGCAGCATCCCCGTGGTCATGTGATCGAAATTTGGGCGCTCGGCAACTGGCATGTGCTTATGACGGTCACGTGATCCCGTTTTGCGACCTTCAAAGTTGGTGGGGAAGCCGGATTCACTTAATTGTGTCACTAACTTAGCAGTGATTCACTTAACAACCGTGGCAAGAAAGGTGGCAAAATGGGGGAAAACTCACTGGATAACTGTCTTGCTTAGCAACAGAAATTTTGGGCTCATTTGTGGCCATAGGTCGAGGATTACCCCTAGATAAGCAATTCTCGGTCCTGGGACAGAGAACTGACCCGTTGTGGGTTCCTCACCTCATCTAAAGTGTAAAACAACACGCTGCCCCCCAAGTTCCTCAGGAATGCCTAAAAGTGACACTCCTAAAGGACACCAATCCCTTAGCTTCAAGACTGACAGTAGACACTGTAGCACAGGGGTCTCCAGCCATAGCTACTTTAAGACTTGTGGACTTCAACTCCCAGAATTCCCCAGCCATCACTTCTGGACTTCAACTCCCAGAATTCCCCAGCCATCACTTCTGGACTTCAACTCCCAGAATTCCCCAGCCATCACTTCTGGACTTCAACTCCCAGAATTCCCCAGCCAGCACTTGTGGACTTCAACTCCCAGAATTCCCCAGCCATCACTTGTGGACTTCAATTCCCAGAATTCCCCAGCCATCACTTGTGGACTTCAACTCCCAGAATTCCCCAGCCAGCACTTGTGGACTTCAACTCCCAGAATTCCCCAGCCATCACTTGTGGACTTCAATTCCCAGAATTCCCCAGCCATCACTTGTGGACTTCAACTCCCAGAATTCCTCAGCCATCACTTGTGGACTCAACTCCCAGAATTCCCCAGCCAGCAATGCTGGCTGGGGAATTTTGGGAGTTAATGTCCACAAGTGATGGCTTACCGTAGAACAGGGGTTCCCAACCTTTTCTATACCCCCCACTCCTAGAACGCTTCTGATATATTCTCGCATCCCTTACAAAAGTAAATACCTGGTATGAATTATGCATATACATTATAATTTTCAAACTTCTAAACCCAAGTTTTTGCACCCCCTGGAGTATTGCCTCGCACCCCCAGGTTGGGCACCCCTGAAGTAGAATCCTAGAATCCTAGGGCTGGCCAGGGACCTTGGAGGTCTTCTAGTCCAACCCCCTGCCCGAGGCAGGAGACCTCCTATGGTTGTCCAATCTTTTCTTGAAAACCTCCAGGGATTCAAAAGGCCCCCAGCACTGACCCTCTTCTCTGCCATCTCTTTCTCCAACTGCAGCTTCCGGCTCTTCTCAATCCAGGCGGCCGTATCGTCCAGCCACGGGTCATCTTCGCCCAGGGATTTGATTTTCCTAAAGATACAAAAATACCAGCCGCTTACGGAAAGCTCCGGTCCTGCCATTGAGATGACCAGGGGAGACAGAATTTAAGAAAACAGATCTGGAGAAGAAACAACATATATATATATATATAGTCTTACAAGGCAGACAGCCCAGGTTCAAATCCCAGTAAGGGTATGGCTATCTGACGAGAGCTAAGTAGCTCGAAATAGATCTATAATAGTCTCCCTTTATTTTCATTTATCAGCCAAAAATGCTACACACACACACACACATATATGTAGCATTTTTGGCTGATAAATGAAAATGAAGGGAGACTATTATAGATCTATTTCGAGCTATTTAGCTCTCGTCAGATAGCCATACCATCTCTCTCTCTCTCTCTCTCTCTCTCTCTCTCTCTCTCTCTCTCTCTCTCTCTCTCTCTCTCTCTCTCTCTCTCTCTCTCTATATATATATATATATATATATGGTATGGCTATCTGACTATGGCTATATATATAGTAAGCCAAACACAGGCAGTCCTCGACTTACAAGTTTGTTTAATGTCCATTCAAAGTTACAACGGCACTCAAAAAAGTGACTTGACGACTGTTTTTCACACTTACGACCGTTGCAGCTTCCCCTTGGTCACATAATCGAAATTCGGATGCTTGGCAACTAATTTATCTTTATGACAGTGTCCTGGGGGTGGTGGTCAGGTGATCCCCTTTTGCGACCTTCTGACCAGCAAAGTCAACGGGGAGGCCAGATTTACTTAACAACCGTGTGACTAACTTAACAACTGCAGCGATTCACTTAACAACCGGGGCAAGAAAGGTCGTAAAATGGGGCAAAACTCGCTTAACTAATGTCTCGCTTAGCAACATAAACTGTGGGCTCAATTGTCATTAAATGGAGGACTGGCTGTAATTTAGAAGCAGTTTTCAAATGGTCAAAGAGTGAAGAGTGCGAAAGGGTACCCAAGTTTCTGGTTTAAAAGCCGCTTCTCCTTGGCGGCTGCTAGTTTCTCCCGTATCTCCTCTCGCTGCCTGAGGGCGATCGGGTTGATGACCTCTGCAGCCACCGGGTCCTCCTTGCTGCCAGTCTCTGCAGGGTGAGGAGAAGACAACAGGGATACTAACACTTTGCTCTGAGCTGAACCAGCTTAGATGAACACTAAAGGGAACTGAACCCAGTATTCTCCAAACTCCACGAGTCGCAAACACATAAGCTAGTACTACTGGTAGGCTAAAGCAGAGATCTCCAACCTTGGCAACTTTAGGACTTGTGGACTTCAATGTTAAGGGAAGAATATTCCCGTAGAGGCGACATCTGGATCTTTTACTTGGAATTCAAACACTTAGAAATAAAGCCGAGATTAAATGTCTAATAGAAAATATTTATTTCAGTATAAAAACAATATAAAACAATAAATCTACATCTTTGCTGAGTAACACGACCGTTCAGGTCGAAGACAAGGCAGAAGTGATTAATGGTGGATTAGGAATGTAGACATGCGCAGACATCATATCACGTCTTCTGCTTATATTGGAAAGTACCATCATATTTAGGATAGGGGTGCATCACCCTGCATAGGCTCACAACTGACAATATTCACATCGTGACATTCAACTCCCAGAATTCCTCAGCCAGCTTTGCAAAGGGAGTTGAAGTCCACAAGTCCTAAAGTTGCCAAGATTTGGAGACCCCTGGGCTAAAGGACAAAATAAGTCAACCAAACTCTGTTTTTATAGCAGCCGTCTCTGCAAACACAGAGGCACTTAATTGTGGTGCTGTTCACTCTCCCAAACCAGGAGGTGAGTTTTGGCTCAGCTGCTTTGTGAACTCAGCTTGTATCCTACGCCACAGGGCAAAGAGGTGAGGTGTGCATTTAACAGGAAACTGGAAATGGAGAATTCCAACCTTGCTGTCAAGAGCTGTTCTTCCTTGCTTTTTCTTCCTTGCCATTCCACTTTAAAACGGGCATCCCCAAAGGTGTTTTTTTTCAAAAAGCAACTGGACTTCCTGGTTTTTCTCTGAAGACGTTTCGCTTCTCATTCAAGAAGCTTCTTCAGCTCTGACTGGATGGTCGCTTCTCATCCAAGAAGCTGAAGAAGTTTCTTGGATGGGAAGCGAAACGTCTTCAAGGAAAAACAAGGAAGTCCAGTTGCCTCTTGAAAAAGCACCTTTGGGATCTGGATAACTGAGAATCTCCCTGGACATTTAAAGTGGGCAGTTAAATCTATATATTTCCTATTTTTATTTTCTATCCATTGATACCAGTTTTCCCATGTTGAGTAATATTTCGAGTCTTCCTGATCATTTAATTCTATAGTCAGGAAATATATAGATCAAAATAAGACATAAATTGTATTTACATATATTTGATCAAATAGAAATATCTGAGAATATAAGAATAGAGTCAAGATTTATGTACTGTCATAACAATGTTGAATTGTTCAATCATTGTGGACGTATTTACGTCATAGAAGTATTTGTATATTTTAAATTTTAATAAAGGTTTTTTTGGAAGAAAATAAAAAAGTGGGCAGTTAAAAAAGAGAACATTGGCAGTTCTAGAAGGCCTTGACTAATTTTTACAAGGAAAGCAATTGAAAGCAGGATGGAGTGGTCCAGCCCAGACCCAAAATTGTTGCCAGTTTAGTGGGAAAACCTGATAAATGGCTGCTGAAGAAGCAGAGAAAATACCCCATGAAATAATTCCTACAAGCTCTAAAGAAAGATTTTTGCTACCACGCAGTAAAAAAAAAGTCAGTGATACTCCATCTTGGGTTAGATGAAATAACGCAGAATTTGTCACAGGCGTCTGAAGAACGTAAGCAGAAGACAAATGAACCGAAGTCTCCGTGGCAAAGGACAGAAGACGGAAGGCCAACCTACCTTTTTTGACTGTGTGGATCTCCAGAGGCTTCAACCCAAGTTTAGCTCGAAGTTTACTATCGAGAAAAGAGAGGGGGAAAAAGCAACAAAATGCATGTAATCTTGTGCACTCGTTGTTGAACCAGACAACAGAATCTCTATGGGGTTCTATCAGAAGCTCTACCTGAGCTGGGTTGTTTTATTTATTAGTGACATTTATATACCGCCTCAAAGTGCAAACACTCTCTAAACAGTTTACACCAGTAAGCAACGTATATATTTACATTGCCCCCAACAATCTGGGTCCTCATTTTAACTACCTCGGAAGGATGGAAGGCTGAGTCAACCTTGAACCGGTGAGATTTGAACCGCTGATCTGCGGATCATAGTCAGCTAAAGTGGCCTGCAGTACTCCACTCTAACCGCTGCGCCACCTCGGCTCTTATTTTTCTTGAAAACATTTCATTTCCCAACAAGGTAACACCATCAGTGCTAGAAGGGGGTGGCGTTTCGTCTCTGAAAATCAAACAGTAAACAATAGAATATAGGATCCTGGGGCCTCGGAGGTCTTCTAGTGCAACCCCCTGCTCAAAGCATGAGACTTATACTATCCCAGTCAAATGGCTGTCCAATCTATTCTTGAAAACCTCCAGTGATGGCACACCTAGAACTTCTGGATGGAAGCCGTTCCAGTGGTTGATTGTTCTTACTGTCAGGAAATTTCTCCTCATTGATCTCCCTCTGATCTCCCTCTGATGAAATTCCATCAGATCTCCCTCTGATGAAATTCCATCCCTTGTGTCTGGTCTTGCTCTCAGGTGCTTTGGAGAATAAGTCAAGCCCCTCTTCTCTATGAAAGCCCCTCAAAGACTGGAAGGCTGCTATCATGTTGCTCCAATCCTTCTCTTCCATTGATTAGACATACCTAGCTCCCTCAACCGTTCATCACACGCTTTGTCTCCAAACCCTTTTATCATCTTTGTTGCTCTTCTGAGAAAACCTTCTAGGTCTCCGCCTGTATTTTATACCATGGTGACCAGGACTGGATGCAGTACCCCAATCCAGGAATTACCAACTCAGGCAAACAGTAAACAATAGTCTAAACAAGCAATCACCAAGAACGCTCTCACCAACAATTGCATATAAACAGCAAACTGCCTCCCTACTAGCACTGATGATATTCCCTAGTTGCGTCATGGAACGTCTGCAAGGAAACAACCAAGCTCAGAGAGCATCAAGGACACCCATAGTCCTTCTCCTCTCCTCCACAAACCCCAGTTCTAGCATTGATGATGTTACCTAGTTGGGTCATGAAATGTCTGCAAGGAAACCACCAAGCTCAGAGAGCACCAAGGACCCCACAGTTTAACCCTAGTTACAAATCAAGACCTATAAAACTGTCTAACTGGCCTGGGACGCATAAATCTTGTCTGGATAGAATTCAAAGGGATTTAATTTGGAAAAAGTTCAAAAACCATCCTCTGCTACCATGTCGCAGTGAGGATTTACGATTAGAGGTGATAAGATCTTTTCCCTTGAATCTAATCCCTGCCTGAAATAAAACGCGATTTTAGAGTCTAAGTAACAAAATATTTATTTCAGTATAAAAGAATATAAAAACACAATAAATATTAATAACTACATCTCTGCAATCTAAGACGTCCTTCTTCAACGAAGGACAGCAGCAGAAGGGAAGAATGAATAAATGGAATGTTGCACATGCGCAGATCACTCACCACGTGACTGCTTTGCTAGGAATCTCCAAATATCATAGAGTACAGTATATGAGGACAGCTGACAATCAAAATTCACATCGTGACAACCAAGGACCCCACAGACCTCCCCCCCCCTATAAACTCCACTCCCTTCTAGCACTGATGATGTTATCTATCTGGCTCAAGAAATGCCTGCAAGAAAAACCACCAAGCTCAGAGAGCACCAAGGACCCCACAGTTCAACCTTGAGCTACAAATCTTCTCTTCTATTGGAACAGAAACTTCCCAATACATTGGAATACAAGGCTACAGATCTCAAGGTGACTAAAGGAGGTAGTCAGAGCTAGTCTTTTTTAATTAACAGATTTCTGTGGGAAAATCCAGGACCATTCTTACGGCCTTTCAGGAAAAGGATTGAGCTTGGGGGTGGGAAGTATTTTTGCTTTGCGGCAGCTGCTTTTCCCAAGTGCAGATAAGCAACCTCTGCTCCCCTCTTCTCTTCTTCCCATCACCACCAACTGCACCCCAGGCCGACCCATTCCTGAAGCCCCACGTGGATTTGCTGCCAGACTGATCCCCGCAACCCCCGCAAGCTTGCAGAGGATTAGCTACAAGAAGGAAGCCAGAGATATAAACCTGGGTGGCATGCCAATTTCCCAATGAATTTAATTTCACTCACTTTGTCTCCTCAATGCTGAGCGAAGCGTCTCCTCCGGAGGACTTTGAGCTAACAGCTATTTGAGAATGAAAACAGGGAGAGAAATTAAGTCAGCACCCAGTAAACATTGTGAGTTGGCAACTATCTCATGGTTTGGGTTTTTTTGCACAACTTGATATCCAACAGAGTCAGATTTCAGTTTCTTTTGGGAGTTTTGAGAATGATCTCGTCTGAAGAGAAAAACAACGTTTGCAAGGTTGGCACCTTGGATACATCCACCAAGGAAATCATTCTGAAACAGGTGTCCTACCTGAGGAATTACAATGCAATTTGAATATTCAATTTTAAAGGCTAGGAATATTCTCTCTTCAGCAACCTCTTCAGTTTAATTTAATTTATTATCAATTCAGCACACCATGGTTTGATTGCACACACTGATTCTCTCAAATCCACTTGGGCTGTCAATTTAGATCTTGCAGTATAAGCTGGAATTTTCGCAGCACCGAATGCTTTTTAAGCTGACAAAGGCAAACTCAGGGATGAAAATAGGTCCCTCCCTAAAATGGGGGGGAGGGGGGAGGTGTTACAACCTGTGGACATGAGTGGCTCAGGAATTCTGGGAGTTGAAGTCCACTAGTCCCAAAGGGGCCATAGTTGCCCACCTCTAGGGACATATTTTTTCTTCCCTCAACTTCCTTTGAGCACAGCCTCACCATCGTCACTTAAAACCACTTTCCTATTATGGGATTTGGATCATGGGAGGAGATTAATATTTGGCACCATCATTTTTAATGCAAAAACTTTTTTTTAAAGAATTAGAATAGAATGAGCTGGAAGGGACCTTGGAGGTCTTCTAGTCCAACCCCCTACTCAAGCAGGAGAACCTATACCATTTTAGATAAGTGACTGTCTAGACCAGGGGTGGCCAAACTATGGTTCTTTGAGGACCTGTGGACTTCAACTCCCAGAATTCCTGAGCCAGCCATGCATGCATGGTTAGCTCAGGAATTCTTGGAGTTGAAGTCCACAGGTCCTAAAGAACCATAGTTTGGCCACCCCTGGTCTAAGACTCTTCTTAAAAACATCCAGTGTTGGAGCGCCCGCAATTTCTGGAGGCAATTTAATTTAATATAGCAATAGCACTTAGACTTATAACCCGCTTCACAGTGCTTTTACAGCGCCCTCTAAGCGGTTTACAGAGTCAGCCTATTTGCCCCCAACAATCTGGGTCCTCATTTTACCCACCTCGGAAGGGCAGAAGGCTGAGTCGACCTTGAAATTTAATTTAATATAGTATACAACAGAGACAAGTGCAGACAGTCCTTGACTTACGACCATAATTGAGCCCAAAATTTCTGTTGGTAAGCAAGTGTTGCTAAGTGAGTTTCCCCCCATTTTACGACCTTGCTTGCCAGAGTTGTTAAGTGAATTACTGCAGCTGTAAAGTTGGTAACACGGTTATTAAGTGAATCTGGCTTTCCCATTGACTTTGCTTGTCAGAAGGCCGCAAAAGGGGATCACGTGACCCCAGGGGGACGCTGCAACTGTCATAAGTACACGCCAGTTGTCAAGCGTCCAAATTTTGATCACATGACCATGGGAATACTGCAACAGTCGTGTGAAAAACGGTCATAAATCACTTTTTTCAATGCCGTTGTAACTTCGAAGTGTCACAAAATGAATTGTTGTAACTTGAGGACTACCTGTAACATCCTGGGATATTTACAGATAGTTCAATTCACCTTAACCTCCAGATTAATCTGCCTCGTTCAAAGTTCAGGAATTATATGGAAAACGGGAGCGAATCCTCTGATGCCCCCTGTCTGAAGTCAGAAGCAAGTCCTTGTGTATTTCATGGGAAAAGAAGGGGAGGAAGAGCCCTGTGGCATCCCAAGTGCCAGGCACTTACATCCTGGTCAATAATTCATGAGCATCTTTGCACCTTACAAAGGCATAATGGATGGAGCCTCCTCTAAGATGAGGCTCCCAAGAGCTCGTCTCGGAAAAAGCGAGGCTTCAGCAAGTAGTTGGAGAAAGACGACTCGACTGCTTTCAATGGGAACGAGGATTTGCAGAAATAAATCCCTTGGGAAAGCTTGCAAACTCAATACGTTGTGGGAACTCAACCAAGTCCTAGATAGTAAATGAGGCAATCCAGGCATTGCGTAATATGTGAATGCAATGATGCTGCAGGGTTAAACCAAGTTTAAGATGAAGCATGTGGTGTGAACCTGGGATCCGAAGGAAATGCAGGAAGTCCTCGACTCACAATTCTGGGAGTTGAAGTCCACAAGTCTTAAAGTTGCCAAGATTTGGGGACCCCTGCCTTAATAGATGGGAGCCTGAACACATCCTGCCTTTGCGCTCAGGTGGGCCAGGTCTAGAGACTGTTCATCAAATAACCTGGCCCCAAGCCATGTAGGGCAGGAGTGTCAATCTCGCGGCCCGTGGGCCGGATGCGACACGCACTGGCCACACCCACCCGTTTTAGTGAAGGGAGGGGAGTCGCGATATGTCACGACGTGACAATGCGAGTTTGACACCTCTGATGTAGGGCTTTAAAAGTGATAAATCAGCACCTTGAATTGTACCCAGAACCAAACTGGCAACCAGGGTGGATAAAAATCAATGGTTTTTTTTCCTCCAAAAAATAAAAAAAAATTAGATTTTTTTAAAAATTTAAATTGGATTTATTTTTATCAAATTTATTTTAATAAAATGCTTTTTGGGGTAACAATCTATCTAAAGAGTAGTTTTCTATTTAAGATACATTAATAATTTAGTTTATTCAGCATGAAATGTTGCTTAGTTGTGTAGCATGAGGTTGCATATTCTGCAAAATTTACAACTCATTCAATGAATCGAAGCCCTGCAAGCTAAATAGGAAACTTTCATTTTGTTTGCAAATAATAATATTAAAGATTCTAACTACCAGCAAGAATGAGTCCTTACATTTAAAGAGCACCTGTCATTTCAGACCCATCAGGCCAGCGCCTGTTAGCGGGCATCCACTCACCTGCTGCCCGCCACGTCCCTCACCTTGTTGTGTCCCTGCCGCATCACCAGCCGTCCCATTAAAGTGAATGGGACTGTCGGTGAGTCAACAGCGGGTCAGAGGAGGAGCCGCTGCAGGACAGAAGGTGACAGTTGCTCTTTAAAAATTATGATTTAAATCGAGTTGATTTAAATCAAACCTTTTTACTAGTGATTTAAGTCACAATTTAAATCGTGATTTAAATCGACTTGATTTAAATCAAATCCACCCTGCTGGCAACCAATGCAGCTCCCTCCAAAGAAGTGACAAATGTGCAAATTTGGACTCGCAAAAAACTATGCAGGCTGCTGCGTTTTGAGCCAGCTGAAGCTTCCGGATACTCTTCAAGGGCAGCCCCAGGTAGAGCACATGATAATAGTCCAAATGGGAGATCATGAGAATGGCCTGTTGGCCCAGCTAAGTGTTACAGCTAAAGCACTTTCTCCATGCCTTGTATGCACAAGGACACTTTTCTCCGTGAGTCAGCCAATTCATTCATGTGTTATTTATTTATTATTTATTTTGTGAAATTTATATACCGCCTCACAGTGCAAGAACTCTCTAAGCGGTTTACACCAGTAAGCAATGTATATTTATATTGCCCCCAACAATCTGGGTCCTCATTTTACCTACCTCGGAAGGATGGAAGGCTGAGTCAACCTTGAGCCGGTGAGATTTGAACCGCTGACCTGCGGATCAGTGTCAGCTAAAGTGGCCTGCAGTACCTGCCTCTAACCGCTGCACCACCTCGGCTCTTGTTAGCAAACCGAAGAGCAGTCAAATCAACATAATGCAAAACAGTTAACAATTATACCTGACCAGAAAAACATCAAGCAAATTTCTTGCAATTGCAAGTTCCTAATGACATCTTAGGGCACTTAGGGGTCCCCGAACTTGGCAACTTTTCAGACTTGTGGACTTCAACTCCCAGAATTCCTCAGGCAGCGCATTCTGGGAGCTGAAGTTCACAAAGTCTTAAAAGCTGTCAAGTTTGGGGATCCCTGCCATCGGGCGACCCCAAAGCCTTTCTTCCATTAGAACTTTTTGATCTATCCATTCATCACTGATTCTCGGCCATTGATTCTCTTGCTTTCCAAAGAGCAAATGCAAGAAAAAAGTCATTCTCACAGCTTTGAGCAGCTGCAGCCCTCCCCAAGGAGCAAGGCTGGCTGGGGAATTCTGGGAGTTGAAGTCCATCATCTTAAGGTTGCTGGAAGCTGAGGAAAAAGGGCTGTAGGCAGTGCTTCATAGGGCACCACAGGCTAACTGAAGATGGCCATAAATCTAATAAATCACATGCAGACTACCTGCATGTGATTTATTAGATTTATGGCCATCATCAGGGTAGACCATTTTCAAGACTACCCTCGACTTACAATAGTTCGCTTAGCAAATGTTCAAAGTTACAACGGCGCTGAAAAAAGTGACTTATGACCAGTCCCCAGGGAGTAGGGCAGCATATAAGAACACTAAAATAAATAAATAAATAAATAAATAAATAAATAAATAAATAAATAAATAAATAAATAAATAAATAAATAAATAAACAAACAAACAAACAAACAAATAAATTTTTCACACCTACAATTGCAGTATCCCCATGATCATGTGATTAAAATTCAGACGCTTGGCAACTGGTTCATATTTATGACGGTTGCAGTGTCTCGGGGTCATATGATCCTCCTTTGCGACCCTCCGGCAAGGGGAGTCAATGGGGAAGCCAGATTCACTTAACAATTGTGTTACTAACTTTAACAACTGCAGTGATGCACAACTTCACAACTGTGGCAAGAAAGATCGTAAAACGGGGCAAAATTAACAAATGTCTCACTTAGCAACAGAAATTGTGGGCTCAATTGTGGTCGCAAGTCCAGGACTACCTGTATAACCGATGAAAATTCTAATCGTCCCTCGAGGCAAAGCAGGGCGGAGCAGCGCTAACACACAAGCCATTTGGATAGCAAAATATAGGTAGTCCTCGCCTTACAATTCGTTTAGTGACCATTCGAAGTTCCAATGGCATTGAAATGACTTCTGATTTTCACAGTTACGACTATTGCAGCATCTACATGGTCAGGTGATCAAAACTCAGATATTTGGCAGCTGACTCATATTTATGACGGCTGCGGTGTCTTGGGATCTTGTGATCCCCTTTTGCGACCTCATGACAAGCAAAGTTAATGAGGAAACCAGATTCACTTAACCACCGTATTATCAACTTAGCAACTGCAGTGGTTCACTTGACAACTGTAGCCAGAAATGTGGTAAAATGGAGCACAACTCACTTAACAACTGTCTCGGTTAGCAACCAATTGTGGGCTCAATTCTGGCCGTACGCTGAGGACTACCTGTAGTTATGCAGATACAAGTAATCCTCGACTTACAATCATTTGAAGTTGCAACGGCACTAACAGCAGCGACTTACGACCAGTCCTCGCACTTGCAAGCTTCATATTGCGTCCCTATGGTCATGTGATCAAATTCGGGCACTTGGCAGCTGACTCATATTTATGACGGTCCAGTGTCCGAGGTCATATGATACCTTTTGTAACCATCTGGCAGGCAAAGTCAAGGGGGAAGCCAGATTCACTTAACCACCAGCTTACTGACTTATCAACTGCAGTGATTCACTTAACGACCATGACGGAAAGGTCCTAAAACCACTTACTTATCAATTGTCACTTATCAACTGTCACGCTTAACTATCAAAATTTTGGGCTCAATTGTGACCGTAAGCCGAGGACTGCCGATACTCCTTGCCCGTTCACCTCACCCCTGCGAGGTAGGCCGCTGAGAAGCCCCTCCCCCCTCGTCGCACCTACGCCCTGGGCGCCTTCGTGGCCCTCGTCCCGCTTCTCTCTCTGGCTCCGCCGCCCCGTCTCGCCGTCCTGCCCGGCGGCGGCGCTGCTGCGGCTGCCCCGGGCGGAGGAGGAGGAGGCCTCATCGCCGCCGCCGCCCCGCCGCCCGCTCCGTTCGCCCCGGCTCCGGCTCCTCTTGCTCCGCCGCTCGCTGCCACCGCCGCTGCCGCGGTGCTTGTGCTTCTTGTGCTCGCGGTGGCGGGACGAGGAAGAGGAGGACGCGGCGCCGCCCGCCGAGGAAGACGAGGCCGCGGGCGGCGCGGAGTCCTCGGAGGCCTCGCTGCGGTCGCGGTGCCGCTTGGAGGAGCCCATCGCGAGAAAATGGCGGCTCCCCCCGCGGAGGCCGCGCAGAACGGCGCTTCCTCGTCGCCGGCAGTCCACTTCCGGGGCCAGAGTACTACTTCCGGTCCGTGCGGAAACCCGTCCGCCAGCAGCCTTGATATTGAAACAATGGGTTCCTAGGCAAGGCTTGGTTCCTCCTGTGCTGCTTCTGGTCTCCGCTGAGCGTTTTGGGGCAGGCGGGAGGATTTTCTTCCTGATTTAGGAAGGGGTGGGATATTAACCTAATTTCTCTTCCATTTTCTGTGTTGTTTCCGTGTGTCATATAATATATGTGGGTAATATACATATTTTTGTATTTATTTATATTGTCATGTTTATGCAGTGTAATATTGGAGGTGGTGACCCTTTAAGAGCTGTATGCAACGAGATTTCATTTTTAATATATGCTAATTAATGTACATTCAAAGTGACAAAAGTTTTCCATTCCCTTCCCATCCCCTCTTTTCTCTTCATCCTTCTGAATTGAATACATTGAATTCCATCTCTATTATTCTATTTTCTACTCTGAATCATAGATTTGGCAGTTCTTTTTCCAAACTTGCCCACTTTAAAATGAATGGACTTCAGTTCCCAGTATGGTGGCTGGGAGATTCTGGGGGTTGAAGTTTATTTATTATTTATTTATTTATTTTATTTGTGAGATTTATGGTGCTCACAGTGCAAGCACTCTCTAAGCGGTTTACACCAGTAAGCAATGTATATTTATATTGCCCCCAACAATCTGGGTCATTTTACCTACCTCGGAAGGATGGAAGGCTGAGTCAACCTTGAGCCGGTGAGATTTGAACCCCTGACCTGCGGATCAGTGTCAGCTAAAGTGGCCTGCAGTACCTGCCTCTAACTGCTGCGCCACCTCGGCTCTTTAAGAAGTCCATACATCTTAAAAGTTGCTAAACTTAGAAAAACATTGAGGTAGAGGCAAATGGGCTGCGTTGATATAACATGATAATCTGCAAAGAACAACAACTCAAGTCTTAGATTAACAAAAGTTTAGCATTTTCTGACACTGCATCTGCTAACCTTGTACCTGACAGGTAAAGCTGGTATGTGAATGCAATCTTTGTTTTGATTTATGTTCACATTTCATTGGGAGCAAGCATGGACTTAGCAAGCATTAGAATGTGAGAGTATATGGTTAATTGAACACCAATAGAAGAGAATATTGGCAGCTCATGGTTGAACTGTGGGAACATTACTAGTGCTAGAAGGAAACGGGCTTTACAAAAGGAGAGGACTGTGGGGTCCTTGATGCTCTCAGAGCTTGGTGGTTTCCTTGCAATGCAGATGTTTCATTATCCAACTAGATAACATGAATGCTTATAGGACACCAGTTTCTAAAGTCACCCGACACAGTGAACTAACTACATGGGCTGATTTCACCCAACAGTTTAGGTTAACGTGGTTGATTAGTTGGTGCTTCAGAATGCTGTTGAACTCAAGCCACTGAAATTTATTTTGCAAATTTTCATTGGACAGAACTATAAATTCCACACTAATTCTCTTTCCGTAGCCTCTAAATATGTCCAACTAAAGACACAGATGATCTTCATTAATC
Source organism: Diadophis punctatus similis (assembly GCA_023053685.1). Lineage (NCBI taxonomy): Eukaryota > Metazoa > Chordata > Lepidosauria > Squamata > Dipsadidae > Diadophis > Diadophis punctatus. Next base: position 10,636,091 of record JALIGW010000011.1, on the reverse strand, counting down.
TTGTTACAGGTTTTTTTTCCCCTTTCAGTGGTCAATGGGTCAAGTGCTTAAAAGGGATGAAGGAAAGGTCAAAAATAACTGCCCCGTGGGAAGGAGTCTAGCAGTGTCCAAATTTGACCACTTTAAGACCTGCGGACTTCTAGAATTCCCCAGCCAGTCTTAATGTGGCCATGGCTGGATATCCGTTCTAGAAGTTTATTTTTGTGTAACACAGACTTGCATTTTAGTCAACAATGTGTTGCTTGTAAGGACTTTGGAAATTTATCCTGAAAAGTGTTGATATAAGTTACTGCAAAAATGATGTGTTATCTAGAAGACACCACAAGACTCTTGAGTTATTTTAATGTTTTTGCATGCAACACCTTGTAAGTGTTTCAATCCCTTAATCAGCTTCGCTGGCCCTTCCATTAAGTGGCCCTCCTGCCCTTAAAGCGCCGCCCACTCCTGCAGAAAATTACGTCATCGGCCCCGTCCACACCGGGAGATTCCAGGAACCCCCGAAGCGCTGCGGGAGGGGCGAGGAGTTGCACGTGGCGCATGGGCGGGGCGGGGTTGCTTGCTTGTTTTGGGGCTGGTAGGCCAGGATATTTTATTTTTACGCTCTGTCCACGCCCAGAGGCACACCTCACAAAAACGAGGCGGCGCCGTTCGTCTCTTTCCTCCCCCTCCCCACCCACTCACGTGGGGGGCGACTCTCCCCTTTTGCCCACTTCTCGCCCAAGATGGCCGCCAAGGCATTCAATAGCCGCGACGCCAAACACCTGCCCTTTCCCAAGATGGCCGCCGCTCTGCTCCATAGCCGCGCCCAGCGCCCTCTGCCCTTCCTGAACATGGCCGCCGCGGCATTCGATAGCCGTCGCGACGCCTGCCCTTCCTGAACATGGCCGCCGCGGCGTTCAATAGCCGCGACGCCCGCCGTTCCCCAACATGGCCGCCCGCTGAAGCGGCGCCTCCCCGGTTCCAATCACAAAGATGGCGCTTTCCGCTTCGCCGCGCCCACGGGTTGGAACGGGGTCGGTAGGTCAGGGAGGCCCGGATGTCGCCTCTCTCTCCTCTGGGTAGGAGGCGCCGGTTGCCCGGATGTTCCTGTTGCTGAGGCGCCCGTGGTCGGGTCGTCACCGGGGGGCGCGGAGCGGCTGGGCCCAACATGGCTTCCCCGGCGGCCCCGAGGAGAAAGTGAGAGGGGGCGAGGCGGCCGGGCGGGGCGGGCGGAGGGTGGGAGGAGCCAGAGGCCTAATTGGGGAGGGGGCGGCCGAGGAAGGGAGGGGCCGGCCCCGCCCCGTGGCCGTGGGGCAGGCATTCCTCGGGGGCGGGTGAGCGGAGGGGAGGGACGGTGCCCCCCCTAGAGGCTTGAGCTGCGGGGGGGGTCTCTGGGAAGGTCTGGCCCACTCCTAATTGGGGAGGGGGAGCTCGACCCTCCCCCATATTAAAGTTATCCCTTCCTGCAGGGCGAGGCGGTGGCTCTCTGGCCCTCCCCAAGAAGGGGCTGCGATGGAAAGACTTCGGGGGGCCTTTGGGGCTGGAGGGGAGGGGGCGTATTGGGGGTGGGCGTGAGCTTCGCAGGCCTGGCTTTGAGCCCCCCCAGGTGAGCCAGGCCAGACTGAAGGTGGGGTGGGGAGAGGCTGCTGGGTCAGGTGGGCGCAGGCCTGGCCTCCACCAGCTGCTCTGCCTTGCCAGCCAGTCCTCTGGGCCCCCAAAGCCAGGAAATGGAGGGGGGCAGGGCCCTATTTAGGGATTCTCAGAGGGGGTTTGTTGCTGTGGATGGGGGGAAGCTGGGAGAGGGGGGGGGAAATAATCACAATATTTTAACCCAGGGGTGTCCAACTTGAAGACTTGGGGACTTCAATTCCCAGAATTCCCCAGTCAAGCTACAGGTAGTCCTCGACTTACGGCCACAGTTGAGCTCAACATTTCTGTTGCTAAGCCAGACAATTGTTAAAGTGAGTTTTACCCCATTGTATGACCTTCCTTGCCACAGTTGTTAAGTGCATCATTTGCAGTTGTTAAGTTAGTAACGTGGTGGTTATGTGAATCTGGCTTTCCCATTGACTTTGCTGGTCACAAAAGGGGATCACGTGGCCCCGGGACACTGCGGTCGTCATAAATATGAGTCAGTTGCCAAGCGTCTGAATTTTATTCACATGACCATAGGGATGCTCCAACCGTCATAAGTGTGAAAAACAGTCATAAGTCACTTTTTTGAGTGAATTGTAACTTTGAGTGGTCACTAAATGAACAGTTGTAAATCGAGGACTTCCTGTGTGCTGGTTGAGGAATTCTGAGAATTGAAGTCCACAAGTCTTAAAAGTGGCCGAGGTTGGAGATCTCAGTTTTAGATCATTGATCTCTAACCGATAAAACGGTGTATCAGCTGCCTTGATGAATGCAACCCGGCCCATCGTTTGCAGTTCTAGTTTTCTTGGTTGGTTGGGCAAGGTTTATTTCAGTGGGTTTCTGTTTTAAAGCGTTTGGAAATTGTTTCGGGTTTAAATAAGAGTTCAACACACAGCCTCTTGCACTGATGATGTTACCTAGTTGGGTCATGAAATGTCTGCAGCAAAGCAAGCAAGTTCAAGGATCCCACAGTCCTCCTCCTCCTCTAGCACTGATTATGTTATTTAATTGGTTAATGTTAGTTACGGCACCAAGGACTCCACAGTTCTCCCTCCGCCCTCTTCCCCCTCCTCCCGAAAAACCCCACTCTCTTCACTGATGATGTTCCCTACTTGGGTCATGAAACGTCTGCAAGAAAACAAGCTCAGAGAACAACAAGGACCCCAAAAGCTGCACAATTAAGCAAGGAGAAAAGCGTTGAATATCCTCTGTGAAATACTCTTTACAGACTGATGCATAAGCCAACCGCTATCATATTTTAAATACAGTAGTCTCAATTACCTTCTCCATTCTTACCCTATGATCATCCCTTCAGCTATTTTTGAGTGACAGGAAGCTTACATTCAGCCTGGGGAGAGGGACGCCGTTGCCTGTGGTCAGGAGAGAGGAAAAAAAGAATAGAATACAGAGTAAAAGAGTTGGAAGGGACCTCGGAGGTCTTCTAGTCCAGGGGTCTCCAACCTTGGCAACTTTAAGACATGTGGACTTCAACTCCCAGAAGCTTTGCTGGCTGAGGAATTCTGGGAGTTGAAGTCCACAAGTCTTAAAGTTGCCAAGGTTGGAGACCCCTGTATAGTCCAACTCCAAGCAGGAGATCCATTCCAGCTGTCCAATATCTTCCTGAAAACCTCCTGTGTGGTGGATCTCCCACAACTCCAGGAGGAAAGAAACTTAGTTGAAGTTTGCAGATCATTTGGGGGCTCTTATTCATATCATTTTTTCTTTTTTACAGCATGAAAGAGAGAGTGAGGACACCTGTTTTGGCTGTGAGGCATGGACTGAAATATAACTCTAGGAGAAAACTTACACTATTAAGAGCCACATATGAAATCTCTTGGCCGGGGCAGGAGGGACCCTTCTCTTTAAAAAATGATTTTAAAATTTGTATGTTCATACCTGATCCTTTGTGCCCTATCACTTATGCAAGACATGGCCAAGCAGGAGTCTCAGAGAATAACAAAGACATAAGGTTAGTGTGCCATAGTTGTCATAAGCTAAAATATCTCAAGGGCTGCCATAACAAAACCAGTGATTCATTAACATAAGTAGAGCATAATGCTTCCTGTTGACTGATCTGCCCTTTGAAGTGAGACACGATTGAGTTTTCAGGGTTGTCAAGAAGGAAATCTCTAACAGGAGATCTCTTGATGCCTTTGAGACTTTTAAAACGACACCTTGATCACCTGAACTGAAACATGTGGAATGGAGTTTGTGGCTTGCTTTTAGCTTCTTGTGCATAATTGAAGAAAATGATTTGTAACTAGGGTTAAACTGTGGGGTCCTTGGTGCTCTCTGAGCTTGGTTGTTTTCTTGCAGACGTTTCACGACCCAACTAGACGACGACATCAGTACTGGAGGGGAATGGGGTTTGTGGAATGGAAGAGAAGGAGAAGTGATGGGGGAGGAGGAGGAGGACTGTAAGGTGCCTGCTGTTCTCTGAGCTCGGTTCTTTTTTTTTGGCAGATGTTTCATGACCCAACTAGGTAACATCATCAGTGTTAGAAGGGAGTAGGGTTTGTGGAGTGGAGGAGGAAAAGGGACGGAGGAATAAGTCTCCTAACAGGAGATATCTTGATACCTTTGAGAGAGACTTTTAAAATGACACCTTGATCACCTTACCTGAAACATGTGGAATGGAGTTGTGGCTTGCTTTTAGCTTCTTGTGCCTATTTGAAGAAAATGATTTGTAACTAGGGTTAAACTCTGGGGTCCTTGGTGCTCTCTGAGCTCGGTTGTTTTCTTGCAGGCGTTTCATGACCCAACTAGGTAACATCAATGCTGAAAGGGAATGATCTCTGTTTATATACAACTGGCAGTGAAAACATCTGTAAGAAACCAGCCAACCTCAGGGACCACCTGCATATTTAAAGACAGACCTGTTTAGTGAAATGAGAGGTTTTGGGACCCTTTTGTTATTTTGGCGATCTCTGACGTGAACTAGGGACGTTGATTGGAAAACCTGTGGAGTGCATTGCAGGGAATTTTAAACTACATGTTTTCAAAGGCCAGCTCACATAAACAGAAATATTGTGACTTTTTGGCACGTAAGTATCCTTCCTCCAGTGCTCCGTATACCCCTGCACAACCCACCTTTTTGTCAGGCGTATCGTGAATCTTGTTTCCAAGAATTGCGAAGATCCACAGCGTAAGAAGGGGAGTGTCCTCCTTGGTGTGCAAACGTGTCCGATCCATTGTACTTTTCTTGTCAGAGAAGGGAATCTAGAGAGCGCTTGTTAAGAGAGGGTAGGAAGGGTGCTTGAAAAAGACTCAACTATTCTGAGTTTAGATATATTATCTCAATAATCCTGCAGGCAGCAGATCAGCACAATTACCTCTCACTCTAAGAGTGAAGGGCCTAAACCTTAAGGTTTAGGCCATTTATTTTTAAAAATGAAACCATACTGACTCGTACTTGTTTGTGAAATATACGGATTATTTGTATTTGTATTTTCTTTATTTTGTCAAGCATAAATGATTATAAGCAAAGTACAAACAGTAAAACATGATTGAATACATATGTAGTATTACAAGCATGAATAAGAGTAAAAGAGGTATGACTATATGGGTACATTAGGACAGGAACGGTAGGCATGATTATGCGCTTATGCACGCCCCTTACTGACCTCTTAGGAATGGGGTGAGATCAGATCGAAAAACATGATAGTTACTTTCTATAATAATTGAGTCGGGGGGATGAGTATAGCCACGTTTCGCAGACAAATATGATGTCGAAATTAGTCGTATTTACGGTAATAGGAGGAATTCAGGTATTTTATTTACAAGACTTCTTGCATTAAGTAGCTTGCATTTAAGGTCATTATTAGTTGGAGAGGTAGAGGGAGTGGTAGGTAGTTGGGTAGTTAAGTTAGTAGTAGAAGTGAGGTAGTTGAGGTTAAGGTAGTTAAGGTTAGGGCAATTGAGGTCTATAGTAGAGTTGTTAGTATTGGTAGGTGGTGAGGAAGTTTGGTCAGTGGTAGTAGCGAGGTAGATAAGATCATTAGTGGTTGTAGAAGTTGCAGGTAGAGAGGTAGTTTGGGGTGTGCGTTCCTAGTTTTGAATGGTGGGAGGTTGAATGTTGGGACGTAGGTTGGGAGATTTAGTTTTGATGCAGTCTGCATGGTAGTCTATATATAGGTCAGTTTCACCATTTGTATTCACCGGATTTGTTTTCCTTCAAGAACTCAAGTGTAGCTAGTCCTCGACTTGCAACATTTCTTTAGTGACCGTTCGGCACTGAAAAAAGTGACCTAGAACCATTTTTCACAGTTAACGACCGTTGCAGCGTGATCACGTGATCAGAATTCGGCCTCTTGGTGATTGGCTCATATTTATGACGGTTGCAGTGTCCCGGGGTCATGTGATCCTCTTTTGTGACCACCTGATTCACTTAACAACCGTGTGACTTGACTTAACAACTGCAGTGATTCACTTTACAACTGCGGCAAGAAAGGTCGTAAAATGGGGCAAAACTCACTTAAGAATTGTCTCGCTTAACAACATGTTTTTGGGGGGGTGAGGGGGGTGAGGGGGAGAGGTGAGCACGCACAGGATACTCCTGGGCCCCTTGAAATTTGTATTGTGATACTACGGTATCATTCATTGGCTGTAGTTTCTGCGTTTGTGGACATTGCCGATGTTTTTGCTGATGCAAGTTACCTCCAAGATTTTTTTCCAAGAGTGGGAGAATCTGAAAGAAACGTGGAGGGGTGTTTTATTTATTTATCAAATTTAGATACCGCCCATCTCACTCTCGGCGTGACTGTGTCCGTCATTCAGTCAGTCCCTCGTTCGTTTGTGGTCGTGTTCCACTGTGGTGCCTTGACACCTGCCCTGTGTCACCTGGAACTGCTTCCCCCACTGAGATCTGGAAGGCCCTGGAGAGGAAAGAGGTTTACCCCCAGGTGCTGGGCCTGCATCAGTGGTGGGTTCCTACCGGTGCGGTCCACTCTATAGCACCAGCGGCCCGCCAGTGACATCACAGTACCGGTGCGGTTGGTTAAAAAAAATGTTTTTTTAACTTTTTAAAAAAATTTTCTTCTGCGCATGCCCAGAAGCCGAGCTTCCGGCACTGCACATGCGCTGCCTTCCTACCCCACAGTGAGTCCAAGCAGGGGAGGATGGCTGAGGGAGTGTGTGAGACGCTGAAAGAACGGGCGGCAGGAGCTATCTCAGTTCCCCTCCCTTCAGCAGTCCAAGAAGCCATGAACACGCAGTGATGATCCCAGGCATTTTCGCACGTTTGAGGCTTCTCGAGCTGCTGAGGGGAGGGGGAACGGGTGGCAGGACCTATCTCAGTTCCCCTCCCTTCAGCAGTCCGAGAAGCCATGCCCACCCGGTCACATGGCTGGCAAGCCACAACCACAAAATAAGCCACGCCCACAGAGTGGTAGTAAAAAATTAGGAACCCGCCCCTGGCCTGCATGTCAAGTGGACCCAGTATGCGTGTGGTTTGTGTGCTGGATTTGTTGTGGCATGCCTTCGTCTCTATATTCCAATTTTTTAAATTCTGGGGTGGGGTTTTTGTTTGTTTATAGTGGTTTTATCGTATTGTTTCCTTGTCGGTTGTTGTTAGCAATCCCCCTAGACTTGCCTAAGGTAGTCCTCAACTTGCAACCATTTATGGGTTGAATCAACGCCTAGTGCAGTGTTTCCCAACCTTGGCAACTTGAAGATGTCTGGACTTCAACTCCCAGAATTCCCCAGCCAGCATTTGCTGGCTGGGGAATTCTGGGAGTTGAAGTCCAGACATCTTCAGGTTGCCAAGGTTGGGAAACACTGGCCTAGTGCTAAGCATAACATGGTTTGTTTGGGTTCATTGGGATTAGCCTGAATCTAGGTCCTGTTGCAGAGAGTCCTTGACTTACGGCCACCATTGAGCCCAAAATTCCCATTGCCAAGCGAAAGAGTTGCTAAGTGAGCTTTGCCCCCATTTTACGACCTTTCTTGTCGCAGTTGTTAAGTGAACCACTGCAGTTGTTAAGTGAGTGACACGGTTGTTAACTGAATCTGGCTTCCCCGTTGACCCTGCCTTGTCAGGAGGTCGCAAAAGGGGATCACGTGACCCCGGGACACTGAAATCGTTATAAATTATGAACCAGCTGCCAAGTGTCCGAATTTTGATCACGTGACCATGGGAATGCTGCAATGGTCGTAGGTGTGAAAAACGGTCATAAGTTAGCTCTTTTTTCCAGTGCTGTTGTAACTTCCAGGAGCCCCTAAACTAATGGTTGAGAATTACCTGTAGTTGTTTCTTTATTCATTGCATTTTTATTCTGCCTTTTCACTCATAAGTTTACGGTGGTATACATGGAGGTCTCCCCTAATTTTATGCCTCCACAGCAATCCTGTGAGCTACTTTGGGGTGACATTGTGACTGGTCCCAGAATCATTCTGTCATCTTCCATACTGGATTTTGCTACGTGTCCGACTCTTCACGAACCCATTGTCCCCACCCGAGTGTCCTCCACGGCCTTCCGGAGTTTGTCCAAATTCACCTTCATTGCTTCGATGACGCTATCTAACCAATCCTGCCCCCATGTCAGTGCAGTCCTTCATTCCCACTCGGGAGTTACGATCAGGTGAAAATTGTGGGTGGCTCATTTTATTTTATTTATTTATTTATTTGGGAATTCTTCTATGCCGCCCTACTCCCTAAGGACTCAGGGCGGCGTACAGCATTTTAAAGAACACCAAACAATAAAAATTATTAAAAACAATTTTTTAAAAGTTTTTAAAAAGACATACAAAACCATGCATACATGGGGGAGACCTCAGATGTAAGGTTGTCTCAGAATCACCGCGCCTGCAGGAAGAGCCATGTCTTAATGGCTTTTCGGAAGGCCAACAAGGTGGGGATGATTCGGATCTCTGGGGGGAGTTTGTCCCAGAGAACAGGGCCCCCCACAGAGAAGGCCCTCCCCCTAGGCCCTGCCAGGCACTGTTTGGCTGATGGGACCCGGAGGAGACCCACTCTGTGGGACCTAATCGGTCGAAGGGAAGTATGAGGTAGGATGCGGTCCTGGAGGTAACCTGGTCCTAAGCCATGTAGGTCTTTAAAGATGATGACCAACACCTTGAATTGCACCCGGAGACCAATGGGCAGCCAATGCAACTGGCGGAGTATGGGTGTTACGTGGGTGTATCTTGAAACACCCACCACAGCACGCGCAGCCGTTTAAACATGATTAAACATGACATACCACGATGTGTGAATGCATATCTAATGTAGGTTGGCAATTTACAAGCGGCGTTCTGAGATTCTGGAGAAGTTCTAAGGAGTTGATGCTGGGACTTTCTTCATGCAAAGCTCTGGACCAGTGAAGTTGAGAAATACGGGTGGTCCTCGACTTGCAACAGTTCGTTTAGTGACCGTTCAAAGTTACAGCAGCACTGAAAAATGTGACTTATGACCATTTGTCACACTTATGACCGTTGCAGTATCCCCATGGTCATGTGATTTACATTCAGATGTTTCACAACTGACTCACACTTATGACGGTTGCAGGGTCCCGGGTGTGTGTGTGTCATGGGATTCCCTTTTGTGACCTTCTAACAAGCAAAGTCAATGGGGAATCCATATCCACTTAACTGGGTTACTGAACAACTGCAGTGATTCACTTAACGACCATGGCAAGAAAAGTTGTAAAATGGGGCAAAACTCACTCAACAGATTTCTCAATGAGGGCATAAATTTTGGGTTCAATTGTGGTCGTAAGACGAGGACTGTTTCCTAATGCCTTTGCCGAACTTTGCAATTTCTCGATACGGGACCAGAGAGTCTTCCAAGCGGTGAAATCTACTTAACTTCCCTACCGGTTCGGAAGCGCGCCGTCACTCCGTCACTGTCACGCGCGCTTTTTCACTCTCTGCGCATGCGCAGAAGGCTTTGTGTATGCGCAGAGGGTTAAAAAAAAGAAAATGGTGACATCCGGGTGGGTGGGCGGAGCCTCACGCTGCCGCCGCTACCAGTTCTCCGAACCACCAGCAGCCGCCGCTACCAGTATGCCCGAACCAGTAGCATTTCACCCCCTATTGGCAATCTCACTGTTTTCTTTCCTTCTCTCGTCTCTTTCCTTCCTTCTTTCCTTGTTTGGATTGTTCGGATATTCAGGCACCTTTTTTTGCACAAGCTGTCCTTGACTTACGACCGTAACTGAGCCCGCAATTATGTTCATAAGTCCTATTGGTTGTTAAGCAGGTCACCATGTGACCGTGACTGATGTTATGACCTTCCTTATCATGGTTGTAAAGTGAATCCTGTGGTGGTTAAGTATAGCCAGGGTTACCTACGGAGCATTTTTTTTTAAAAAAATGGGAAACTGGGAATAAATAACAGTTTTCGGGCAAAAGCAGAAACCATGGCTCTTCCAACCGCAGGACACGGCAGACAGTCACAAATGTCCGCTTGTTGCCAAGGGTCCAAAATGCGGTCACATGACCGCAGGACGAGGGGGGGGGGCAACCTTTGGAACTTCAAATCCGGGGCGAAAGTACCTTTTCACGGTTGTCGTAACTTTGAATGGTTGCTAAGCGACTGGTTATAAGTCGAGGACTTCTATCGTATTGAAGATTCTTAAATTGCAAGGTTTCCTGGGCTCAGTTGAGGTGTTCATTTTAAAGCAGAGGTCTTCAAACTTGGCAACTTTAAGACTTGTGGACTTCAACTCCCAGAATTCTCCAGCCAGCAAAGCTGGCTGGGGAATTCTGGGAGTTGAAGTCCACAAGTCTTAAAGTTGCCAAGTTTGGGGACCCCTGCTAAAGACAATGCTGTTTCAAATGTGCTTTTATACGTGGTGACTTTTCTGGACAAGGACCTTCGCAAGGGCTTTGGGAATACGACCTGGAGCGTTTGCTGATACGGCCGGCCGCTCCCGGGCTCTCCTCCTTGAGCAGCGGGTTGGACTAGAAGACCTCCAAGGTCCCCCCCCCAAGCTCTATTCTGATTCGAATGTGTGTGAAATGGTTGAACCAGCAGGCAGGTCCCTGGCCTGGAATTCTTGCTTGTATTTTTTCAATTTTTTTTTAAAAAAGATCAATTTTGAACAAAAATCCTTGTTTTTCTGTTCCCGGCCTCTTTCTCCTCCCTTCCCCCTTCCCCAAAAAGTATTTTTAAACACGCTCCTTAAGTGCCTTTGGCATTAAAAGAGCCGTCCCTGGCCAAGAAATGTACTTTAGCACGTCAGTTGGGCCTTGATCCAAGAAAAATTGTAATAGAAGGATTGTATTTTAATTGCGTTCAAAATGCTTCCTCGTAGAACAGAAAAATCTTTCCCTAAGTTCTCCTTACCAACTTGGTTGCTTCTTCTGGTGCCTTGGAGGGTCTTTCTTCCCGCTTTCCTCAGAATCCTGGAACCCCCCCCCCAAAACAAGGCCAGGGGGACGGAAGACATGGCAGCGGAAGAGATCATTGTGGGGCCCTTGGTGCAGTGGTGGGTTCCTACCAGTGCGGTCCACTCTATAGCACCGGTAGCGGCCCGCTGGTGACGTCACAGTACCGGTGCAGTCGGTTACCGGTGCCTGGCCGCTGCCATTTAAAAAAAAAAATTCTTCTGCGCATGCCCAGAAGCCGAGCTTCCGGCACTGCGCATGCGCTGCCTTCCTACCCCACAGTGAGTCCAAGCAGGGGAGGATGGCTGAGGGAGCGCGTGAGATGCTGAAAGAACGGGGGGCAGGAGCTATCTCCATTCCCCTCCCTTCAGCAGTCTGAGAAGCCAAGAACGCGCGGTGATGATCCCAGGCATTTTCGCACGTTCGAGGCTTCTTGAGCTGCTTAGGGGAGAGGGAACGGGCGGCAGGAGCCTAGGATCATCGAATGGGGAGAAGCATTCAGGCCAGACGGAGCCTCCTAGAAGAACCGCTGCCGCGGTCTTGCTGCTCCCACTGCGGGGGGCTGCGTTGCGGATGGGCAATGCCCCACTGCTTCTCCGGCCGCTGCCAAGCTCCCGAGGCCCACGCCCACCCGGTCACATGGCTGGCAAGCCACACCCATAAAATAAGCCACACCCACAGAGTGGTAGTAAAAAAATTAGGAACCCTCCCCTGCCTTGGTGCTCCCTGAACTGGGTGGTTTTCGTGCAGACGTTTCATGACCCAACTAGATAACATCATCAGTGCTAGAAGGGAGAGGAGGAGGAGAACTGTGGGATCATTGATCCTTTGTTTCCTTGCACACGTTTCCTTGCCAAACTAGGTAACTTCAACAGTGCTAAACAGAGAGCCAACCCCTCTCTCCCTTCTAGCACTGATGGTGTCCCCTAGTTGGGTCATGAAACGTCTGCAGGAAAACCACCAAGCTCAGTTAGCAACCGAGGACCCCACGGTTTCAACCCGGAGCTGCAAATCTCCTGAAGAGAACTGTGAATAGTCCTTGGGCGTTCCTGGCTTCAGAGGAAGTGAAGGGAATGCCAGTTGGCTTCTGAGTACAGCCTTCGAAAGAGCAAGTTGTCATCTGTTGAGGCTTTGTTAGGGTATCAGGTGACAGGCCCACTTTTCTCCAGCTGTTCCTGTTGGTTGAAACTCTGGCTGGGTTCGGTCAGCAAAGCTGTCCTTTTGGGGGGGGGTCTGTGCAAGTCTCTGCAGAGGTCTGCAAGAAAGCAACCATGCTCAGCCCCAAGGACCCCATAATCCACCACCACCAACAACAACAACAGGCAGTTAAGGAGACAGCATTAAGATAGTAGGGCCTATACCTAGAAAAAATATAACACATGTATAAATATGGAGATAGAAAAAATATAGGCACCGTTAATTTTATTTTATTTATTTATTTATTTATTTATTTATTTATTTATTTATTTATTTATTTATTTATTTATTTGTCAAACATGTATAGTAGTAATTTGTATAAAAATAAGTAAAAAGTAACGATAAAAGAGGACAATAGGACAGTAGGACGGGGACGGTAGGCACGCTGGTGGGCTTATGCACGCCCCTTACAGACCTCTTAGAAACGAGCAGAGGTCGACTGTAGACAGTCTAAGGTTAAAGTTTTTGGGGTTTGGGGAAGAAACCACAGAGTCAGGTAGTGCATTCCAGGCATTGATCACTCTGTTGCTGAAGTCCTATTTTCTGCAGTCGAGTTTGGAGCGCTTTACATTGAGTCTGAATCTATTACGTGCTCGTGTATTGTTGCGGTTGAAGCTGAAGTAGTCGTTGACAGGAAGGACATTTTGGTATATGATTTCATGAACTACGTTTAGATCAGATCGGAGGCAACGTAGTTGTAAATGGTCTAATCCCAGTATTTCAAGTCTGGTGGAATAAGGTATTTTGTTGTGAGCGGAGGAGTGAAGGATTAGGTGAAGTTAGGGAAATGAGCTACCTGTCTGTTAACCACAAGATGGATTATAAATAGATTCACTCAGGGAAGGAATAAGAGGGAGGAAGAGGAAGTAGAGAAGAGGAGGGGAGAAGGGAGAGTGTAGATAGGAGAAGAGGGGGAGGTTAGAAGGATGGAAAGGGTGGAAGGAGAGGAGGGAAGTAGGAAAGAGGGAGAGAAGGAGAAAGAAGGTAGAGGGGAGAGAAGGAGACAGGGAGGGGAGTGACATGAAATATCAGGGGAAAACAGACTGGCAACAAAAATATAAAAGGTGCAATATTGGGATGTTTGTTTCTTGTTTACTGGATAGTAATGTATAACTCTATGAATTTTGATATGATTTATGGTATACGTGTTGATGTTTATTTGGAGAATGTAAAAAATAAAAAACGTTTGCAAAAAAAAAACAGCAACAACCACCCCATTCCCTTTTAGCACTGATGATATTACTCAGTTGGGTCATGAAATGTCTGCAAGAAAACCACCAAGCTCAGAGAGCCCCAAGGACCCCACAGTCCCCCTCCTCCTCCTCTCTACAAACCCCCTCTTTTGTAGCACTGATGATGTTCCCTAGTTGGATCATGAAACATCTGCAAGAAAACCACCAGGCTCAAGAGAGCCCCAATCCTCCTCCTCCTCTCTGCAAACCCCCTCCCTTCTAGCATTATGATATTACCTAGTTGGGTCATGAAATGTCTGCAGGAACGCCACCAAGGACCCCACAGATTAAGTCCCCAGGCAAAACCGTTCAGGGCAGCCAGTTGGCTCTTCTAACTGACACCTGTTCAGCCTGAGTTGCAGCCTAAGGGGCTACCAGGGCCTGCGGCTCTGACCCGGACTTCCTTTCCTCTCTTCCAGTGCCCCAGGTGAGGGAGAGCCGCCGTCCCCTCAGTTCCCCTGGATGCTGGGCGGCCGGGGCCGGTTCTCGCCGTCGCCCAAGATGGCGACCTTGAAGCGGAGCCACCAGCAAGCCTGGCCGGAGGAGGAGGGGGACCGGGAGCACGGCCTCTACAGCCTGCACCGCATGTTTGACATCGTGGGCACTCACCTGACTCACCGCGACGTCCGAGTGCTGTCTTTCCTCTTCGTGGACGTCATCGACGACTACGAACGGGGCATGATCCGCAGCGGGCGGGACTTCCTCCTGGCGCTGGAGCGACAGGGCCGCTGCGACGAGACCAACTTCCGCCAGGTGCTCCAGCTGTTGAGGATCATCACCCGCCACGACCTGTTGCCCTACGTCACGTTGAAGAGGAGGAAGGCTGGTAGGTCGTCTCCCGCTTGGCTTTCTGTGTGTGTGTGTGTGTGTGTGTGTGTGTGTGTGTGTGGACCAGACATATCAAACTCAAGGCCCGCTGGCCAGATCCGGCCCGCGGGAGAGGCTGGGCAACGGGAGCCACGCCAATGCATGGAGCTGTGCGGCAGCTGTAACCAGTGGTGGGATTCAAATAATGTAACAACCGGTCCTCTGCCCTAATGGCTGGCTGGGTGGGCGTGGCCATGGTGGGCGTGGCCAGGGGTGTGTGACAGGCAGCACTCAGCCTCCTGCACCCCCCTGGGAGCAAAAATGGGCCATGGGTGGGCACCGCCCCCCTACTAGGCCTCCCTGCAGCCTCCTGGGAGCGAAAACGGGTGCATTCCCCCGCACCCCGTTTTGGGCCTAAGCCTCCTGGGAGCAAAAACAGGCCCCAGGGAGGGGGCCCACACCCCCAGTGCCCCGTTTTGGGCCTAGGAGGCCTCCCTGCACTTACCTGGGAGGCAAAATTGGGCGCGTGGGGACTCCTGGAAGGGGCGAGGTGGGGAGGGGAGGGCCCAGCCATCAATTTAACTACCGGTTCGCCTGAACCGGCACGAACCGGCTGAATCCCACCACTGGCTGTAACCTCAGGGACGGGTGGGCAGGCATGGCTCAAGCACCCTCCGCCTGAGAGCGAGTGGCTGGCGAGGGAAGGGAAGAGAAAAGAGGGAAGGTGCTCGGGTTTCTTCAGTTCTCACCCCTCCCTGCCTCGCTGCCTTTCCCTCCTCCTCCTCTTCCTTTGTCTATGCTGCACTTTCCCACAAGTTTTTGCGTTATTTCACGCTGTGAAGACAACTCACCTGTCTGATCCGTCAGCTGAATTCCATCCCGCTGCTTTTAAGAAACAAAACAAAACAAAACAAAATCCAATCCTGTGAAGTTTTGTCTATCGCAGGGGTCTCCAACCTTGGCAACTTTAAGACTTGTGGACTTCAACTCCCAGAATTCCTCAGCCAGCTTTGCTGTGGACTTCAACTCCCAGAATTCCTTAGCCAGCTTTGCTATGGACTTCAACTCCCAGAATTCCTCAGCCAGCTTTGCTGTGGACTTCAACACCCAGAATTCCTTAGCCAGCTTTGCTGTGGACTTCAACTCCCAGAATTCCTTAGCCAGCTTTGCTGGCTGAGGAACTCTGGAAGTTGAAGTCCACAAGTCTTAAAGTTGCCAAGGTTGGAGACCCCTGATCTATTGCTTCATCAGTTGGTTGTCTGCATGGCTGGAAGTGTTTTTCTCAGCCCTGGTTCTGCTTAATAGACATTTATTTACTCCATTTTTCGAGTTGGATAAAATGAAAAAGAGAAGAGGGGTGGCTCTGCCGGTTGGACCTTTTCCGGAAGGCCGCCGTCTTCTGATGTCCTTCTGCATCGGATCTTTTTTTTTTAAGAAGTGTAATTTAAAACTCACTTCTCTTTCTCTTCTTGGGTAGAAACTTCATGTTGGTGTTCCGAGAAGGCATCACGTTAAAGCTGTATGTATACAGGTAGTCCCTGATTTACAACACTTCATTTAGTGACCGTTCAAAGTTACAACGGCCCGGAAAAAAAGTGACTTATGACCATTTTTCACACTTATGACCATTCCACATGGTCACAGGATCAAAATTCAGACACTTGGCAACTGACTCATGTTTATGACGGTCACAGCATCCTGCGATCATGTGATCGCCTTTTGCAACCGTCGGACAAGCCGAGTCAATGGGGAAGCCAGATTGACTTAACCACCGGGTTACTAACTTGACTTACCTGCAGTGCTTCACTTAACAATGGTGGCGAGAAAGGTTGTAAAATGGGGCAACACTTACTTAACAACTGTCTCACTTAGCAACAGAAATTTGGAGCTCAATTGTGGTGGTAAGCCGAGGACTACCTGTGTTTCAAATTATTACCGTATTTTTCGGAGTATAGGACGCACCTTTTTACCCCCCAAAAGAGGGTGAAAACTTGGGTGCGTCTTATACACCGAATGTAGCCCCACCCACCCAGCCACCCCCACCCTTTGGCCTCTGCCTGCCAGCAATTTACCTGCTTGCAGGAAAGAGGGAAGAGCCTTTAAAGCTAAGCAAGTCAGTAGCAGTTTCCCAACGAACAGCTGATTAGGTTTGCCACCTGGGAAAATGAAAGTGAAACTAACTGCAAAGAGACAAATAGCTGGGAGAGACACACAGGTTTTTATTTTTGCTGAACTGGCTACAAAGGGGTAAGTGAATAACTATAAATGTCTGTAGAATGTCCAAATTATTAGACTTATTTTTTAAAGACTGCTTTATTATTGTTCTAGAGCCAGGGGTCTCCAACCTTGGCAATTTTAAGACTTGTGGACTTCAACTCCCAGAATTCAACAGCCAGCTTTGTTAGCTTTGCTGGCTGTGGAGTTCTGGGAGTTGAAGTCCACAAGTCTTAAAGTTGCCAAGGTTGGAGATCCCTGTAAATCTAGACAACTTAACAAAATAAAGAAGCTTTTTAAAATAAATGCTTGCTCTGAAGAGGCCCAGTGCTATTGTATCTTCTTTTAAATAATAGAGAATAATGTATACTTTCAGAAATTTTAATTAATTTTAACAGCTCTGTACAAGTATAGTCTGAAATGTAACAGTGTCCTGTTTAGTATTAGAGTTTAGTTACCTTGGAGTAGATCTATTTAAATAATTGGGAGGAGTTAGTGTGACTACATTTAAGAAAACTTTCTGGCATAATGTACATTTCTCCAATTCTTTGCTATTTCTATGGCTCAGGCACACATGCACAGAAATACACAGCAAACAGTGTATATCATCTGTGCTGTTTGCAGTTTGGCAAATTGCTTGGAGGCAGAGGCCTTTTTTCCTTGTTTTCCTCCCCCAAAACTAAGGTGCGTCTTATACTCCGAAATTTTTTTTTAATATTGTTGACAGTTTTGTCTTTCACACGTTTTCCTTCCTTCCTCTTCAGTATGTCCGGACCTTGTAGATAAGTATCTGGAAGAGACTTCAATCCGCTATGTGACACCCCGAGCCCATAGCAATACAGAGCATGTTCCTGTGCACCAACACAAATCTGGTGAGATTTCATACGTGTCTCCACCTTCAAAAGCTGCGTCTCCGGATGCTGTAATGTTTGCAAGCTTTGGTTTGTACATCTTGGCTTAAAAGTGTCCTCTTGCAGTGGTGAGACCAGACTTTGTCACCACAATACAAAAAAAGATGTGGAGACTCTAGAAAGAGTGCAGAGAAGAGCAACTAAGATGTTTAAAGGCCTGGAGGCTAAAACATATGAAGAACGGTTGCAGGAATTGGGTATGACCAGTCTAGAGAAAAGAAGGACTAGGGGGGACGTGATAGCAGAATTCCAGTATTTGAGGGGCTGGCCCAAAGAGGAGGGAGCAGTTTATTTTACAAAGCACCTGAAGGCAGGACAAGAAGTAACGGATGGAAATGAATCAACGAGAGAAGCCACCTGAAATTAAGGAGAAACGTCCTAACAGTGAGGACAATTAACCAGTGGAACAGCTTGCCACAAGAACTTGTGGATGCTCCAAACACTGGAGGTTTTTAAGAAGACAATTATCTGAAATGGTATAAGGTCTCCTGCTTGAGCAAGGAGTGGACTGGAAGACCTTCAAGGTCCCTTCCAACTCTCCTACTGTTATTGTTTATGGTTAGATTTTGTCTCCCATAAGTGGTTTATATACCATTGAACGAATGGTTGTACGTTAACTACGTCACCTGTAGTTACATTTTGGGGTAGGAGGGGTACTGCAGAACTGGGGAGACATCAAGCCAGCCGCGCTGCCTTTATTTGTATCTTCTGGTTCTCATGGAGGTTGAAGAACCGCTTGAGAATTTTTTTGAAGATCTTAAATATGAAGGTGAGGCTTCCAGTGTCGAGCCCTAAGGCCAAAGTTCCATTGCCTCCTGAGCGCCTTAATCTCCATAATACAAAATCTAGGGCAGGGGTCCCCAAACTTGGCAACTTTAAAGACTTGTGGACTTCAACTCCCAGAATTCTCCAGCTAGCTATGCTGGGAGTTGAAGTCTACAAGTCTTAAAGTTGCCAAGTTTGGGGACCTCTGATCTAGGGCATTAACTTGCAGTATATTTATTATTTAATAATAAATGGGGGGGGGACTTTAATTGGTTTGCCCTGTGGTTGTAAGTAATCGGTTGTGTCTGAGATGTTTCTGATGGATGGCAGTGTCATCCTTTTTCATAGCTTGGGTTGATAAAAGTTGCTTGGGCATCCATTTTGTGGGAAGATGTCATCCAGGTGGTCTGTTTCCTTGTCTCTATATCTATTAATAGGACTTAGATCAGTGTTTCCCAACCTTGGCAACTTGAAGATGTCTGGACTTCAACTCCCAGAATTCCCCAGCCAGCATTCGCTGGCTGGGGAATTCTGGGAGTTGAAGTCCAGACATCTTCAAGTTGCCAAGGTTGGGAAACACTGACTTAGATGAAACTCTGCTTGATTGTTGGTCACAGTATTAGAGGATTACAGAAGCTGTAAAGGGTTCACAGGCTGTCTGTCACCGTTATATGCCACTCGTTCTCTCACAGGCTACTCTCCTGCAGGAAAACGCAAGCAGAGTATTCCTTTCAGCAGAAGAGAGAGAGAGAGAGAGAGAGAGAGAGAGAGAGAAAGAGAGAGAGAGAGAGAGAGAGAGAGAGAGAGAGAGAGAGAGAGAGAGAAGTATTTGGAAGGGGAGGAAAGGGAATAGAGAGAGACAGGATGAAGAAATAAGGTGACTGAACAGGTGAGAACAGGAGCCAAGGTGGCGCAGTGGTTAAAAGCAGCACTGCAACGTACTTCAGCTGACTGCTAGTTCAGCAGTTCAGCTGTTCAAATCTCACCGGCTCCAGGTTGACTCAGCCTTCCATCCTTCCGAGGTGGGTAAAATGAGGACCCAGATTGCTGGGGGCAATATGCTGAACTCTGTAAACCGCTTAGAGAGGGCTGTAAAGCACTATGAAGCGGTATATAAGTCTAAGTGCTATTGCTATTGCTATATTTGTTAGTGGGGGCAATCCCCCGTATTAGAGGTCGATGGATTTTTGCTTCTTTTTGAAGTCATTCTCATTAGAAAATAAAACCGAGATTCAAATCTAATTAACAAAATATTTATTTCAGTAGAAAAGTAATAAAAAGAATCCTTAATAAACTACATCTTATCGGCTAATGAAAAAGTCACGTCTGCCTTCGGCAGAAATGGAGGAAGAGAAGGAGGGAGTTAACTTCTGGAATGCATGCATGCGTAGTAAAACATATCACATGTCTGTTTGACCATAAATACAAGAAAACAGTAGATCTGCACAACTGGCAATAATTCACATCGTGACAATATTGTTATGGTGTGTGTTAAATTCTGGACGCAGACAGGCCTTCCCAACCACAGACTCCAGGAAGATCCGCAGCCATTTGCAATTCCAACCCAATTTCTAGATAACTATTCAGTGGTTAAAGGTGCCAGCTTACCCCGTTGGGTGGCACTGAGACCCAAGCACCGCACCACAGGGTGAGCTCCCCGTCCTCGCCCCAGTTCCTGCCCACCTAGCCGTTCGAAAGCAAGCAAATGCGAGCAGATCAACAGGTGCCACTTCAGTGGGAAGGTAACAGCGTTCCGTGTGCCTTTGGCGTATAGCCATGCTGGTCTTTTAACGCTGGCCCCCTCGGCCAAGAAGCGGAGATGAGCACCGCGCCCTCGAGTCAGACCCAACTGGGCAGGGAAACCTTCCGCTTTATTTAGGAAATTAAATCAAGGCTCCTCCTGGGTACACCTGGTCCACGTTGGGACAGACTGTGCAGTAGCTCCCTGTGCCTGTCACTTTTTTATATCTCCTGTGGATTCCTGGATGCAAAGACTCAAAACGTTGTTGAAGGTGGCTGGGAATCATTGGTTCTGTGTTCCGGTGATAGTAGCTGAAAAATGGGGCCCCAAGGGGGGGTGCTCACCGCTGGAGGTGGCCGATGGGATAAAGAGACCCCCATCCCATCCGGCTCTCGGCTCTCTTGGTTTTGCTTTAGTATGGTTCTTCATAGTATTTTAACTCTGTTGTTTTCATCTTAATCTGTTTTTTTGCTTTTGCTTTTTTTTTGCTTGTTTTATAACTTCTAAGCCAAACGGAATCACCTTTTAGGAGGCACGAGTGGCATAAAAATTTAATAAATAAAAATTGGGCGAAGTCAGCGTTGAGATCGCCTTCTCCCATGTTTCTTACGAATTCGATTGTTCCCGGCGACCAATTTTGATCGGTTCTTTTACTTTACTTTTACTCTTATTTTACTTTGGTGGGTGATACAGACGGGGGAGCAATTTGCGTGGGGATTTCTACCTGATAACCCTGCCCACCCACCCCAACCTTTCTTTCTTTTTTGGCCAGTTCCTGGAGTCCCCTGCAACGATTTAACCAGGTTTGAGAAGCAGTGCTCTAAGAGTGCTGGGTCTCTGTGAACGGGCACTAAACCTGGGTTTTCTTTCTCGTTGATTTCGCCCAGTGTGCTTAACCACGTCAGCGAAAAACCTAGCATCCCCTTTTTACAAACATGATGAAGCTGGCTAGTTTTAGATTATTGTGGTTGGCCTGTTGCACCGATCAAAAGTCACTCCTCAAATCCTGAATTTGGGTTTCTCTAGTGCAGTGTTTCTCAACCTTGGCAGTTTGAAGATGTGTGGACTTCAACTCCCAGAATTCCCCAGCCAGCAACGCTGGCTGGGGAATTCTGGGAGTTGAAGTCCACACATCTTCAAACTGCCAAGGTTGAGAAACACTGCTCTAGTGCATTAACTGTTGCTAGAACAAGCTGTCTTTCTCTACCGTGTGTGTAGTTTTATTTATTTAATTAAAGGATTTGTATGGCCATATCGTAAAACACAATCCTGGGCAGCTCACGACCACAATTTTTTTTTAAAAAAGCTAGATTACAAAACCCATAAGACACAACCCCAACCCCTGAACCATCCTGCTTGAGCAGGAGGTTGGACTAGAAGACCTCCAGGGTCCCTTCCAGCCCTGTGATTCTACGGTATGTTCTACGTTGCCAGCTTTCAGCAGTATATTTGCCAAACGGCTTCCTTGTCATTTTTAGGGAGGAAATACATGCAAACTCTTATCACAGTGAGTGCCCCTCTTTTAAATTAAAATAAATAAATAAAAAACTGTGTCCAAGACACCTGGGGCAGAAAAACCTCATTTTGGCCTCTGTGAATTGCAATGGTATGTGAGAATGGCCTGGGAAGGCGCAGCTTGGAAAACCAGCATGTAAGAGTATCTCAGCCCATAGAATTAGGGGTGGGGGGTGGGGAGCGTTTTGGAAGAGACCTCCCTCGGTTTTCCAAAGAGTAAAAGGAAAGGAAGAGAGGGCTTTTAGTCTTGCAAAATTCTGTTAATATAACATGGTGTTTCTTAACCTTAGCAACTTTTAAGATGGGGGGACTTCAACTCCCAGAATTCCCCAGCCAGAAAAGCTGGCTGGGGAATTCTGGGAGTTGAAGTCCACCCATCTTAAAGTTTATTTATTTATTTATTTATTTCTTGGTTCTTATATGCCGCCCTACTCCCGAGGGACTCAGGGCGGCGTACAGCAATATACAAGAACACTAGATAATAAACAGTAATTAAAAACCAAGTTAAAAAATTAAAAAGATTAAACAGTTAAAAAATATCCACCAACCAGACATACCGTGTTTTTTTTTCAAGTTACTGCCGAGATCCTTTTGGAGGATTTTATTTACCAGCTTCTAGGTGGTTACACTTAGGTCTTTCCGTGCATTTATTACCGGGAGTGCATCTCAAGCATTAGTTAAATTTATAGGAATTTAATTTTTTTCAAATATGAGTATAAAAGTCTCTTCCATCAATAAAATTTAACCCTTGTAACATAGAAAATCTATGTTGAATAAAGTTGAGAAACCTTGTGCTATACTCCTAAACTACTCTGGACTACCTCGCAGGGCTAACAGGAATGACTCTCCTGGTCCTTCAAGACAACAGCCTGGCCCCAAGTCACCCGACCGCTTCCATGCCTTTGGGAGAACTAGAACTCACCCTCTCCCAGTCTCTCTCTCCCTCTATATCACCTTAACGGCTAAAACCAGACCGGCTGGCTTAATTTCTCGCCTGGCTTTGAACTCTTTGACATTTGTGTGTCCCACAGTGCCTCCTCACCACCCGTTGGTCTGCTGCTCCTCTTCGGGCCCCCAGATCTGCACCAAGAGGTCCGGCCGGGGAAGGGCGCTGCTCGGCAACCAGCGGAAAAGGCGGAAGTCCGTGACGCCGGATCCGAAGGACAAACAGACCTGCGGTGAGGTTCCCGACAAGCACTTTACACAGGCCCTCTGGGCTCCACCCGTTTGCCACCAGATCCATCGGCTTCGTCAAAACAGCATAGAATCATGGAATAGAATAGAATAGAATAGAATAGAATAGAATAGAATAGAATAGAATAGAATAGAATAGAATAGAATAGAATAGAATAGAATAGAATAGAATAGAATAGAATAGAAAATGGAACGGAATGGAATGGAATAGAGAATGGAATGGAATGGAATGGAATGGAATGGAATGGAATGGAATGGAATAGAATAGAATAGAATAGAATAGAATAGAATAGAATAGAATAATAGAATAGAATAGAATAGAATAGAATAGAATAGAATAGAATAGAATAGAATAGAATAGAATAGAATAGAATTCTTTATTAGCCAAGTGTGATTGGACACACAAGGAATTTCTCTTTGGTGCACATGCTCTCAGTGTACATAAAAAGACAAGATACATTCATCAAGAATCACAAGGTACAACACTTAATGATTGTCATAGGGTACAAATAAGCAATCAAATCATACTAGGAAACAATTATCAATATAAATCGTGAGGATACAAGCAACAAAGTTACAGTCATGCAGTCATAAGTGGGAGGAGATGGGGGATAGGGGCTGGAAGGGACTCCGGTGGTCTTCTAGGCCAGTGTTTCCCAAAGTGTGGTACGCGTACCCCCAGGGGTACGGGAAGAGTTTGGTGGGGGTACACGTTGCACCGGAGTTTGGTGGGGATCACGTGGGAATATCCACTGCACCGTGCTTAGCTGCGCCCACAGAACAAGGAAAGAAATAGGCACGTATCGCAGTTTTTACACGTGAACTCGGGCCATCGTACACTCATTATGGCGGGAACTTCTGCGCATCCTTCGCGCAGCTCGGGTTCGGCCATTTTTAAACTGCGGGGATATTAACAGTTGACGTTGAGCCGCGGAGCTGTTTAAACGCCAGAGAATTGCAGTGTTATCTAACGGTTAGACAGTCTTGTGAGGCGTGACACGGCGTGAATATACTGCACTTCGTTACAGAGACAACTTACTTCTTTAATAGTTAGTTCTGGGAGCCTGTTATCGTGCTTTAGTAAGTTCCACTGATTTTGATTATTTTTATAAAATATGTTTTTTATGAGGGGTACTCTGCGTTAAGAAAATTCACATATGTCAAAAGTTTGGGAAACACTGTTCTAGGCCAACCCCCTGCAGATGACAGAGCTCAGTATGGGGACAGGTTAAGCGTGGCTGTCAACAGGTTGTTGCTACACCTCCCAGCGTGTAGCAACCAATGTTCCCTGTAACATCAGAAAACGGCGCGCGGCAGTTAGAAACTGCCACGCGGCGTTCTCTTATCATGTGTGCAGGTGCACAGCCTCTGCCATTGGAAAATGCCGCGTGGAAGTTAGAAACGTCCACGCAGCGTTCTCTCATTACGTGCGCGGCCGCGCAGCTTAGAGGGAACAGTGGTAGCAACCCAACATGAAGCAGGAGAAGCCCTTCTTCCCCCTCTTTCTTCCAGGATTCTCTCTCTCTCTTTTTTTTTTTAAAAAGGCTTTATTAAGTTTCAGCAAAAAAAAAATAGAAGAAAATAGAAAAAGAGAGAGAGAGAAAAGAAAGGCAAGAAAGAAAGAAGGTTAGGAGTGCGGACAAGGAAAAGGAAGGACAAGGTAGGAGTGACTTCTGATTTTCTTCAGTTGAGATTCAAATATCAACTGTAAAAACCTGTTACTTTAAGGGGAAGGATAGTACGCAGTATTTCTGTAACCGTAAACACTTCTAATCGTCAACTCCTGAAATTAAAAGTTTTGTTTCTTTCTGTTCCAAGTAAAAAAAAGGTTTTTCCAAGTAAGAACAAAGCTAGAGAAAGCCTTTAATCAGAATTAAAGAAATTATCCTCCCAGAGTCCTTTGCTGAGAAGGGCGGCTATAGAAATAGAAATAAAATAAAATAAATTGTGGAATTCTGCTAATTCCATTAACTTCATTCATCCATTCTTCCATTGTGGGCGTCTGTAAGTCCTCCTCTCCCTTCCCACAGTCCTGAAAGCAAAATAAAATGCTTGAGGAAAAACCACAGGCCTACCCAGCAGAGAAGGTTTCATAGGCCGGTGTGATGTTCAGAGCATGGAGTAGCAGCAGGATATGCTAGACCAGAGGTGTCAAACTCAATTTCATTGTGGGCCGCATCAGGGTTGGGTTTGACCTTGGGCGGGGGGACAGGGGGGCGTGGCTAGCTCGACATCACTCATGTCAGGGCGCCTGTGGAGGCCCAAGGGCTCCCTAGCTGTTTTCGACTGTGACGGCTTCCTGCAACCCTCTGCTAGCGAAAACAGAGCTTGGGAGGGCCACCTGCAGTCCTCCCGAGCTCCGTTTTCACTGGCAAAGGCACCGCGGGTTGGTCCTTTGCTGTTCGCAGGGTAGCCAGATCTAAGCACCCTGCGGGCCGGATCCAGCCCCCGGGCCTTGAGTTTGACACCCCTGTGCTAGACTAAATTAAAGTATTTTTCAATAGAGAGCCAGTTTGGAGTAGTGGTGAAGTCTAGAAATTAGGAGACTCTTGAGTTCTAGTCCCGCTTTAGGCACAAAAGCCAGTCCCTCTCTCTCTTTCACCCCAACCTACCTCACAGGGTGGTGGTTGTGTGGAAAATAGGAGGAGGAAAGCATCTTAGACATGTTCATTGCCTTGAGTTTTTTTTTTAATAAAAACAATACAGGTAATCGCCAACTCAGAACCACAATTGAGCCCAGAATTTCCATTGCTAAATGAGACAGTTGTTAAGTGAGTTTTGCTCCAGGTTACGAACCTTCCTTGCCACAGTTCTTAGGCGAATTAAGGAAGGCAAGATAAAATAAATGGATAAAAATAAATGCACAGCCTTCCATCACTCAAGGTCTGCAGGCTCTACCCTTCCCTGGGGGCTCCGGATGACCTCCCGGCTTCCTTCCCTTCTCCGTGCTGGATTTGAAATCGCCCCGCCATAATTCCTCACCCGAGATTTGGGCTGTTCTTCCCAGCCCAGTTGCCTCTTAACGCTCCCACCGGTGTCTTTCCCCCCCTCCCCCTGCAGATATCCGCCTCCGAGTCCGGGCCGAATACTGCCAGCACGAGACAGCCCTGGAGGGCAACGTCTTCTCCAACAAGCAGGACCCCCTGGAGCGCCAGTTTGAACGTTTCAGCCAGGCCAACACGATCCTGAAGTCGCGGGATCTGGGCTCCATCATCTGTGACATCAAGTTCTCGGAGCTGACGTACCTGGACGCCTTCTGGCGCGACTACATCAACGGCTCCTTGCTGGAGGCCCTGAAGGGCGTCTTCATCACAGACTCGCTCAAGCAAGCCGTGGGCCACGAGGCCATCAAACTCCTGGTCAACGTGGACGAAGAGGATTACGAGGTGGGCCGGCAGAAACTCCTGAGGAACTTGATGCTGCAGACGGCCCCTTGAAACCCCGGCGGTGGATAATTCGGTTGTCGGTTTTTTCCCTCCCTTTTTTCTTCCTTCCCTGCCTCTCCTCAGGCTCTCTTTGGGAGGAATATTTTTCTTTCCTTCTTTCTTTTTTTTTGCAAAATTATTTTCCTTAAAAAAAGAAGAGAGAGAGGGAGGGAGAGGGGGGAATAATATCTCCGAGGAACGAAAGCGGTTACGTAGATTGAATAAGTCTTTTCCGTGGGAGGATACGCTGTTTTTTTTTCTCCTTCCTCCAGGGGGGAACTGGGAACGGGGAGCCGGAGAGGCCCGTCTCGCACCCCTGCCTCGAAGGAGCCCCTTTTCCTGGGCTCGCTGAGCATTGAGGGATGCCCGGAAGGTGCTCGGCGGTTCTTTCTTATCGCCTGCCCTCTTGTGCTGTCCGACTTTTCTCTTGTTTCTGTATTGTCGCCATCGATTCATTCCCAGTGAGGCCTGACTCAGAGCCCTCGAAGGCAGGCCCTGAATTCACCTCTTCCGATTAAAGAAGCTGTTCTCGTCATGGGGTCCCCATTCCTGTCTCTCTGCGAGGGAAGGGGATGGAAAGGGAGGCCTTGGCTCCTTGGGAGGGGGCTCTGCCTCCCCATCCGTGGGCTCTCATTTTCTAATTCCCACTCAGCTGCTCCCCCTCTGTAGCAATGGTGTTGAAGCAAGGGGGTGGGTGTCCGATTTAGTCATGGTTTGGCAAGGGAAGGGCCAGGTCTGTCTGTCGACGGAGGGGTCTCGTGTGACGCTCAGCCAAGGTGGGGCACGAGATGTGGGTCCAAAGACGAGGGTGAGCCACAGCTGCTGCTCTGAACCCCACTTCGGTGGGGGTGGGAGATTTCCTTGTGGGTCAAATAGGACAGGGCACTCCAACCTTGACAGCTTTTAAGACGAGTGGACTTCAGCTCCCAGAATTCCCCAGCCAAGTCCACAAGTCTTAAAAGTGGCCCCGGTTGGAGAGCCCTGAGACCCCCTTTGGCTAAGCAGCTCCTCCAAGACCCTCACTCGGCTCTTCTCTCCCTGCCCTCCATCCCACCATCCCACCTGTGCCTTCTCCTCTCTCTCTTCGGCCTCCAGAGATGAACCAGAACGGCCTTTCCTCTTCCCTCCTCAGCCAGGCAGCCTCGGAGGACAGCCGCCCACCTGGGAGGGTTGGCCTAGAGATGGAAGGAAGACCTCTGCCAGCTAGAGAAGGAGAATGAGCCCCAGCTTTTGTGGGATCCTATTGGTTTAGGTCAGAGGTCTCCAACCTTGGCAACTTTAAGACTTGTGGACTTCAACTCCCAGAAGCTTTGCTGGCTGAGGAACTCTGGGAGTTGAAGTCCACAAGTCTTAAAGTTGCCAAGGTTGGAGATCCCTAGTTTAGGTGACCGGTCTGTTCCTCCAGGGGTTTCCCCACCCACTCTGGTCCCGACTTCCCCACCGAATAGCTTGGAAGATGCTTGGAGGGGCACAGGACATACACCAGCCCTTGCTTCCCATGGTGCTGAGCACTGGTTACGTCTAATCTTTGGGGAGACGGCCAGGGGGAAAGGTGGTCATTGGGCTCTGCCAGGGTTTCAGCTGTGGGGCTACGTTTTTGGTAGCCCCACAGGCCTTGGCAAGGTGTCTCTTTTTTTCCCCCAGACCTGCCTGCCTCTCCCCTATCAGCTGGGGATTTGCTGGGGCTCCGTTGGTCGGGAAAATAGGACAGCCTGGAAGGGAAGGAAACAGTTCTTTGATTCGTGTTGGATTTCTTGTCGTTGGGTGCTCACACATGCCCTGTGTTGTTTCTGTTCGGCCCCCTTAAATTCCACGAAAGCCTTGGGAAGCAGCAGCCAAGCCCCCTTTCCCCAGTGAGACCCCCTTGGCTGACTTCTTCAAGACGGCCGAGGGGCCGCTTTTGACCCCCTTCTGCTGAGGAAGGCTCCATCCAGCAGGGGAAGGAACTGGGAGCCGCCCAGCAAGCCTCCAGTTTATCCAGCCATAAGCTCAGGTGGCCCTCGAGCATTTCACGGGGAGGGAACTAACGGGTTTCCCATTCTGCACGGAAGAGAGAGGCCATTTAATTCGCCCGGACGTTCCACCGGTTAAGAGTTTGTGTTAACGATTTGCCTATTCGCTTATCTCCATTTGCCGGAAACGGCTTTTTCACGAAGGTTTGCAACGGCGCTTCGGATTTGGTTCGGAAGCGAAGCCCTCCGCAGCCTGCTTTGGAGCGTGCGCGGAAGAGCCAAACGAGACGCCTTCGTGCGACTCACCCAAGCGGGCGCCTCTTCTTTCCAAAATTGCACAGCTGCCAACCTTCAAATTGTACAAATTGCCGTTTTTTTGAGGGGTCCGCTTCCGCGAGTTGCCAGCGGGGCCTGCGTTGGTTCTCACGCCGGGGCCTCAAATGTGACCCCCCTTTTCTAAGTCCAAAGCGCTGGGAAGCTCTTCTCAATTTCCCCCATTTTTTTCCTCTATAAAAACTCCGCTTCTTGTCTGAAGCGTGTCCAGGAAAAGTTATGACACCTGACTCCGTTGGCTGCATAAACTGGCCCCAAAACCTGGGAAACAGAGCAAGTGACCCTTCGCTTGGCTTAAAACGGTCCAGTCGGACTTGGGAGGCTTTTTCCCCGTTTCCCCCCCGGCTGCCTCACGAAGTACACAAAAGTCTAAGCATTGCAAATCCCTGTTATTTCATTGATAATTCTGGCACAAATTTGTGTAAAATCAGTGACTTATTATTATTATTATTTTTAAGGAAATGCCAGTGTGACTGGTCATGTTCCCTAATGTACTTTTGGTTTTCCCTCCCCCCCCGAAATGATGATGATGATGATGATGATGATAATAATAAAAAAAATCTTCTGCCTTTGTTCGGTGCAGCTGTTGGGGTCGGTGGCTCCCTGGAATAGTGTGTGCCAGCCAACCAAAGTTTTCTCAGAGTCCATCTAAGTCAGTTGGTGCCCTGGAAAGAATTTTTTAATAAGAAGAAATATGCGTTTCCACCTCAAAGCACAGGTGGGTGAGGGGTCTCTAACTTTGGCCACTTTATGATTGTGGACTACAACTCCCAGAATTCCTCACTCTGTAACTTTACAACTTGTGGACTTCAACTCTGGGCCCAGGTTACCTCCGGGACCGCATCCTACCACATTCCTACACTATGACCAGTTAGGTCCCACAGAGTGGGACTCCTCCAGGTCCCATCAGCCAAACAATGTCGGTTGGCGGATCCACGGGGGAGAGCCTTCTCTGTGGGAGCGCCATCTCTCTGGAACCAACTCCCACCAGAGATCCGGACTATCCCCACTCTACTGGCCTTCCGCAAAGCCGTAAAAACATGGCTCTTCCGGCAGGTGGGGTGAAGAAGAAGAAGATCGGATTCCCCCATGAATGAATGGTTTTTAAAATGTTATGTTTTTTTAAATTGTGATGTTTTTTTATTGTATTGTTCTTATTCCTATTGTACGCCGCCCTGAGTCCTACAGGATTGGGTGGCCTATAAGAACTTTTAATTAAATTAAAATTAATTAAACTCCCAGAATTATGCTGGCTGAGGAATTCTGGGAGTTGAAGTCCACAAGTCGTAAAGTTGCTGGCTGAGGAATTCTGGGAGTTGAAGTCCACAAATCGTAAAGTTGCTGGCTGAGGAATTCTGGGAGTTGAAGTCCACAAGTCGTAAAGTTGCTGGCTAAGGAATTCTGGGAGTTGAAGTCCACAAGTCGTAAAGTTGGCAAGTTTGGAGTCCCCTGGATTAGGCTATATCCCTGGAACATCCTGAAATAACTTTATGGCCCTAACCTCTGTGGATTCTGTGTACAGGTAGTCCTTGACTTAACGACCACAATTGGGACCAGGATTTCCATTGCTAACCAAGGCAATTATTGAGTTGTGTCCAATTTTATGACCTTTTTTTGCCACACTCGTTAAGCGAAGCCCTGCAGTCGTTAAGCAAATTGCGGTCATTAACCAAATCTGGCTTCCCCCATTGATTTTGCTTGTCGGAAGCTGACTAGGAAGGTTGCAAATGGCTATTACATGACTCTGGGACATTGCAACAGCCCTCCATACATGCTAGTCGCTAAGCAACTGTGAGGATGCCGCAATGGTCATAAGGACTGGTTGTTGTGTCACTTTTTTCCCAGTGTGATTTGAAGAGTTAACAAATGGTTGTAAGTTAAGTTGTAAGTTAAGGACTACTTGTAGTTGGTGAGGTTGTGAAGGCCGACATCTGCTTTGCACACCTCTGCGGTTCCATTCCATGAACTTTTAGCCCTGCCTTTCACAGCTGTGATGGCCCTAGATAAGACATAAGACCCAACCGGAAAATAAGCCCTCGCATGGTTTTTCAGGATGCTCGTAATATAAGCCCTATCCCAAAAATAAGCCCGTTAAGATTGTCAGCCAGACACATTGAGTACCATATTTCCCCAAAAATAAGACCTACCCGGAAAATGAGCCCTAATATGTCTCTTGGAGCAAAAAAATCCAAGAACCGGTCTTATTTTCGGAGAAACACATTACCTATCAATTATTTAAGAGCAAGTTTTAAATTATTGTTCCCTACAAGTTCCCCACATAGGTAGTCCTCAACTTAGGACAATTGTAAGTTGTAAATTTCTGTTGTAAGCAAGACAGTTAAGAGAATTTTGCCCCATTTTACGACCTTTCTTGCCACCATTGTTAAGTGAGTCACTGCAGTTGTTAACTTAGTAACACGATTGTTAAGTGAATCGGGCTTCCCCGTTGACTTTGCTTGTCCGAAAGCCGCAAAAGGAGATCACGTGACCCCGCGAAACTGCAACTGTCATAAGTACATGCCAGTTGCCAAGCCTCTGAATTTTGATCACCTGACCACGGGGCAGCTACAAGTCGAAAAACAGTCACCAAATCACGTCGTCAGATGTTTGTAAGTACCTGTGTTTACATTCTGATGTTTTAGTGGCCAAAAATGTGTGCGAACCATCTGACATGTCAATAGTTCCATTTGAGAGTTGTATGAGATCCTGTAATCCATTTCCCTTCCCACCCGTCGCCTACCCGAATCTCCTAAACCACAGGAGCTGTGCAGAGATAAGAAAACTTTGTGTGGTTTGCGGGGAGTCAGAAAGTCTTTCCATTTGTGGCTGGCCACAGCCTCAAATTTTAACCAGAAGTGGGTTCGAACCAGATTAAAATGTGACAATTGTTGGTGGCAGCTTGTGCAAAATAAAGTGTACGTGTGCGCAAGCAGACTTAGCTGAAATCAGTTCTAGATGACAGAAAATCAAGTTTTTAATAATCAAGTTCTGTTTTAAAAAAAAACAGATTTCTCCCTATTCCAAGTATGTCTGAGATTAGAACAAGCTTAACCTTGAATCCATATTGACAGTTAAATCGGAGTCTAATTCTCCATGTTGCCGTATGAGGTGCTTGCATTAGACAGTCCTCGAGCTATGACCCCAACTGGCGCCGGAATTTCCGTTGCTAAGCAGGGCAATTGTTGTGAGTCTTGCCTGATTTTATGACCTTCTGTTATTGCCATGATTGATAAGTAATCCCTGCAGTTTAAGCGACCATAAGGTTATTGTGAATCGTGAATCTTCAAAGCCTCTGAGTAACATACATACTGTATTTTTCGGAGTATAAGTATTTATTATACCTTAGTTTTACCTTAGTTTTGAGGGAGGAAAACAAGGAAAACAGGCCTCTGCCTCCAAGCAATTTGCCAAACAGCAAACAGCACAGATGATATACACTGTTTGCTGTGTATTTCTGTGCATGTGTGCCTGAGCCATAGAAATAGCAAAGAATTGGAGAAATGTACATTATGCCAGAAAGTTTTCTTAAATGTAGTCACACCAACTCCTCCCAATTATTTAAATAGATCTACTCCAAGGTAACTAAACTCTAATACTAAACAGGACACTGTTACATTTCATACTATACCTGTACAGAGCTGTTAAAATTAATTAAAATTTCTGGAAGTATACATTATTCTCTTATTATTTAAAAGAAGATACAATAGCACTGGGCCTCTTCAGAGCAAGCATTTATTTTAAAAAGCTTCTTTATTTTGTTAAGTTGTCTAGCTTTACAGGGATCTCCAACCTTGGCAACTTTAAGACTTGTGGACTTCAACTCCCAGAACTCCACAGCCAGCAAAGCTAACAAAGCTGGCTGTTGAATTCTGGGAGTTGAAGTCCACAAGTCTTAAAGTTGCCAAGGTTGGAGACCCCTGGCTCTAGAACAATAATAAAGCAGTCTTTAAAAAATAAGTCTAATAATTTGAACATTCTACAGACATTTATAGTTATTCACTTACCCCTTTGTAGCCAGTTCAGCAAAAATAAAAACCTGCGTGTCTAATCTCTCCCAGCTATTTGCCTCTTTGCAGTTAGTTTCACTTTCATTTTTCCACATGGCAAACCTAATCAGCTGTTCGTTGGGAAACTGCTACTGACTTGCTTGGCTTTAAAGGCTCTTCCCTCTTTCCTGCAAGCAGGTAAATTGCTGGAAGACAGAGGCCAAAGGGTGGGGGTGGCTGGGTGGGTGGGGCTACATTCGGTGTATAAGACGCACCCAAGTTTTCACCCTCTTTTGGGGGGTAAAAAGGTGCATCTTTTTACCCCCAAAAAAGGAAAATAGGGGGGGGGGAATTCTGCCTACCAGGTATTCATCTAGCTAGTCCTTAGCCTGGTCAGCTTCAGCACATTTGTTCGCTCGCTGGTTTTGAGGTTGGGGCTGATTGTCGGAGGGAGCAGCAATTAGAAAAGCAGGCAAAGCACAGAAGATCGCTTAGCTCGTGTTGGGGCTGAAAAACAGCTTCAACAGCACAGCTGATCGTCGGAGGGAGCTCCAGTGACTAAAGCAGGCAAAGCACGGAAGGGGTAAGAGAAGGCAGCAGCTGTTCCGGGTAGCCATTTTGGGCACCGCACATTGAGCATTTGGAGGCTGAAAACGCAACGCGCGGAGTCCAAAAACACAAGCCATTGTCGGTGGCAATCTCTGCAGCCAGGAAGAGCATGCGAGGAGGCTGAAGGGTAGGGGCCTTCGGGTGGGCAGGGCTACTTTCGGAGTATAAGATGCACCCAAATTTTCAGCCTCTTTTAGGAGGGAAAAATGTGTGTCTTATACTATGAAAAATACGGTAGGTGTGTGCGCCCATATATAAGTATATATACTCCTGCACATCACAAAAAGAACATAATTTATTTGGGAGATGGGTAGTTCGAAAATCTGAAAAATAAATTTAAAAAGGTAAAAACACATAAGCTGAAAAGAAAATCCTGTCCTGTTAACTTCTAAAGGTGATGTACCCCGGCCTCTTATTTTATCAAAACCAGCGGTCTCCAGCTTTACAAACTTGAAGATCTGTGGACTTCAACTCCCAGAATTCAACTATGCTGGCTGGGGAATTCTGGGAGTTGGAAGTCCACAAGTCTTCAACGTTGCCGAGGTTGGACAGCTCTGATCAAACAGAAATAGAGCCTTGAGCGGCTTAGAAAAAGCTGAATTAAAGTGAAGAAAGGAAAGGCATGTGGTTGAAAAACAAATTTATTTCAGGAATGAAGGCCCTCTAGAGCAGTGTTTCTCAACCTTGGCAGTTTGAAGATATGTGGACTTCAACTCCCAGAATTCCCCAGCCAGCGTTGCTGGCTGTGGAATTCTGGGAGTTGAAGTCCACACATCTTCAAACTGCCAAGGTTGAGAAACACTGCTCTAGAGGGAAAGTTACCAACTGGACCCCACACCAGTCTGAACCCCAAATGTCTGAATAGCCAAAACTGATGACCCCCCAACATCTGATGCTCCCAGGAGAGGGATTGTGTTGAAATGCCTCCCTCTCCATCTCAGAAGTCATCTGCATTCTGTTTCTCTCCTTCCCATTTTCCCTCGGCCCCTCTGGACAGCAGCTACTGGAGGGCCAGAGCCCTGCAGAGTCCAGCTGCAGCAGCCAAGCCCCCTCCGTGGGTCAAGCTGAGCCCGTCAAG
Source organism: Diadophis punctatus similis (assembly GCA_023053685.1). Classification (NCBI taxonomy): domain Eukaryota; kingdom Metazoa; phylum Chordata; class Lepidosauria; order Squamata; family Dipsadidae; genus Diadophis; species Diadophis punctatus. The sequence goes on along the minus strand of JALIGW010000011.1, from coordinate 10,602,191 downwards.
GGAGCGCAAAGGCCCCATTCAGCAGCTGCCCGGCCATAGAGGCGAGGCTGGCGGTGAGCGAAGACGGGTATCTCCTGGCGGAGGCGGTGCAAGTAAGCCAGGTCGATTTCGGCAAAGCAGAGGCCGGGCCCCTCCTGGCACTGGGCCACGATGCTGCCCCAGGGGTCCACCACCATGCTGTGGCCGAAGGAGGCGCGGCGTGGGTGGTGCTGGCCCGTCTGTGCCGCGGCCACCACATAGCACTGGGTCTCTACGGCACGGGCTCGCAGCAGGACCTGGGGAATAGAATGGAGTGGATCAGCTGGAAGGGAGCTTGGAGGTTTTAGATTAGATTAACAGAGTTGGAAGAGAACTTGGAGGTCATCTAGTCCAACCCCCCCCCCAAAAGCAGGAGACCCTAAACCGTTTCTGACAGATGGCAGTCCAGTCTCTTCTTGAAAGCCTCTAGTGATGAAGCTCCCACAACTTCTGAAGGCAACTTCTGTTCCATGGGTTGATTGCTCTCACTATCAGGAAATTCCTCCTTATTTCCAGGTTGAATCTCTCCTTGATTGGTTTCCATCAGAGGTGGGTTCCTCCCGGTTTGGACCAGTTTGCCCGAACTGGTAGCAACCCACTGGTGATGTCACAATGATGTCATGGAACCGGTTCGGTCTGTGCCGGTCTGTGGACACCGCCATCTTTTTTTTAATTTTCTATTTGGGGGGGGGGTTCTTCTGAGCATGCGCAGAAACCAAATTTCTGGCACTGCGCATGCGTCGCCATCTTGTTTTTGGCTTTTTTTGGGATTTTTTTTCCGGCACTGCGCGCGTGCAGCCACAAGGCATGGCCACATGGCGCGGGAGGAAGCGAACCGGCAGCACGGTAAGTTAGAACCCACCCTTGGTTTCCATCCATTGTTCCTTGTCTGGCCTTCGGGTGCTTTGGAAAACAGCTTGACCCTCTCCTCTCTGTGGCAGCCCCTCAAATATTGGAAGATGCTCTCATGTCTCCCCTGGTCCTTCTCTTCACTAGACAAGCCATTCCCAGTTCCTGCAACCGATCTTCGTATGTTTTAGCCTCCAGTCCCCTCATCATCCTGGTTGCTCTTCTCTGCACTCTTTCTAGAGTCTCAACTTCTTTTTTATAGTGTGGTGACCAGAACTGGATGCAGTACTCTAGATGTGGTCTTACTAAGGCTTTATAGAGTGGTGTTAGTACCTCAATACAAGGTCTTCTAGTCACGCCCCCTACTCAAGCAGGAGAATCTATACATTTCAGATAAGTGACTGTCTAGACCAGGTAGACTATGGTTGAGGACCTGTGGACTTCAACTCCCAGAATTCCTGAGCTAGCCATGCATGCATGGCTGGCTCAGGAATTCTGGGAGTTGAAGTCCACAGGTCCTCAAAGAACCATAGTTTGGCCACCCCTGGTCTAGATTCTTCTTAAAAACATCCAGTGATGGAATGCCCACAATTTCTGGTGGCAAGCTGTTCCGCTGATTATTAGGAAGAGAGGGAGAGAAGGAAGCTGTGAACGTAATACAGGCAGTCCTCGACATACGACCACAATTGAGCCCCAAATTTCTGTCGCTAAGTGAGACATTTATTAAATGAATGTCCCATTTTACAACCTTTCTTATTAAGTGAACTATAATTCTTAAGTTAGTAACACAATCATTAAGGCTTCCCCATTGGCGTTACTTGTCAGAAGGTCGCAAAAAAGGATCACGTGACATTGCGACCATCATAAACACGAGTCACTTGCCAAGTGTCTTGAGTTTTGATCACATCACCCTGGGGATGCTGCAACGGTTGTAAGTGTGGAAAAACAGTCCTAAGTTACTTTTTTCAGTGCCATGGTAATGGTCACTAAGCGAACTGTTGTTCAGTCGAGGACCACCTGTAGCAAAGGCCGGGGGTCTTACCTCCCAGTGGGCGGCGCCGGTTGTCACGGTGAAGGCTGATGGGTAGGTGAGAATCTCAGCCCCCGCCTGGGCCAGAGCCAGGGACATTTCCGGGAAACGGAGGTCATAACAGATGCCCAGCCCCACCTGGAAGAGGGGCAGAACTGGTGAGAAACATCCAGAACTTTCTACTTGGTAAGAACTGGGTATATCAGGGGTCCCCAAAGTTGGCAACTTTAAGACTTGTGGACTTCAACTCCCAGAATTCTCCAGCCAGCTATGCTGGGAGTTGAAGTCCACAAGTCTTAAAGTTGCCAAGTTTGAAGACCTCTGGAGTATATGTTAAGTAGCACAGTTAGTCCTTGATTTATGACCACAATTGGGATTGGAACCCCTGTCACTAAGTGAACCAGGCCTGATTTTACAAACTTTTTTCCCCTCATGGTCGTTAAGCAAGTCCAACTTCCCCCATTGACTCTGCATGTCGGAAAACCTCAAGGAAAGTTACGGATGGCGATCACAGGACCCCGGGATGCTCCAACCGCTCTAAATAACATGTTAAATTAACAGAGTTGGAAGGGACCTTGTAGGTCATCTAGTCCAACCTCCCATGCCCAAGCAGGAGACCCTACACCATTTCTGACAGATGACAGTCCAGTCTCTTCTTGGAAGCCTCCAGTGATGAAGTTCCCACAACTTCCTAAGGCAACTTCTGTTCCATTGGTGATTGTTCTGCCAGAAAGTTCCACCTTATTTCTAGGTTGAATCTCTCCTTGATCAGTTTTCATCCATTGTTCCTTGTCTGGCCTTCGGGTGCTTTGGAAAATAGCTTGACCCCCTCCTCTCTGTGACAGCCCCTCAAATATTGGAAGGCTGCTATCCTGTCTCCCCTGGTCCTTCTCTTCACTAGACTAGCCAGGCCCAGTTCCTGCAACCATTCTTCATTGTATGTCTTAGCCTCCAGTCCCCTAATCATCCTGGTTGCTCTTCTCTGCACTCTTTCTAGAGTCTCAACATCCTTTTTATAGTGTGGATGCAGTATTCCAGGTGTGGCCTTACTGGTTAGTTGCCCAGGGTCCGAATTTTGTCCCATGTACTTTTATTTTTATTTATTGTTCACATTTTGGAACTGCCCATCTCCCTCAGAGAGGGAATCTGGGTGGCGTGCCATCTAACATTAAAATATATAAGAGGATTTAAAAGTTAAAAATTTAGAAATCGTAAAGGATGATTAATTAACCACTATACAAGGGAATTACAGGTAGTCCTCAATTTACAGCAGTTCCTTTAGTGACCGTTTGAAATTACAGCACTAAAAAGAAGTGACTTAGGACTGTGTTGAAACTTACAACCGTTGCAGCATTCCCACAGTCATGAGATCAAAATTCAGACCCTTGGCAACTGACTCGTATTTATGACGGTCGCGGTGTCCCGGGAGGGTCACATGATCCCCTTTGGCGACTTTCCGACGAGCAAAGTCAAGGGGGAAAGCCTGATTTACTTAACAGAGGTGTTACTAATTTAAGAACTGCAGTGATTCACTTAACAACTGTGGCAAGAAAGGTGGCAAAATGAGGCAAAACTCATCACTTAACAAGTGATTGACTTAGCAACAGAAAGTTTAGCCTCAATTGTCGTTTGGGCTCAAGAAACTCATTCGTTGCATCGGTTTTCACGCAAAAAGAAACTATAGCCCAGAAACATAACTATAAAAAAACTCTTCAATATCTTCATAAACGCCTTAGATGATGGAATAGAAGGGGAACTTACCAAATTTGCCGATGATACTAAGCTGGCAGGAATAACTAACACCCTAGAACAGTGATGGCGAACCTTTTTTGGTTCGCGTGCCAAAAAGGGGGGGGGATGCGTGGGATCACATGTGTGCGTGCCCACACCTATAATTCCATGCACCCCCATGCATGCGCGTATGACCCCCCCACTCCCAGCATGCAATGGCACACCCATTTTTTGCTCTCTCCAGGCTTCTAGGAGCCTGGGGAGGGCGAAAACGGCCTTCCCCACCCCCTCTGGAGGCTGGAAACAGCCTGTTTCCTGACTCCCAGTGGGCCCAGAAGGCCCGAAAATCAGCCGGCCGGTGCGCACATGCGCGGCGGACCTGAGCTCGCGTGCCCACTGATATGGCTCCGCGTGCCACTTGTGGCACCCGTGCCATAGGTTCGCCATCACGGCCCTAGAAGATAGGCTCAAGATCCAGATGGATCTTGACAGACTTGAACACTGGGCCCTAACTAACAAAATGAAATTCAATGTAGAGAAAAGTAAAGTCTTACACTTAGGCAGGAAAAACCAAAAGTACACATATAAACTGGGCGAAACCATACTCAATAGCAGTGACTGTGAGAGGGATCTTGGAGTCTTAGTGGACAACCAGTTAAATATGAGCCAGCAGTGTGCAGCGGCAGCCAAAAAAGCCAATGCAATTGTAAGTTGCATTAACAGAGGGATACAATCAAGATCAAGGGAGGTACTAATACCACTCTATAAAGCCTTAGTAAGACCACACCTAGACTACTGCATCCAGTTTTGGTCTCCATACTATAAAAAAGATGTTGAGACTCTAGAAAGTGTGCAGAGAAGAGCAACAAAGAGGATTAGGGGACTGGAGGCTAAAACATACGATGAACGGTTGCAGGAACTGGGCCTGGCTAGTCTAGTGAAGAGAAGGACCAGGGGAGACAGGATGGCAGTCTTCCAGTATTTGAGGGGCTGTGATAAAAAAGAGGGGGACAACATATTTTCCAAAGCACCCGAAGGCCAGACAAGGGATAATGGATGGAAACTGAACAAGGAGAGATTCAACCTGGATTTAAGGAGAAATTTCCTGACAATAAGAACAATCAACCCATGGAACAGAAGTTTCCTTCAGAAGTTGTGGGAGCTTCATCACTGGAGGCTTTCAAGAAGAGACTGGACTGCCATCTGTCAGAAATGGTGTAGGGCTGGGGGTTGGACTAGATGACCTACAAGGTCCCTCCCAACTCTGTTAATCTGAAATAATTGTGGTCATGAGGGCTTACCTGTACATGGAAATTAACTGTAAAGGTGAAGGGAGGGCTAGGTGCTCCTGGGGGGGGGGCAGGCGAGGCCGCAGAGCTGTTTTGAACCCGTACCTTTCCAGCTGGGGTGGGCACAGGTGGCACCATCTCTGGGCCAGGGTTGGTATAGGCGCTTTCCTTCAGAGACACCTTCCCTTCCAGCTCCACGTCAAACAGGTGGATCTTCCGATAGGCAGCCACAACAGACCCTGAGACCGGCCTCGGCAAGGAAAAAGGAAGGATCCGGTGGATTAGAAGCAGATAAAGAGATCGTGAATAAAATCTATGAAGTTACAACCTCATGTATGTAATGTTCAGGCCAGCTTACAACAGCAGCTTGTTTAGTGACCCTTCAAACAACGGTACTAAAAAACCGTTTTTCACACTTACGACCGCCCGCTGGTCATGTGATCAAAATTCAGGCGCTTGGCCACTGGCTTGTATTTATGACGGTTGCAATGTCCCGGAGTCAGGTGATCTCCTTTTGCGACCATCTGACAAGCAAAGTCAATGGGGAAGCCAGATTCACTTAACAACCGGGTTACTGATGTAACAACTGCATGATTCACTTAACAACAGTGGCAAGGAAGGTTGAAAAATGGGGGCAAAGCTCACTTAAGTGTCTCTTAGCAATGGACATTTTGGGCTCAATTGTGGTCGTAAGTCGAGGGCTACCTGTATCACATCCTGTGACATAAGAAAAATCTCCAATTTTTTCTCATTTTCAGGATATTTTTTCCTGCCTTCCTATATTTTAAGACCCACATTTTCCAACCTGAGATGAAGCTCATAATAATTTATTGGGATCTTTCCATAAAGGAATTTTTCATACTTCAGAAGAAAAAAAACTTTGTCAGAATGAATTAAAAGAATATCTTGCCGGTCACTTGGATGATCCAAGATCTAATATTTTGAGAATAAAAGGGTGAGAAGTCCTCAGTTTGTTTATTTTTTTTAACAAAACTACTAGGGGTGACATAGCATCTTCCAATATTTGAGGAATATTGTCATAGAGAAGAGGGGGTCAAATTATTCTCCAAAGCCCCAGAAGGCAGGACAAGAAGCAACGGATAGAAACTAATGAAGGAGAGAAGCAACCTGGAACTAAGGAGAAACTTAACAGTGAGGACAATTAACCAGTGGAACAGAAGTTGCCTTCAGACGTTGTGGGAGTTTTATCACTAGAGGTTTTTAAGAAGACACTGGACAACCATTTGTCCGAAATGGTGTAGGGTCTCTTGCTTGAGCAGGGGGTTGGACTAGAAGACCTCCATGGTCCCTTCCAATCCTGTTGTTCTGTTAATACATGGCTTTCTATATTCATGGAGTCCTTGGTGCTCTGTGAGCTTGGTTGTTTTCTTGTAGCACTGATGATGTTACCCAACTGGGTCATGAAACGTCTGGAAAAAAACAGCCACGCTCAGAGATCACCAAGAACCCCACAGTTCCACCCTGACCTACAAATCTTCTCTTCTTTCAGAAATATATTTCACAATCTCTTGCCTTTTCTGGTACAATTTATTTATTTATTTATTTAATAGATTTCTATGCCGCCCAACTCCCAAAGGGACTCTGGGCGGCTCACAGCATATTGAATACAAAATCTAAAAAACAGTTAAAAGATTTAAAAGCAAAATTAAAACAATGTAAAAAATTAAAACATTTAAAAGCATTTAAAAAACCACAGTTTAAAAACCCAATAATTCACTCATGGGGCCAAGAATAATCGGCGTTGTATTAAAATTATTGGCCCCAGGCCTGTCGACAAAGCCATGGTTTTAATGCTTTTCTGAAGGCTGGCAGGGTGGGAATAATGCGGATCTCCGGGGGGGGGGTAGTGTATTCCAGAGGGCCAGTGCCGCCACAGAGAAGGCCCTCGTTCGTGGGCCCGCCAGCCGACATTGTTTGGCTGACGGGACCACCAGCAGACCAACTCTGTGGGCTCTAATCGGTCTTAGGGAGGTATGTTGGAGAAGGCGGTCTCAGAGGTAAACTGGTCCTAAGCCATGTAGGGCTTTAAAGGTAATCACCAACACCTTGAATTGCGCTCGGAGACCTATAGGCAGCCAGTGCAGTTCTTGAAGGATGGGTGTCACATGGGTGTATCTAGGGACACCCACAGGGGCGGGTTCCTAATTTTTTTTACTACCACTCTGTGGGTGTGGCTTATTTTGTGGGTATGGCTTGCCAGCCATGTGACCAGGTGGGCGTGGCTTCTCGGACTGCTGAAGGGAGGGGAACTGAGATAGGTCCTGCCGCCCATTACCCCTCCCCTCAGCAGCTCGAGAAGCCTCGAACATGCAAAAATGCCTAGGATCATCACCGCGCGTTCGTGGCTTCTCGGACTGCTGAAGGGAGGGGAATGGAGATAGCTCCTGCCGCCCGTTCTTTCAGCGTCTCACGCACTCCCTCAGCCATCCTCTCCTGCTTGGACTCACTGTGGGGTAGGAAGGCAGCGCATGCGCAGTGCCGGAAACTCAGCTTCTGGGCATGCGCAGAAGAAATTTTTAAAAATATATAATTTTTTTTAAAAAAAATGGCGGCACCCAGGCACCGGCAACCGACTGCACCGGTACTGTGATGTCACCAGCGGGCCGCTACCGGTGCTATAGAGTGGACCAGCACCTGTAGGAACCCACCACTGGACACCCATCACCACACGCGCCGCCGCATTCTGCACTAGCTGCAGTCTCCAAATGTTCTTCAAGGGTAGCCCCATGTAGAGTTTCTTTCTTACCTCTACACAGCCTTCCTTTCCCAATGTAATTTCAGCAATGTACCTAAGACTCCAAGTTTAATTTAACTTTGGATTTATCCAAAGGCTTTTCTCTATAACATACACCTTTAAGCAGCTGCTTTCCCTCGCCCCGAGTCCTAAATCAGTGTTTACAGATTACAATGTCTTTGCCCCACAAAAAACCAAAATGCAGGCAAACAAACCACCTATTGGTCGAACGTAACAGTGTAAACTCAGCCATCCTGGATGCTTTGTTTTGACTTAAGAAGTTGTGTAAACACAGCCACTGTACTTCATGAACATGCTTTATATCTTAATTAGATGTGTGAAGTTGAATGTAAATGGTTTTTTTTCAACTATCACCACTGCGAAACAGATTTTTTTAAGCATCCAAGCTGACTCAGCACCCTTCTGACTGCGCTCTCTTGGTGCAGGAATATGCGGGGAGAGGGGACAAAGAGAGACCCCCCACACACACCTAATTTAAGGGCGTTTCGTTACCTTTGGGATCCACAAGAAGGTGGCAGTTGTAGATCCGTTGCGTGCTTTCCCAGTCTTTGCCCTTCTCGTGGAAACCTCCAAGGGACAACCATACTCCACATTCCCTGCCCGGAGAGTAGCAAAGGTTTGTTTGTCACGATGTGAATATTGTCAGTTTGTGCATCTCTATGTTTTCTACTGTTTCTTGTATCTATGGTCAAGCAGACATCTGATATATTCTATTACGCATGTCTGCATTCCTGAGGTTTCCTCCTTCTCCTTTCTCTTCGCCATTTCTACCGAAGGTAGAAGTGATTTATTCATTAGCCGATACAATGTAGCTTAATAAGGATTCTTTTTATTATTTTTCTACTGAAATAAATATTTTGTTAATTAGATTTGAATCTCGGTTTTATTTTCTAAGTAAGAATGTTTTCAAAAGGGAAGCAAAGATCCATCAACCTCCGGAGGATTTATTCCTCCCGCTCATTGTTTCCACCTGGGTGTGCCTGACTGAGGTTCTCCCCCTCCCCATTTGGTGACACCTACAGAAGATGGGAGTCGTGCTCTGCATCTGCTACAAGAACTAAGATATTTTATTTCCGAAAGAATCATAGGTTGGGGTTTCTCAGAAACTTTAAGAGGTGTGGACCAACGCCCAGAATTCCCCAGCCAACCGTGCTGGCTGGGGAATTCTGGGGGCTGAAGTCCACACCCCTTAAAGTTGCTAAAGTTGAGAAACACCATCTTAAGAGATGGACACATTTTTTAAAGATGTCTTTAAAGATCTTGTCTTTATGATTTTTATAAATAACTCAGATGGCAAACATACCTAACAGACCTTCCTTCTCCTACTTTCCCCACCACAATAACAACCCTGTGAGTGGGTGGAGCTGAGAGAAAGTGAATGGCCCAAAGTCACCCAGTTGGCTTTCATGGCTAAGGCAGGACTAGAACTCACCATCTCCTGGTGATTGGCCCAAAGTCACCCAGCTGGCTTTCATGGCTAAGGCGGGACTAGAACTCACAGTCTCCTGGTAATTAGCTCAAAGTTACCCAGAGGTCTTTAATGCCTAAATCAGGATTAGAACTCGCCGTCTCCTGGTTTGTAGCCTGGCGCCTTAAGCACTAGACCAAACGGATTTGTTCTGTGGCCATTTTTATGATTCATTTTAGCTGCATGTCGATAGGCCCCCGTAGGGATCCAAATTCTTTGAGAACCCATTCTGGCACCCTGCGCGTCCCACCTGGCCAGGCTGACATAGCACTGAAGGTAATCCCCCTCCAAGGGCTCCGCCAAGCTGAGGGTCTCTTCCGTGCAGCTGCCAATGAAGTCAAAGGCTTCCGGGAGGAAGACAACGCAAGCATCCCGCCGAGTTGCCTCTCGGACCAGCTGGGAACAAGCCGCCCAGTTGTGTTCTCGGTCCGGCGTCGACGTCACCTGGCAGACCGCAATGAGGGGCTTTGGACCCCTGGCACCGGAGGACATGGCTGGGAAGCTGGAGAGAAAATATGGAGAAGGGCTCAGAGGAAATCTATGCAGAAATCATCAAGCCCCCTGGATGAGAAACAAAAAATGTACTTAGCGTTTAGTTTTAGCATGTTCGTTTGTTTGTTTGTTTTTATTTATTTATTTATTTTATTGTTCTTATAAGCCGCCCAATCCCGTAGGACTCAGGGCAGCGTACAACAGAAAAAAAAACCAACCAGAGTACAATAAAACAGTTTAAAAAAGTACAAAAGTGAAAATATATATATTTTTATTTAAAATATTATTTAATATTGCTGGGGTTGCTGAGGAAGAAAATGTTTATTGTGGTATCCCTGTATTAACCTGAAACTGGAAGGTAACAACTGAGTTTTCTGAAAATCCTTACATTTTACATTTTGACTAGATTTCAAATGGCAGAGTTCCTATTCCTAAATTATTAATCGGCATTCTTGTTTAGTGCTCAGAGGCCTGAATGGCAATCAATAGAGAGAAGATTCAGCACACGCTGAATCGCAAACTGGCGCACCACATTTTAGCCTAGTGTTTTGTGTACTCAATATACTTGATGGATGGTTGATCTCTGTTATGCACATCTCAAAAAATGGACTCAGTTGTGCAAACTATGGATAACTTGGTGCAAAATTCTGGGAGTAAACAGAACCTAACTCCTCATGCTTAATTCTGGGCCAGGATACCTTACAGGGTTGCAATGAAAATAAACAAGGGAAGGCCACATACCAAGTTGTAAAAAGCAACAGAAATAAGAGTTTTTAATAGATTTAACAGAGTCGGAAGGGATCTTTTAGGCCATCTAGTCCAACCCCCCTGCCCAAGCAGGAGACCCTACACCATTTCTGACAGATGGCAGTCCAGTCTCTTCCTGAAAGCTTCCGGTGATGAAGCTCCCACAACTTCTGAAGGCAAAAGTTATCCTTCAGATACAGCTGAACTGTAACTCGCAGTTCAGAATGCTGGAGCTTCACATCGATTTTTTCCGTTCTCCCAGCCTGTCTTATTGCTCCGAGGGTGTTGTGCAAAAGCAGCCCCGAGGTGAGTTACCTGTGGCCAGGTCCCTGGCTCTGGATCCTTCTAAACTCTTTCCCAGCACCACACAGGATTTGCAAGGTCTTCTGGACCACCCCTCTCAACCTAGAACAGTCAAAGGATGAAAAGCGTTTTGTTTCTAAGCTTCAAGGAGAACCTCTTCCAAACCTGGAGGAGGAGAATGGCTTTAATAGAAGAGAATATTTGGAGCTCAGAGGTGAGCAGTAAAATCCTTGGTGATCTCTGAGCTTGCTTCTTTGGTACTTGGACAAATCAGCCATCAACAGATACATAGAGATAAATCATCTACCTGTGTTTTATTGTCATCTCTTCTCCACCAGTCCCTGCCCCATAGATCAACTCTTTTCCTGCAGTGTGATTCATTGCCATGTTATTTATTTATTTGTTTTATTTTGTGAGATTTATATACCGCCTCACAGTGCAAGCACTCTCTAAGCGGTTTACACCAGTAAGCAATGTATATTTATATTGCCCCCAACAATCTGGGTCCTCATTTTACCCACCTCGGAAGGATGGAAGGCTGAGTCAACCTTGAGCCGGTGAGATTTGAACCCCTGACCTGCGGATTGCAGTCAGCTAAAGTGGCCTGCAGTACCTGCCTCTAACCGCTGCGCCACCTCGGCTCTTATTATGTTCATAGGACTCATTGAACCCAGCTGAAGAACTACCGTAATGCTGTGTTTTTTCAAGCTTGGCCCCTTGATGATGGGTGGACTTCCAACCCCCCAGAATTCCTCAGCTAACAATGTTTGAAGAAGGGTGGACTACAACTCCCAGAATTCCCCAGCCAGTATGGTTTAAGATGGGTGGATTTCAACTTCCAGAATTCCCTAGCCAGCATGATTTAAGGATGGACTTCAAGTCCCAGAATTCCTTAGCCAATAATGTTTTAAGATGGGTGGACTTCAACTCCCAGAATTCCCCAGCCAGCATCCTTTAAGACGGTTGGACTACAATTCCCAGAATTCCCCAGTCAGCATGCTTCAAGACAGGTAGACTTCAACTCCCAGAATTCTTTGCTGCCTGGGGAATCCTGGGAGTTGAAGTCCACCCCTCTTAAAGGGGCCAAGCCTGAAAAACCTTGCATTTGCAGAACTTGCTATACCGGGTTAGTCACACTCCCCCCCAAAAAATTGGGCGAACGGGGGGGGGGGGTGTCCTGATTTTGCACGTGGGGCTACTGCCTCCAACCTTCCAGCCCGCCTCCCTCCCAGCCCTGCAGCTCCAGCGCCCCACATTCCGCTCCTGCCTCCGGTCCACGCGTGCCCCGAGGAACTTCCACGCCAGCGGCAGGTCCCCTCCGTTCCAGCTCAGTCCATCCCGGAAGTGCACTGGGCCCCTAACAAAGATGGCGGCTCCGGCGCTCAACAGCCCACCCCATTTCCGCTTCCGCTTGCCTCATTTGAATAACGTTCATCGTTTCGCCGTTTTTTCCTCGCGGGCCGGTCACGTGGTGGTGGCGAGCAGCCTCCTGGGAGGTGTCAGCCGCGCCCTTAACAAAGATGGATGCCTCAGGATGTTACCAGGCTGAAATAAACCACCCGAACTCGACTTATTTTCACGTCTCCGGGATCGCCTTCACTCTCTGTTGCAGAATTTTGGTTTTAAATGTGGATATTGTTATATTTCCTGGAGAAAGAAGCGAGGGGGAGACGATTCCCGTAACAAAGATGGCGGTCGAAACGGCGCCAACGGCCGTTTCCGGTCCCGTTCTAAGACCCCGGGCAACCCGGAAGTGGTGTTTCTCCCAGCCCTGAGGGAGGAGGGCGAAGATGGCTGAGGACAGCAAGAGCAAGATCGGCCCGGCGGCTACTCCGGCGGGCCCAGCCGGCGGCGGCGGGGCGGCGAAGCCTTTGACTCCCGAGCAGGTACCGCGTGAGGCGGGCCGGGAGCGAGCCGAGCGGCGGGCTTCTAGGCATGTGCAGAGCGCCCAGCCGAGCTGAAGGATGCGGTTGGATGTGGTTGCCACGGGCGACGGTGCTTTTTCTGTCCTCGGAGCATGTGCAGAGCGCCCTGAGCCCGTTTCCTCGGTCCCCACCAGGCCTGTCACGAGGCTCTTAGCCGCCTTCTTTATTTCTTTTATTTATTACTCATTTATTACTTTTTATTCACTATTAAATTTCTATAGCTGCCCCTCTCAGTCAATGACTCTGGGCGGCTTAGAATTCAAATCCTGATCTGGGCCTGGAAGGTTTAAGCTGGTTCCTGAATTCACTGTGGGGTGGGGGGAGTGTCATAGAAATACAGGTAGTCCTCGACTTACAACCATTCGCTTAGTGACCATTCCAAGTTACAACGGCACTGAAAAAAGGAACTTATGCTCATTTTTCACACTTACGACTGTTGCAGCGTCCCCATGGTCACATGATCAACATTTGGACATTTGGCAACTGACTCATATTTATGACGGTCGCAGTGTCTCCCCGGGTCACGTAATCCCCTTTTGTGACCTTCTGACAAGCAAAGCCAATGGGGAAGCCAGATTCACTTAACAGCCGCGTGACTAACTTTAACAACTGCAATGATTCACTTAACAACTATGGCAAGAAAGGTGGTAAAATGGGGCGAAATTCGCTTAACGACAGGCTCGCTTAGCAACACAAATGTTGGGCTCATTTGTGGTCGTAAGTCGAGGACTACCTGTATAGAAAACGGCAGAAAAGACCTAGTCATCTATTGAGTCTGCTCTTTGAGGGGGTTTTTGGTCTTATTTTTAATTTATTATTTTTAATTTTATTTATTTTATTTTTAAACGTCATATGGTTGACATGTGCTTATCCCAAGAATGTTTAAACTCAGTATGATGACTGACCCGCTGCCTCCACTAGAAGTTGGTGTCAAGCATAGCTAATTCGAAGCGAGCTTAAAAGACACATGCGAATGCAGACCTGGGTCTGGGCTCAATTTCATGTTCAGGAGGTGTGTTTCCCACATTATACTGAGTTTACAACTTAGCTCAAATCTTTGCACAGACCTTGTTTCTGGATGGTTTGAACTGGTTCTTAGCAGAATCCACATGGAGAAGATTATATTAATTCAAAGAACTAGAATCATTAATCAAAGACATTCCTAAAACATTACACAAAGACAAAGTGGCCAAGCTAAGCCATCCAGATTCATTCTGGAAAGTGACACAGATGGCATATACATTTAGCACTTAGCACTTAGACTTATATACCGCTTCATAGTGCTTTTACAGCCCTCTCTAAGCGGTTTACAGAGTTCAGCCTCTTGCCCCCAACAATCTGGGTCCTCATTTTACCGACCTCAGAAGGATGGAAGGCTGAGTCGACCTTGAGCCGGTGAGATTTGAACCGCTGACCTGCGGATCACAGTCAGCTAAAGTGGCCTGCAGTACTGCCTCTAACCGCTGCGTCACCTCGGCTCATTTATATTCCTTGCAAACCCTAAAAGGCTGCAAAGCTGTGTGCAAGGAATATATATCCTTCCATTCCCCTCCATCCTAGTCAGAGCTGAAGAAGCTTCTTGGATGAGAAGCGAAACGTCTTCAAAGAAAAAAACCAGAAAGTCCAGTTGGCTCCTGAAAAAAGCACTTTTGGGACAACCGTGACCTGGATGATGACTGAGAATCTCTACAGACATACACAAGGATGCTTGTCACGAATCCTCAGTGCCCTCCACTGATTAAGGAAAGCAAAGACGAGGGTTGTTTACCGTCTCAAATAGATGATACGATGAGGGGGGCTAGAAAGAATAAATAAAAGCGATTCTTGTTCATCAACATAGGTGTCGTTTTCCCTTCCAGGTGGTAGCAGGATTCAACCGCCTCCGCCAGGAGCAGAGAGGTCTCGCTTCAAAGGCGGCTGAGCTGGAGATGGAGCTGAACGAACACAAGTATGTTGTGGCCCCACAGATGGAAAGTGGGGACTCTTGGCAGATGAAAGCCTGCTGTTTTTCTGCTTCGATTGCAATTCAGTCAGGGTAGCCCAGATCCACCTAGTACAGCTAGTTCTTGACTTACGACTACAATTGAGACCCAAATTGCTGTTGCTAAGTGTGACAGTTAAGTGAGCTTTGCCCCATTTACGACCTTTCTTGCCCCATGATAAGGCATGCAAAAGCTGCGAAGCCTTTTTCCCCGGTGGGGAGAATTGCTACCAAACAATCCAGAGGTGAACGGATCTTGCTTTCTCATGGCATGAAAATAAACCGATTAGATTTAGTTCTAAATATGAAAACTTTATTATAAAGGTATAAAATAATGGATCACATCCTACCAGTAAATAACACGTCCGTCCAACGCAACAAAAGAATAGAAATCTGCACATGCGTACTAAATCAGTCACAAGACATTTTGGAGATAAGAACTCAGGTTATACACACATAGAATAGATGCTCATGGAAGCTCATCTGACGAACTAAAAAAACATTAGTGACACCCCAGTTGTTAAGTGAATCACTGCACTTGTTAGCTTAGCAACATGGTTGTTCAATGAATTTGACTTCGAAATTGACTTTGCTTGTCATAAGGTCGCAAAAGGGGATCCCCTGACCTGAGGACACTGTAAGCGTCATAAATATGAGTCAGTTGCCCAGCGTCTCAATTTTGATCACGTGACCACGGGGACGCTGCAACGGTCATAAGTATGAAAAACAGTCACGGCACTTTCTCCCAGTAACTTCGAATGGTCTCTAAACGAACAGTTGTACCTGCGTTCAAAATATGACACCGCTGGGCAGCAATGAGGCTTCAGGACGGAAGTCTTGCAAACCGATTTGCGGGTTCCTTGATTTCTAGATCCTTTCCTTGTTGGCCTTGCCTGGAGATGCTGAACCGAGCTTGCAATTTCCGTCTCCTCTGCAGGTTGGTTATTGAGACCCTCAAAGAGGTGGACCCGACCAGGAAATGCTTCCGCATGGTAGGGGGGGTGTTGGTGGAGCGCACTGTCAAGGAAGTCCTCCCAGCTCTGGAAAACAACAAGGAGCAGGTAAGCCAGAGTCGTTTGACAGGAAGACGGATGTCAGACAGTAGAGGAAAAAAAACCCCATACATAAATAAATAATAATGTTCGGACATTGCGTAGGCTCCCCAACTCTCAGTGACGCAGCCAAGGTCTCTTTGGCCCCTTTAATGGGGACTTAGAATAGCTTTATTGTCACTTTGGATGTTCACTAATTGGCATACTGTACATTAAAATGAAATTTCGTTGTATACAGCTCTCCAAGGGTCACCACCTCCAATATACACTTACATCAGGGGTCTCCAACCTTGGCCACTTTAAGACTTGTGGACTTCAACTCCCAGCTAGCAAAGCAGGCTGAGGAACTCTGGGAGTTGAAGTCCACAAGTCTTAAAGTAGCCAAGGTTGGAGACCCCTGCACTACATAACCATCACAAAATAAACAAATACAAAGTTATGCATATACCCACATATATTATATGACACAGGTGGTCTGACGTACGACCACAACGGAGCCCCAAATTTCCACTGCTAGGCAAGGCGGTTGTTAAGTGAGTCGTGCCTCATTTTACGATGTGTTTTTGCCACAGTCGTGACTCGAATCACTCTAAGAAAGTTGGCTGGGGAATTCTGGGAGTTGGTCCTCCAGGCTTAAAGTTGTCACGGTTGGGGACCCCTGCTCTAGTGAGTTGTGCTCCATTTCATGATATTTTGTGCGTACGTTCCTTACATTTCTATAAGCAAATAATAATAATCCCCCCTCCCCCACTTTAACATGACTTCTTATGCCCCTGTTGGAGGAGGGATTCTCGAGTTGGACAGAGCTGGAGCGGTTCTTCCAGTTCCCAGGCTTCTCCGAGGCACAGAAAGTCACCACAATTTGGAGAGAAACAAACCCAATTGTAACACCGCCATTTCATAACGGTTCTCTCCCAGCCTTGTCAATTTTTCACTGCCAGCCTTCATTAATTTTCTTTCACAAATAACAGATCCCAGCCTCCCAGTTCAGTCCACGTTGGACATACCGTATTTTTCGGAGTATAAGACGTACCTTAGTTTTGGGAGGAAAACAAGGAAAAAAGGCCTCTGCCTCCAAGCAATTTGCCAAACAGCAAACAGCACAGATGATATACACTGTTTGCTGTGTATTTCTGTGCATGTGTGCCTGACCCATAGAAATAGCAAAGAATTGGAGAAATGTACATTATGCCAGAAAGTTTTCTTAAATGTAGTCACACTAACTCCTCTCAATTATTTAAATAGATCTACTCCAAGGTAACTAAACTCTAATACTAAACAGGACACTGTTACATTTCAGACTATACTTGTACAGAGCTGTTAAAATTAATTAAAATTTCTGGAAGTATACATTATTCTCTATTATTTAAAAGAAGATACAATAGCACTGGATCTCTTCAGAGCAAGCATTTATTTTAAAAAGCTTCTTTATTTTGTTAAGTTGTCTAGAGGTCTCCAACCATGGCAATTTTAAGACTTGTGGACTTCAACTCCCAGAATTCCACAGCCAGCAAAGCTAAGAAAGCTGGCTGTGGAATTCTGGGAGTTGAAGTCCACAAGTCTTAAAATTGCCGAGGTTGGAGACCCGTGGCTAGAACAATAATAAAGCAGTCTTTAAAAAATAAGTCTAATAATTTGAACATTCTACATTTATAGTTATTCACTTACCCCCTTGCATCCAGCAGAAAATAAAAATCTGCGTGTCTCTCCCAGCTCTTTGCCTCTTTGCAGCTAGTTTCATTTTCATTTTCCCACGTGGCAAACCTAATCAGCTGTAGGTCGGGAAGCTGCTACTGACTTGCTTGGCTTTACAGGCTCTTCCCTCTTTGCTGCAAACAGGTAAATTGCTGGAAGACAGAGGCCAAAGGGTGGGGGTGGCTGGGTGGGTGGGGCTGCATTCGGTGTAAATGACGCACCCAAGTTTTCACCCTCTTTTGGGGGGTAAAAAGGTGCGTCTTATACTCCGAAAAATATGGTAATTCCATGTTAATTGCAGGGAGTTATTTTTCTGAGCCTAGATCCGCCCAAATAGAAATGCCTGCCTCTTCAAGGAAGGTGAAAAAAGAGCCTTCCCTCCCTCCTTCCTTCCTTCCTTTCCACCTTCATTATTTTTCAACAAATAATCCAAGGTGGCAAACATACCTAATCATCCTCCCTCCTCCTATTTTCCCGACAACAATAACAACCCTGTGAGGTGAGCTGGGCTGGGCTGAGAGAGAATGTCCAGCCCCAAGGTCATCCAGCCAGATTTGGTGGCTAAGGCGGGACTTGAACTTCCAGCCGCCCCATTGTCTTGACTCTTGTCACCTCTTCCCTCTTTGCCCCCCCCCCCCCCCCGCAGATCAACAAGATCATCGAGACCCTGAGCCAGCAGCTGCAGACCAAAGGCCGGGAGCTGAACGAGTTCCGCGAGAAGCACAACATTCGCCTGATGGGTGAGGAAGAGCAGAAGCCACCTGCAAAGGAGAGCCCGGAGGGGGCGGCTGCCAAATCCAGTTCAGCTGGGGTCCTGGTCTCTTAAAAAAAGAAGAGTGGACTTGTATGGAAGGACTTGACCCCACCCTCCCTCAGCCCACAGTTGCAGCTTTGGATCTCAAGAGACCCCCCCCACCGTTATCACTATGGATGTTATAGGGTCATCTCCTCTTGTGTTTTGTTAAATAAATGTTGGTTTGTTGTGAAATTTAGGCAAGCATGCAAGTGTAGGGTTATCTTTATGGCATGGGAGTAGGGCGTCCGGGTCAGTGTTTCTGAACTTTAATAAGATAAGTGGACTTCCAACTCACAGAATTCCCCAGCCAGCAATTCCTTGGTGATAACACATTCCTTTTGATGTCTGTCCCCATTGTATACCTGCTTACTCTATTTATTTATTTATTTATTTAAATGTTCTTCTATGCCGCCCTACTCCCTGAGGACTCAGGGCGGCGTACAACATTTTAAAGAACAACTAATTAAAATTATTAAAAACAATTTTAAAAAGTATAAAAACAACATACAACACCATGCATACATGGGGGAAAGTAGTCTCAAATCACCCCGCCTGCAGGAAGAGCCACGTCTTAATGGCTTTTCGGAAGGCCAGCAAGGTGGGGATAATTCGGATATCTGAGGGTAATTGGTTCCAGACAGCAGGGGCCCCTACAGAGAAGGCTCTCCCCCTTGACCCCGCCAGCCGGCATTGTTTGGCTGAGGGGAAACCCGGAGGAGACCCACTCTGTGGGACCTAACCGGTCGAAGGGAAGTATGAGGTAGGATGCGGTCCGGAGGTAACCTGGTCCTAAGCCATGTAGGGCTTTAAAGATGATGATCAACACCTTGAATTGTACCCGGAGACCAATGGGCAACCAATGCAACTGGCGGAGTATGGGTGTTACGTGGGTGTATCTTGAGACACCCACCACAGCACGCGCAGCCGCATTTTGCACCAGTTGAAGTCTCCGGATACTCTTCAAGGGTAGCCCCATGTAGAGCGCATTACAGTAGTCCAAACGGGAGGTGACAAGGGCATGAGTGACCGTGAGTAGCGCCTCCTTCTCCAAGTATGGTCGCAATTGGTGAACCTGTGCAAAAGTTGTGATCTCTTTCTTGTGATCTCTTTCTCTGCAATCTCTCCATTGTAAGGATTGAGAGACAGAAAGTGGGCATGGCTGGCAGGGGAATTCTGGGACTTGGAAGTCCCCCCATCTTGAAGTAGCCTAGGTTGAGAAATATTTGAGGCCACTCCAGCTAAAGCACATTTTGGTTCCTTGACTTATTTAACAACGGAGAAATGAGGACAATTGCTGAGGTGAAATTCTGCACAGTGTCTGTGGAGTGTCTTGTTTTCTCACACGGGAAGTGCCCTCGCTGGCAAAATATGCATGGTTATTGCTGTCCTGTAAATGTAGTGGGTATTGGTTTGGGAAAGCCGTGCCCCAGATTGTCTCCAAGACAAATCCCCACTGCAGAATGAATTGCAAGAAATATTTAGGATTGTTTCATTTTGTAATTTTGAATTGATGGCCGACATTTATTCAGTCCTTTGTGAAAAATGAAAAAAACATGCTTGGTTTGTCAGGTAGCACATTTTTAGTGTGAGCAAGGGGCCTATTTCAACTCTAGTAGCACTTCAGAAATTGTTTTTCCTCTTTTGTCACAACTGGGGAAGTTGAGCAACACTTCCCACCCTCCCCCAAAATGCAGCAGGGAAATGGGTCTAATTTTGTTAACATATAAAAATCAGAATCTATGACTCTGGGAGAAATCTTTTCATTCCCTCTGTTAAAAACCCCTTTTCTACACAACTTATATTCATGTGAAAATACATTTGCTTTAATTCGTACATTAAAAGCCACGACAGGTAGTCCTTCACTTATGACCATAATTGAGCCCAAAACTTCCATTCTTAAGCAAGACAGTTCTTAAGTGAATGTAGCCCCATTTTGCAAGCTTCCTTGCCACAGTTGTTATTGTTAATTGCTATGTTAGTAACACAGTTGTGAAGTGAATCTGACTTCCCTCCCTTGACACTGCTTGTCAGAAGATCGCAAAATGGGATCACGGGACACTGGGACCGTCATAAATATGAGTCGGTTGCCAAGCATCCAAACTTTGATCACGGGACTACGGGAATGCTACAATGGTCATAAGTGTGAAAAGCCTGTCTTAAGTTTCAGGGCCGTTGTAACTTTGAATGGTCACTAAATGAATGGTGGTAAGTTGAGGACTACCTATATGTGGCTGATCTGATCAAACCTTTAATGGGACCAGAACCATTAAAAAAACAAATTAAGTTGAAGATTCCACTTTTTGCAATAGTGGCGAATATCTGTAGCTTGGGTCTAGGATGAGGGTGGAGGTTCGTTCTCCGTGTTTGGGTTCCAAGTAATAGATCCATTGCAAGCTCTGAGGAGCCCCTTGGTTTTCACCTAATTAAAAGTTTTTCCCTCAACCCCCAATGGCCCAATCAAGGCAGCATCCGCTGGTCTAGTGACATTGCTCCTCCTTCCTCCAGTCAGCTGTGAGAACGTCCTTGGTTCCCAACAGAAAGTATTTTGTTTTGACTACACCAGCCCAGCTATCTCTAATCCCCCCCCTCCCTGCCCCTCGCTCCAGTGTGGCAGCACTGAAGCTCCAAGATGGCTTTGGCCAGGTCAGCTTCAGTGTTGACACTCTGAGCTTGTCGGTTGGTTTCCGAACGTTTCGTTCCGAGGCGAGGCAACGTCTTCAGCAGAGTTTAGGGGGTGTCAGTTTTCAGAAGAACACCAACACTGACACCCCCTAAACTCCGCTGAAGACGTTGCCTCGCCTGGGAACGAAAAGTTCGGAAACCAACTCAAAAGCTCCGAGAACGAACCTCCATCCTCATTCCACTTTTTTTTTAAGATTTTGCTTGTAAGGAACGTACACAAAAAAGATCATGAAATGGGGCACAACTCACTAGAGCAGGGGTCTCCAACCTTGGCAATTTTAAGCCTGGAGGACTTCAACTCCCAGAATTCTCAAAGCTGGCTGGGGAATTCTGGGAGTTGAAGTCCGCCAGGCTTAAAGTTGCCAAGGTTGGAGACCCCTGCTTTAAAAGATCGGATCAAAACCAGACTTTGGGGAAACAATGGGGGAAGTCAACTTTTAACTGTAAATTGGGCAAAACTTTATTGATGAACGGGGGAACACATCTCAAATTTAAGGAGGTGACTTCTTGTTGGCACTTTCGGTTTGCGTCGGATGTTTCTGTGCCCAAAGAGAACTGATGAGAACTGAGGGGGCCAACTCTCCGCTAACGGGAGAGACATTTTTCAGGCGTGGTGGAAGAAGCATTTGGCGGTCCCAGCTGGCGAGCAAAATCCTCGGTTTCATGGCGAGATCCTTAAGCTGCAGATCTCTGGGCAAGGGGTCTTCCCATCGGCTTCAAACCCACCCACCAGGTACAGCTTGTCATTCCAGAGGCACGTTCGGTGGCCGCATCTCTTCTGCGCATGGGTCGAAGAAGGAAAGTGGAACCAGTTGGCTGGCGACGCCCCTGCAAGAGCGAAACAGACACTCCTAAATCCTTGACGTAACGACCGTCCGCTCAGCAATTGTTCAAAATTACAACAGCCCAGAAAAAAAGTGACTTTGGGCTGGCCTTCACACTTAGCAACCGTTGCAGCGTTTCCCTGCACTGACACGATTGCAAGCCAGGCGCTTGGCAACTACTGTGCATTTTATCGTACGTCGAGGACTACCTGCAAATGCAGGTTCCAATCTCGGATGGCCAGGCTGCTAATTGCAATTTCCGGAGTTGAAGTCAGCTCTTTTGAATTCCAATTTTCTTGCGACCGGGACTGGTCAAGGTGGACAGGATAAGTGGCGTGGCAGAAAATAGAGAAGACCTATCTGTCAATCTGTTCTGTCAATTGCACAAGTTAGAGCGGGGGTTTGGCCACTTTAAGACTTGTGGACATCAACTCCCAGGGTTCCCCAACCAGCATTTAAATCCACAAGTCTTAAAGTGGCCAATATTGTAGGTTAGAGGAAGAGAAAAGATATTTTAAGAACTCTTACTGGCGTCGTAGACGTAAAGATCATTGCAGATGGCATCTCGGCTCCTCGCCAGGGTCTCTCCCCCAAAGATGACCGCAAAGGGCCCAACCACCGTGCAGGAATGGTGCCTTAGGCCTTTGGGGACCTGCCGGGACCCCTTTTCAGTGCCCACCAAGTGAGTGAGCTGCTCGGTCAGCTCCGGGGCCTGGGCAGACTCTACCTGCGGGGAAAAATGGCAGAGACAGTTTGGCTTGGGCTGACCTTAAGGAGGCTGCACCTTTTGATTGACTTCCTTTGAACTAACGTAACCTTATTATGCATACATGCAGCTGTGAGCCTTGCTGGCTGGGGAATTCTGGGAGTTGAAGTCCACAAGTCTTAAAGTTGCCAAGTTTAAAGACCTCTGCCCTAAGGGGTGGGAACCATTTCCACCAGGGTCCTAGCTTTCCTGGTCTTTGACCAAAATGACATGAGTCTTCTGCTTGAGCAGGGGGTTGGACTAGAAGACCTCCAAGGTCCCTTCCAATTCTTTTATTCTGTGTTCTTTTGAGCTACCAGTCTGTAGTCCATGGACTGGCATTTGACTCACGTGGAGCTCTCCTTTGCTCCAATGTCCGGCCACATCGCAGTCCGCAGAATCGCGCCCTCCAAAGACCCAGAGTTTGTAGCCGCTGCTCTTTCCGAGTGGGCCATAATCCTGTAGCAGCATGGCAGAGTGGCCGGCTCGGGAGGCTGTCCGGGATTCCTCTTCTTTGTACCTTGGAGGAGGAGGAGGAGGAGCAGGAGGAGGAAGAGGAGGAGGAGGAGGAGCAGGAGGAGGAGGAAGAGAAAGAGAACGGAGAGAAGGAGGAGGAAGAGAGGGAGGAAGAGAAGAAGAGAAGGGAAAGGAAGAGAAGAGGAAAAAACTTCAGTTTTAAAGTGAAGCTGAAGAAAAAGAACTGAAGAAGCTTCTTGGATGAGAAACGAAACGTCTTCAAGGAAAAACAAAGAAAGTCCAGTTGCCATTTGAAAAAGCACATTTGGGACATTTGGTTTAGCATGTTAGGGAAACATTGACATGGTTTGTTAACCATGATACTCTATCACACTACTGCAACTGCTGGGGATTCTGGGAGTTGAAGTCCACACATCTTTTAACTGGCTATGGTTGAGAAACACTGTAATAGATCAGGGGTGTCAAACTCAAGGCCCACGGGGCTGCTCTGGAAATAGCAAAGGACCGGCCCGAGGTGCCGGGCTCAGTTTTCGCTGGCAGAGGGATAGCAAAACAAACTAAAAAACAAAACAAAAGGAGAAATGTTTCCCCTTTTGCATTTGAGCAGGGAAAAAGGAGAGACAAAGAAAAAGAAGGGAAGATGGGAAGAGAGCAAGGAAGGAGAAATAAGGAAAGAGGGGAAGGAAGAAGAAAGAAGAGGGAAGGAAAAAGAAGGAAGGGAAGGAAGGAAGGAAGGGGAGGGAGGAAGGAAGGAAGGGGAGGAAGGAAGGAAAATGAGAGTGAGGGAGGGTCTGAGGGAAGCCCTGCCTTACCATTTGGCCACCACAGGTGCCCTTGACATGAGTGACATTGAGCTGGCCACATCCACCCCGGCCCCCCAAGGTCAAGCACAGCCCTGATGCGGCCCTCAGTGAAATTGAGTTCGACATCCCTGTCATAGATGAACCCAGTCACAGCCCTACGTCTCCATTGGCCATGCCAGGCACTGAGTGGGACCTACCAGTAGGTCTTGCTGCTAGGCTGCAGGTGCAATGTGAAGATGCTGGCATAACGCCGCTGGGTGCGTAGGCCACCCTCCCGGCCCACCACCAGCAATTCATGTTCCGTCAGCTTGGTGCAAGTATGGCTGCTCAGCCCCACGGGGGTCTCGGATGTCCTGGCTGTCCAGCCTTCCCACTGCTTTTGCTCCGCATCGAAACTACAGACATCCGAGACCCTGCGGGATCCATCCCACCCACCTACCACACACAGCAAGTGGTCGCCCAGGACCACCGCCTCATGGTGACTGCGACGGTAGCCATGTTCCGGAGCGAGCGTGCGGACCATCTGGATGGCTGGGTCAAAGGCCACCACGTCTCCCAAGGGGGGCTCATGAGTGTCCTGGGTCTTCAGCCCCCCAAAGATCAGGAGCTTTCCTTGCACCACGTTGCAGGAATGGAAGCCCCGAGCCAAGAGGTCGCTGCGGACCACCGGCTCCCATTCCCAACGGCTTCCACCCGAGGCGGACATTCTGGTCGTCTTCAAGAGTTGGGACAGGCAAGGTGAAGGCTGGAGAGGATGACATGGAAAATGGGTGTCACCATATTGGAACACAACATCAAACTTCGTTAGAAGAGTAGCAAGCTTTGGGATAGAACATAGAATAATAGCGTTGGAAGAGACCTTGGAGGTCTTCTAGTCCAACCCCCTGCCCAAGCAGCAGATCTGCCCAACCTCCTGCCCAAGGCTGGTGGGAAACATTCACACCGAAATGTTTTCAACCCTGGATAAAGAGCTAAAGTATGGAGGATTAACATGGCAGGAGAACCTCTAACAAATTCTAATGAGAGAGAGAGCCACGTCTTGTTTTAAGCCATGGTTTGTGGACTAAACTGTAATTGGCTGAATTCTCACATCTTGGTTACGATGACCAGATATCCTTTGTTATAAAGGACAGCCTTTTCTTTCAGAAAGCTGTTCCTTAGGTTGATTTCTTTTTCAAAAATGAACTTTTGTCCCTTTTTTGCTCAATTTTTACTGTGCAGATACTGTACAACGCATAATCTTTCACAATATAAATTTTAGATTGTAAAATTTCACATTTTTTACAAGGCGCAACCTTTCACCTTCGTGTGAAAAATATAAAAACCGTATCCTCTTTTAAAAATAAATTCCCCTGCACTGTTCAATTTCAGATATTTTTACTCAAATACACCTTTCTGTAAAGTTTTTCTTTTTTTAAAAAAAAAGAGATTTGTATTCAATTTCAAAGAATAAAATTGTTTAAAATACAAAAAGGTTTTCTCACTCTGGAATTTTCCTTTGCAAACCCATTTGTAAACATCCATATATATATATGTAAGGATGTGTGTGTGTGTAGGATTTTTTGCTGATAAATGAAATATATATACACACACACACACACACATACATACATACATTTCCCCCTCCAAAAAAATAGGGTCACCGTATCCACATTAAACCAACAACATAATTTTAACAAACAATAGTTTAATTAACACAAGGGATGAAGAGGGCTGGAGGGATGCAATAGCTAATTTGCAGAACTGGCAAAATAAAGCCACTGCTGTGTTTTGGGAATATTGCCAGGAAAAATCTAACCTATTGATCGCAACAATCATATTTTCTAGCTAAAAATAAAGAAAACAAAAACCCCAGCCATCAACTATAGAAAAATGTTGCATCAGAAGTGGGGGAGGGAAACAGTGCAAAAATAATTCTTGCTCAGGGCAAAGAGGTGCCTCAGTCTTGCCAGCTGGGCTGGGTCTGCCCCAGTGACAAGTGTGCAAAGGACCCATGTGCATGCACGCTTGCTGTTTTGCACGCTCAGCCCCCCCTCCCACCCCTACATGCAGGAGGTGGCGTCCCTGGAAGTGTGTATGTGGGTCTGGCAGCTTCCCCACCTTTGCAAGCTGCCCCGGGGCCTACCTTGCCGTAGGGATCCCTGCACAGCTGCAGAGCCTGGTTGCTAGGCAACCACAGCCAGCCCGGACAAGCAGGAGGCAGGCAATGGAGGCCTGGGCGGGGCAGGCAGCAAGGATTGGGGGGGGGGGGCTTTCTGCCCCAAATCTGCTTTCAGGGATGTGGACCTCAGTCCCCTCTCCCAGGCACAGGGGCTGGGCTGGGGAGCATGGAAGTTGCAGTCCAAGGGGCACGGCTACTTTAATGCCACTGAGAAGTCCAGGCAGATCACTGGCAAAAGTGCCATGCAGGGAGACAAGCTGATGGAGTAGGGGGTGTGGGTGGGGGGGTGACCCCCATCTCTTGATGATCCAGGAGTCTCGGGGCATGTGCAGAGAGGCTTTTCAGACTGGAGCCCTCCAAGGCAGCACGCCCTGTTTTTGCAGGCCTCTTGTTTTTATTTTTTATTTTTTCCCTGGAAGTGCCAAGGGTTTATTTTGAGCCCTTCTCTCTTTTTTTCGCCATGGAAAACGGGCCCTGCTCAGTTAGTTAAAGGAGTCTCCGTGCAAAATGTGTTGGTGTTCTAGTGGTGGGTGTGCAGAAACGGAGAGGGGCACAGTCCTGTGTCTCTGAGCATGTGGGGAGGGTTTTTTCCCCCCTCATATTTTTGCTTTGACACACAAATGACAGCAGTGTTTTTCAGCTAAAGCAGCTTTAAGATGGGTGGACTTCAACTCCCAGAATTCCCCAGCCGACATGGTCTTAAAGCATCTTAAAGCATGTTGGCTGGGGAATTCTGGGAATTGAAATCCATACAATTAAATCATGCTGACTGGGGAATTCTGGGAGTCGGTCCACCCACCTTAAGAGTTCCCAAGCTTTGAAATACTGAAAGTAAAGCAGAAGTGGGAAACTTGTTGGCCGATGGGTTTTAGTGTGATCCTCTTGGTAGATTTACATTAAACAAATCATAAAGTAAGAGCCGAGGTGGCGCAGTGGTTAAAGTGCAGCACTGCAGTTCAGCAGTTCAGCTGTTCAGATCTCACCAGGCTCAAGGTTGACTCAGCCTTCCATCCTTCTGAGGTCGGTAAAATGAGGACCCAGATTGTTGGGAGCAATATGCTGAACTCTGTAAACCGCTTAGAGAGGGCTGTAAAGCACTGTGAAGCGGGATATAAGTCTAAGTGCTATTGCTATTGCTATAAAGGTGTCAGAATGCTAAATATTAAAACTTTGTCTCCTTGTCTCTTCTAGAGGATGAAATGCCAATAAAATACTGTGTCGTTGCAAAGCGAGGATCTCATTTCTCCCCGGTTTGTACCCTAATCTGCTGCTCCTCATTTATTATTTTGCTAGGCTTTTACAAAATAGGCAAATGCACAAATATGCAAAGCCGCCCAAGGCTCAGAAACCAGCTTCTTTCTTTCATCCTGTGGCTAAAATGGCTTCAGGACAGATGCCAGCTAAATCACAAAAAATAAAATAAAATAATATGCCATTTGTAAGTAAGAAAAAACTGGATTTCTGTTTGCTCTAATGCAGTCTCCATAAACAGTGGAGGTTTAAGAGTCACCTTGAACAGACATTCTCTGCCAAATTTGATATTCTCCTGACTTACAATACCAGAAAAAGCTGCCTCTGGCTGAAATCATCCCTTAGGGTTACTCCCCCCACATGTTTTATTAAAGTGTGTTGTAGAATAAAATACAAATACAAACAGAACTCCAGCAAATTAAAAGAGAAAAAGAAAGGTGCAAAGAGAGATAAAAAGAATGAAAAAATATACTGGCTTCTGACTTTTTTCAGTGCAGTAGAATAAAAAAAGAATGAGACCCTAACCAGGGGTGGCCAAACTATGGCTCTTTGAGGACCTGTGGACTTCAACTCCCAGAATTCCTGAGGGCTGGCTCAGGAATTCTGGGAGTTGAAGTCCACAGGTCCTCAAAGAGCCATAGTTTGGCCACCCCTGTGGCCTAAACCTTTTCTCTAAATTTCTAAACATTTCAAGCCATTTAGAATCATCATCTTCTTGTGCCATATCTGTCATCGGATGTTGGCAATAATGTTGGCCATCCTATTTTTATCAACAGCCGCACGAAAAAGTGCTGCTGAGTTTTATCCAAACCGGTCCCTTAGATTTTGAAGCCATGATGTTCTTCTTCTGCCTGGACCTCGTTTGCCTTCAATCTTTCCTTGGGAGGATTAAGTGAAGGATGCCGTATTTTTCTAGGTGTCACATCCCATGTCTGAAATATTCTAACTTTTGTTTTTTTATGGTTTTGATTATTTTCCTTGGCTTTCCCAGTCGACTTATCACCTCCTCATTTCTGATTTCGTCGAGCCAACTTATATGTAACAGCCGTATAGAATCACTGAATCCTAAAGGTGGAAGGGACCTTGGAGGTCATCTAGTCCAATCCCTTCCCAAGGTTCATATACCAACCTGGTCAAATGGTGGTCCAGTCTATTTTTGAGAACCTCCAGTGATTTCTATAACAACAAAATCATTCTAATCTTAAAGAGAACTTATCCAGTTTTGTTTGCACTTGGACTTTTTCCTTGAAACTGAAAAAAAACCCCTTTCATCTTAGCTTTTGAAGGATTAACCTCAATCAGGTTCTCATATGTACACCTTCATCGTGTTGTGACCATCCAGTTGGTTATTAGATTACAGTTACAGTTCAAAATTACCCCCAAAATAAATTAATTTTTTTAACTGGGTTCAGCAAACTGGGACATTTGTCCAGAAAGGCCTAGAATTCTCCTGCTCTACATGGGGGTTGAACTAGAAGACCTCCAAGGTCCCTTTCAACCCTGTAATTCTGCATACAGAATGTAATTCTGCATACAGAATACAATTGAGAGAGTCCAGAAATACTTCACAAGAAGAGTCCTCCACTCTTCTACTCACAACAGAATTCCTTATTCCACCAGACTTGAAATTTTAGGCTTAGACAACTTAGAGCTACGTCGCCTTCGATCTGATCTAAATGTAGTTCATAAAATCATCTGCAACAATGTCCTACCTTCAATGACTACTTCAGCTTCAACCGCAACAATACAAGAGCACA
Organism: Diadophis punctatus similis; assembly: GCA_023053685.1. Classification (NCBI taxonomy): domain Eukaryota; kingdom Metazoa; phylum Chordata; class Lepidosauria; order Squamata; family Dipsadidae; genus Diadophis; species Diadophis punctatus. Next base: position 10,573,339 of record JALIGW010000011.1, on the reverse strand, counting down.
CAATAGATTCAAACTCAATGTAAACCGCTCGAAACTCGACTGCAGAAAATACGACTTCAGCAACAGAGTGATCAGTGCCTGGAATGCCCTACCTGGCTCTGTGGTTTCTTCCCCAAACCCCCAAAACTTTAACCTTAGACTGTCTACAGTTGACCTCACCCCATTCCTTAGAGGTCTGTAAGGGGCGTGCATAAGCGCACCATCGTGCCTACCATCCCTGTCCTTCTGTCCTATTGTCTAATTTTTACCTATACATACTTTGCTTTTGTTTATGTTTTATATCATACCTGTTATCTTGTACACGTGTTGACAAAGTAAATAAATAAATAACATAAATTCTGCATAATCTATCATCTCCTTTGCTTGAAATACCTGAATGCAGAAATGTTATTTCTCTTTCACAAACAGGTGTAGGGAAAAGCTCCCTTAATGGGGAAGATTTGAAGGTGAGGGTTTCTGTTGCGGTCAAGTATGTCATAGGAGGCCAGGTTGTTGACATTACACACACAAGGAGTGGTTTTCTGTTGCCGAGAAAGCTTGGCTATGTCTCTCTTTTCCAGTGCCCTCCAGCCCCTTCCAGATCCTGGGTGTCTACTCAGGTCAGAACTGGCTTGGAGGGATCGGCAAGTCCCTTACTCCAAGTTTACTCCTTCATCAGAACCCCTCAGCTTCCTGCTGAAGACAGAGCAGGCATCTCACCCTACTTGCCTGCCGGAGGAAAGGAAAGCACACGCCGAACAGGTGGTGCCAACTCCTAGAAAAATTTCCACCTTCCCAATGGTAAGATGAGCTTGACCTAAGAAGCCAAAAACAGGGCTGGAGGAAAATCAAACTTTAATGGGCATTATTTCCTTTGATTCCATTTCTTATGCATTCACGAGACTCGGGATGATGTACTGTGTGCAGTTTGGTTACCACGATGTAAAAAAAACGTTGAGAGACTAGAAAGAGTGCAGAGAAGAGCAATAAAGATGATTTAGCTGGAAGCTAAAACGTATCAGTCCTTCACTGAAAAAAGAGTGAGAAGGTGTGTGTGTGTTTTTTTAAAAAAATTCCTGTTTTCACTGCTTTATTTTATGTCTGCTGGTTTTTCTCCCTCTTTGCTACAGAGTTTGCGGTCATCATAGAACTGGGATCCGGCTGCCTTAATTGACCCACGGGAACGATGGATTTCTCCGAGCTTCCCAAGATCGGGGATGCGGAAAAGGAGAGCGAATTGGGGTTTGTCCATGGCGTCTCTGGGCCTGGTAGGTTGGCTGAGAACCGAAGAAGATATAGTACCCCTTTTAAATATCTGCACAATTATTACGCGAATCAGTTTAGCTGTTAAGTGGATTCACTGCAGTAATTCACTTCACAATTGTGGCCCCAAAGAAAAAAAAATCAGGCACGACTTACTTAACAACCGCCTTGCTTAGCAATGGAAATTCTGGTCCCAGTTGCGGTCATAAGTCGAGGACTACCTGCAGTTAGCTGGTGTGCTTCAGGAGAACCATGGCATTGGGCAGGAACTGTTTCTAATAGTCAAGGATCTGGTGCAAATTTTTGCTCTGCTGCCCTAGAGTTCACAGAAAAGTTCCATTTAAAAAAGCCAATTAATCAGAATAGCAATAGCACTTAGACTTATATCCCGCTCCACAGTGCTTTCCAGCCCTCTCTAAGCGGTTTACAGAGTCAGCCTCTTGCCACCAACCATCTGGGTCCTCATTTTACTCACCTCGGAAGGATGGAAGGCTGAGTCAACCTTGGGCCTCTCAGATTTGAACTCCTGGAGTGAGCAGTGAATTAGCCTGCAGTACTGCATTCTAACCACTGCGCCACCACAGCTCTTGAATAGAGCTGGAAGGGACCTTGGAGGTCTTCTAGTCCAACCCCCTGCTCAAGCAGGAGACCCTATACCCGTGATGGTGAACCTATGGCACGCGTGCCAGAGGTGGCATGCAGAGCCCTCTCTGTGGGCACGTGTGCCGTCACCAGCTGCTTTTCTGGGTTCTGTCACGCGCATGCTGTTCAGCACATGCACACCAGCCAGCTGCTCTCTTCCGGGTTCCAGCACTCTGGCATGCGCACACACGTGCATGTGCGCGCTCTCCAGTTTTGGCCAGCGGTGGGTTGCTCCCAGTTCGGCCTGGTTCTGCAAACCAGTAGCGGCGGTGGCAGGAGGCTCCACCCACCCACCTGCCCAGGACACTTCTGTGCATGCGCAGAAGCGTCGCGAGCGCAAACCGGTAGCAACGGGATTTAGAACCCACTACTGATTTCGGCACTTGGTGCCAAAAAGGTTAGCTGTCATTGCCCTATATACCTTTTCAGTCAAGTGGCTGTCCAGCCTCTTCTTAAAAGCCTCCAGTGATGGAGCACCCACAACTTCTGGTGGCAAGTTGTTCCACTGGTTAATTGTCCTCACTGTTAGGAAATTTCTCCTTAATTCCAAGTTTCTTCTCTCCTTGTTTAGTTTCCACCCATTGCTTCTTGTTCTACCCTCAGGTGCTTTGGAGAAAAGTTTGACCCCCTCTTCTTTAACTTTGTGGCAGCCCCTCAAATACTGGAATACTGCTATCATGACCCCCCCTAGTCCTTTTCATTAAACTACTAGCCAAACTCAAATCCTGCAACCGTTCTTCATATGTTTTACTCTCCAGACCTTTAATCGTCTTAGTTGCTCTTCTTTCCACTTTTTCTAAAGTCCCAACATCTTTGATGCAAGCAGATGGAAGCAGAAGTCAATTTTGCGTGTGATTTTGCATTATTATTAGGCTGCTTCCCTCCTACATTTTTTACTAGTATTTCTAAACTGCAAAGAGTACAAATTTAATGTAGAGATGGTAAGAATTGGCTACCAAAGACTTAAAACTTTTCTTAATTTTTATTTCTTTAAAATAAAAGAACAGAGGCTCCTGGGTGCCACCTAGTGGCCTTTCGAGTCTCCTTGTCAGTTTGGGTGCTGGGTTGCCCACCTTCCGTTTACAAAGATCAAATCTAAAATCCCAAAAACGATATATGCTATATTAGAGGTTTTTGGAGAAATTCAGATGAGATACAAGTCTAACAGAGAGTCCAGCGGGATAAACAGATTCCATACAAGAAAAGTGATGTTCTTCGCATGAATGTCAATAGAAGAGTAGCTGAGATTATGTAGGTTTTTTTAAAAAAAAAGAAAATTAAGGATATTACTACACTGCTTGGACCTTTAAACTTGTTAAGGAGTTATTGTGCTGTTAAGCACATACACAGCGAAATGTGTTGTAGTAATGGTGTTGCAGTTTGATATGAATGCTATTCAGGCAATAAACAGAATATCTTTAGTATGTACAAAATAGTTTTACTTGAATAGTAGCAAAGTTAAATAGGAAGTCCAAGTCATACACAGTTATTCAGTCAATGCGAAGTTTCTTCTTCTTGCCTATCTTTGTTTTAACTCACAAAGATTACAGCTATCACTTAATTCTATACTATCACAGATAGTTACTCTTCTTTTCACAGCAATTCCACACAGCCATAAAGTAATCTACTCAGCAGTAAAGCAGCAGAGAGTCTTCAATCCGGAACACACCGTCAAACACCACTCACCACACTAAACCACACTAAACCACACTAAACCACCAACCACATTGAGCATGCTCTCTTGCTTGCTTATATAGTAATCATCCACAATGCATTTAAAGCAATATACACATAACAATTATTTGTGGCTTAATCATATATTAACACATCCAATCGTTTGAACAGGGTTCTAACAAAACTGTTTAAAATAAAATCTTGGGCACAACTTCTCAAGCATCGTTGGGATAGTCTGTATTTCTAAGAGCGACTGCTAATTTATTGCTGGGTTTTGAATGTTGGTTGGAAGTCAGCCTGATGAAGGTGGAGGCTGAAATGTAGATAGCAGAGCTTTGCTGGCTGGGGAATTCTGGGAGTTGAAGTCCACCCATCTTCAAGTGGCCAAGGTTGAGAAATACTGGTAAGATTATCCCGTCTCCAGTAGACTATTTTCTCTTCTGCTGCTTATTCAAGTATCTTATTTTCTTTGCTAGAAAAAATTTATTTTAAAAATAAATAAATTTTTCTATTTTAAAAAAATTTCCCAACAGTCGTGATTGCCTGCAAGATGGCGGGCGCAGCGATGTACGAGCTGGTCCGTGTTGGCCACTTTGAACTGGTGGGCGAGATAATCCGGCTGGACGGAGACCTGGCCACCATCCAAGTGTACGAGGAGACCTGTATCCTTCTGGAGAAGTCCAATTTTTGCTAACTCTTCATTTCCGAAAAGCCTCCCGTTCTTGCAACAGGGAGAGTAAGTTGTAGGTGCTCCATCCCTGGAGGTTTTCAACAGTTCATTTGTTACATGCCGGGAGCAAGATTGAAATCCTCTTTTTAAAAGAGAGTTTTTACTTAAGAGCCAAGGTGGCGCAGCGGTTAGAGTGGGGTACTGCAGGCCACTTTAACTGACTGTGATCTGCAGGTCAGTGGTTCAAATCTCACCGGCTCAAGGTTGACTCAGCCTTCCATCCTTCCGAGGTCGGTAAAATGAGGACCCAGATTGTTGGGGGCAATGTAAATATACATTGCTTACTGGTGTAAACCGCTTAGAGAGTGCTTGCACTGTGAGGCGGTATATACATCTCACAAAATAAATAAATGAATAAATGAATAAATGAATAAAAAATAAATGAATGAATGAATGAATGAATGAACGAACGAACGAACGAACGAACGAACGAACGAACGAACGAACGAACAAATAAATAAATAAATAAATAAATAAATAAATAAATAAATAAATAAATATCATGAGGTAAAATGAGGACCCAGATTGTTGGGGGCAATGTAAATATACATTGCTTACTGGTGTAAACCGCTTAGAGAGTGCTTGCACTGTGAGGCGGTATATAAATCTCACTAATAAATAAATAAATAAGTTTTATTAATGTTTATTACAAGATAAAATACAAAGACAGGCAGAAGTCAAGAAAAATGGAGAGTAACAAAAGGTAAAGGTGTAAAGATTTTTTTAAAAAAGAACAAAGTTCTGATTTTTTTTTTCAGTGCAGTAGAAGACACGCAAAATTACAACCGTTGGGCTTTCAATTTCTAGTAAATCCAAACCATTTCTATAACAGCCAAGTCAATCTAATTGTCAAAACCTCAAGAAAGATGGAAACCCTCCTGCATCTCAGCTTTCTGCTCTTGCTTGACAAGACAATCTCCCTAGACAGGGTTTAAACCAGGATTAAACCAGGATGTGGCCTTCCTCTCCCCAAAATGTGTCATTTCCCTACCAGAGACTTTACCATCCTTCTCCCTTTTCCCTGCCGTGCACCCCTCTTTTTCCTGAGCTGTCCCTGTAGCGGGGGTCTGCGTGGGGGACCCCGTGCTGAGAACGGGAAAGCCGCTGTCCGTGGTGCTTGGGCCTGGGATCATGGGCTCCATCTTTGACGGGATCCAGCGCCCTCTGAAGGACATCACCGAGCTTACCAAGAGCATCTACATTCCCCGGGGGATCAACATCTCCGCTTTATCCCGGGACCTGAAATGGGACTTCAAGCCGAGTTCCAACATCCGGGTAAGAGACAAACAGCCCTGCAGGGAAGGGTCATTTGGGATCCTCCATCCATGTTGGCCTCAGATCTACTTCCGGGAAAGCAAACTGCTCAAGCCAGACCATACAGGTCCTCAACTTACAACAGTTCGTTTAGTTACCGTTCGAAGTTACAGCGGCACTGAAAAAAACGCTGTAGGATCATTTTTCACAGTTACGATCATTTGCAGGCATCCCCATGGTCAAAATTCAGACTCTTGACAATGGACACGTATTTATGACGGTTGCAGCGTCCCGGAGTCATGTGATCCCCTTTTGTGATCTTCCGACAAGCAAAAACAATGGGGAAGCCAGATTCACTTAACAACTATGTTACTACAGTGATTCACTTAACAACTGTGGCAAGAAAGGTCATAAAATGGGACAAAATCACTTAAAAACAGGAATTTTGGGCTAAATTGGGGTCGTAAGTCAAGGACCAGCTGTAATTGGCTTCTTAGAACCTGGGAAAAGGGATGGAAATTTGCAAAAGAATCAAATGGAGAAATACTTTCTTCCATTCGTAGAAAAATGCCACTTTTCCACAGGATCAAAAGTGTTTAAAAAGAAAATGTTCCTTTTCTTTTTAGGTTGGGAGCCATTTAACTGGAGGGGACATTTATGGGATGGTGCATGAAAATTCCCTCATCAAGCATCTGATCATGGTGCCACCCCGAAGCCGTGGCACCGTCACCCACGTTGCCCCAGCTGGGAACTACGACATTTCGGTCAGTGGTGTCTCTGCAGAGTGATGGTTCAGCAGCCCCAGATGGAGAGAACAGGATGAGGACAGATTAACAGAGTCATGTAGTCCAACCTTCCGCCCAAGTAGGAGAACCTACACCATTTCTGACAGATGGCAGCCCAGTCTCTTCTTGAAAGCCTCCAGTGATCTCCAGGAAGGGGATCTGAATTGCCAGCAAACAGGGCCCTGATAGGATCACTTTATTTATTTATTTATTTATTTTATTTAAATGGATTTATATGCCGCCCAACTCCCGGGGGACTCTGGGCGGCTCACAACATATCAGAATCCATTCCACAGTATAAAAAGTACAATAATTAAAAAACTGCAAAGAATTAAAAAGAGCATCTCACATTCATAATCAAGGGGGGAGACCCATATCTAGTCTAGTTGGTCTCACTTTCACCCCGTCTGCCGGAAGAGCCAAGTTTTTATTGCTTTCCGGAAGGCCAGCAGGGTGGGGATAGTCCTGATCTCTGGGGGAAGCTGGTTCCACAGGGAGGGAGCTCCCACAGAGAAGGCTCTCCCCCTCGGCCCCGCCAAACGACATTGTTTGGTCAATGGGACCTGGAGGAGGCCGACTCTGTGGGCCCTGACCGGTCGTAGGGAGGTATGCGGCAGGATGCGGTCCCGAAGATAACCTGGCCTTGGTTATCTTCGGGACCGCTGCATTGGTCAGATTACACTTGAAATACTGTGTCCAGTTCTGGTTACCATGACACAAGACAGATATTGAGACTCTGGAAACAGTGCAGAGAAGAGCAACAAAGATGATTTAGGGGGCTGGAGGCTAAAACATACGATGAATGATTGCAGGAACTGGGCATGGCTAGTTTTAATGAAGAGAAAGACTGCAGGGACATGGTAGCGGTCTTCCAGTATCGAGGGGCTGTCACAGAGAAGAAGGGGTCAACCTATTCTCCAAAGTACCAGAATGTTTTGGAGAGAATAAATCTCACGGAGGCGAGATGTTGATCTTTCTCTCGGAATTCAGACATTTAGAAATAAAGCCGAAGTTAAAAGTCTAATAGAAAATATTTATTTCAGTACAAAAACAATAAATCCTGATTAATTAATTAATTACATCTCTGCTAATAAAATGCGACCTTCTCGGTCAAAAGCTAGAGCCAGAAAAATAATGGAGAATCAGGAATGCACACATGCGTACAAGAACATCATATCACGTGTTCTGCTTGTAATGGAATGTACCATTATATTAGATAGGGATGCAGTATCCTGCATATACATACAACTGACAATATTCACACCGTGACACAGAAGGCAAGATTAGAAACAATGGATGGAAACTTATCAAGAAGAGAAGCAACCTAGAACTAAGGAGAAATTTACTGACAGTGAGGACAATTAACCAGTGGAACAGCTTGCCACCAGAAGTTGGTGCTCCAACACTAGAGGTTTCCAAGAAGAGACTGGACAGTCACTTGTCTGCAATGGTATAAGGCAGTGATGGCGAACCTTTTTTTCCTCGGGTGCCGAAATTGTGCGCGCACGCGCTATCGCACACGCGTGCGTGCCCACACCCATAATTCAAAGGCCCCCACTTGCCTCACCCCCTGCGCATGCGTGCGTGACTCCCCCCACTCCCCCATTTCCCGACTTCCAGTGGGCCCAGTAGGCCCGTTTTTTGCCCTCCCCAGGCTCCAGAGGCTTTCTTAGAGCTTGGGGAGGGCGAAAACGCTCCCCCCGCCACCCCAGAGGCCCTCTGGAGGCCAAAATCGCCCTCCCAGAGCCTCCGCGTGAGCCAAAAACCAGCTGGCGTGCATGCACATGCGCACTGGAGCTGAGCTAGGGCAACGGCTCGCGTGCCGGCAGATATGGCTCCGCGTGCCACCTGTGGCACCCGTGCCATAGGTTCGCCATCACTGGTATAAGGTGTTCTGCTTGAGCAAGGGGTTGGACTAGAAGACCTCCAAGGTCCCTTTCAACTATATGATTCTATGTTTTATAAATTGATTTCACCCATCCACCTGGGAGAATGCTATCTCAGACTCTGAAAATATGTGGACTTCAGCTCCTGGAATTCTGGCAGTTGAAGTCCACATATCTTCTACTTGCCAAGGTTGAAAAACACTTGTACTAAGGACAAAATTAGAACCAGTCAAGGAAAGTCGTTTTCCTTAGGGAGTTGAGCCAAGACAAGATTTGAACCCTTTTGCAAACACTTCCTGCCCATAATCCCTTGTCCTTCTCATCCGAGTCTTCCTCCCCAAAGGACGTGGTGTTGGAGCTTGATTTCGAAGGGGTCAAGGAGAAACTGACCATGATGCAAGTCTGGCCCGTCCGGCAGATCCGTCCGGTGTCCGAGAAGCTCCCAGCCAATCATCCACTGCTTACTGGCCAGAGAGTTCTGGATGCACTCTTTCCGTAAGCCATCGTTTTTGTGAAAAAGGGAAGGTTTGTGATCCCCCTTCAGCATGGGTGGCCAATTATGACCCTGTGAACTTCAACTCTCCTTCAACTCTGACCTCTGCTGGCTCAGGAATTCTGGGAGTTGAAGTCCAGAGTCATAAAGAGGCCATAGTTGCCCACCCCTGCTTGTCAAGATCCTTTTCCTGATATGGCTTCCACGAGAGATGACTTCAAATCGAACTCCGATTGCTAAATTTGCAAGAGATTCTAAAGTTATGCAGATAGTCCTCAACTTACAAGCATAATTGGGACTGGAATTTTGGTCGCTAAGCGATGCATTCATTAAGCAAGTAATCACTGACCACACCCAATTTTCTGCTCAGTTTGACCGAGGTTGTTAACCTCATGTCGTCGTTAGATGAATCAGACAGTCATTAAGCGAATCTGACTTTGCTTGTCAGAAGGTCGCAAAAGGGGATCACATGACCTTGGGACAAGGGAACCGTCATAAATATGAATCAGCAGCCAAACGTTTGAATTGTGAACATGTGACTATGGAGATGCTGCAACAGTCGTAAGTGTGAAAAATGGTTATAAGTCACTTTTTTCAGTGCAGTTGCCACTTCGAACGGTCACTAAATGAATGGATTTAAGTCAAGGACAACCTATGCCTGTGGTGGCGAACTTAGGGAACGCGAGCCAGAAGCAGCACGTAGGGCCATCCCGCGCAGGACATGTGGCCTTGCTGGCTCCTCTTCCGCGTTCCTGTGCACACACGCACACCCATCAGCTGGTCTTCGCGCATGCGGGAGCTCCAAAACTTGGAAGACCAGCGTTCCGGCGTGCATGCACTCGCCGGCACCCAAACTTCCGGGTTTCTGTTCACCTGTTCGTCAGGCGTGCGTCCGCGCCAGAAGTTCGGATGTCAGTGCGCACATGCGCGATGGAACGCTGCTCTTTTGGGTTTTGGCGAAGGGCAGCGAGGCCGCGCAGTCCAGGCGGGATGGTTTTGCGTGCCATTTCCGGCATGCAGGTCGGCATGTGGTGACGTAAAAGGCTAGCCACCACTGACCTATGCCATAGGAAGCACTTAGAAATTCAGTCCCTCTCTCAGAAGGTCCACTTCCCACTGGTTGAGTTAAGCATAGTTTAACCAATTAATCCTAGTTGCAGGAGAAACTGGGTTCCTTTGTGTGATTGGTTTTTTATGGTTGGGTGAATCCAGTCGTTGGCTGAACACCCCCTGGGGGTCTCATTAAAAGCTGAATGAGGGGTCTGTCCGCATTCCAATAAACACCAGGGTTCCCTCCTTCTGCCCTCCTTTTCCAGGTGTGTCCAAGGTGGCACCACAGCCATCCCAGGTGCCTTTGGATGCGGGAAGACCGTCATCTCCCAGTCTCTGTCCAAGTACTCCAACAGTGACATCATCATCTACGTGGGCTGCGGAGAGCGTGGGAACGAGATGTCGGAGGTGCTCAGGGACTTTCCCGAGGTGAGGATGGCAGGGACACCAGCAAGAACCTGTCAAGGTTCCGACTAACAAACCCAATCCAACAAACACTGACGAGATAATCTGATCTCTTAATGCAAAGCTTTATTGAATGCATCATTTCAGCACAGCATGAAAAGAAAACCAACTCTGGCTAATTTCCGGGCAATTCAATATACCGTATTTATCGGAGTATAAGACGCACCGCAGTATAAGACGCACTTTAGTTTTTGCGGAGGAAAACAAGGAAAAAAGGCCTCTGCCTCCAAGCAATTTGCCAAACAGCAAACAGCACAGATGATATCCACTGTTTGCTGTGTATTTCTGTGCATGTGTGCCTGATCCATAGAAATAGTAAAGAATTGGAGAAATGTACATTATGGCAGTATATTAATCCCAGAAAGTTTTCTTAAATGTAATCACGCTAACTCCTCCCAATTATTTAAATAGATCTACTCCAAACATGACTAAGTCAGGGTTTAATTCAGCTGCCTTATTTTAATACTAATACTTAATACTAAAACAGGACATTTCAGATTATACTTTTAGAGATCTTTAAAATTGATGTGGCTTTCTGGAAGTATTCTCTGCTATTTAAAAGAAGATACAATAGCACTGGGCCTCTTCAGAGCAAGCATTTATTTTAAAAAGCTTCTTCATTTTGTTAAGTTGTCTAGAACAATAATAAAGCAGTCTTTAAAAAATAAGTCTAATAATTTGAACACCTTACAAACATTTAACAAAATAACATATTAACAGAATCTGCCTCTACCTAGGATAGAACTCACAACCTCCTGATTGTGAGGCAAGAGCTCTACCTCTAGGCCACAGCAGCTATAGATTACCTCCTTGCAATTTCAGCAGTGTAACATTGCCAGCAGTTTATCTCCCAGCAATTTGTCTCATTACAGCCACTGTAGTTAGTTTCATTTTACCACGTGGCTTGCAAGCCTCAGTCAGCTGTAGGTCAGGAGGCAGTTAATCTCTTCTAGTGCTAATCAGGCTCTGCCCTGTTTGCTGCAAAGAGGTAAATTGCTGGGAGGCAGAGGCCAAAGGGTGGGGGTGGCTGGGTGGGGCTACATTCGGTGTATAAGACGCACCCAAATTTTCACCCTCTTTTTGAGGGTAAAAAGGTGTGTCTTATACTCCGAAAAATACAATAATTAAAGTATAGAATCCTCCCTCTCGCCATTAGTGCAGGTCACATTGTCCAATTAGGTGTCCAGGTATTGTTATTGGAAAACCTCCACTACTCTGGCAGATACCTGCCGGAACGCCCTTGGTTCCCATGAGACAGTTTTCTTGTTATCGTCTGGAATGCACATTCCAATCTCTCCCTCCCTAATCCCCCACCCCCCATCAGTTGGCAAGATGTGAAGCAGTAAAAGTGAAAACAGCCTGAATACACTTGGAAGCTTGACAGAACCACTGTTGTTCTTCATCTGGGTGCAGGACTCCCTTTTCCTTGATGGAAATGTGGGTCATGGGCTGGAAAACAATTCTGCTCTCATGGATCAGCTTAAAAATATCATATAGAAGCAAGATCATGTGAATTGCTAATACCACTCTATAAAGCCTTAGTAAGGCCACACCTAGAATTCTGCATCCAGTTTTGGTCACCACAATGTAAAGAAGATGTTGAGACTCTGGAAAGAGTGCAGAGAAGAGCAACTAAGATGATTTGGGGACTGGAGGATAAAACATACGATGAACGGTTGCAGGAACTGGGCATGGCTAGTCTAGAGAAAAGAAGGACTGGGGTGACATGATAGCAGTCTTCAAATATTTGAGGGGCTGCCACAGAGAGGAGAGGGGGATCAAGCTATTTTCCAAAGCCCCTGAAGGCCAGACAAGGAACAATGGATGGAAACTGACCAAGGAGAGATTCAACCTGGAAATAAGGAGAAATTCCCTGACAGTGAGAAAAATTAACCACTGAAACCGCTTGCCACCAGAAGTTGTAGGTGCTCCGACACTGGAGGTCTTTTAAGAAAAAAATTGGACAGCCATTTGTCTGAAATGGTATAGGGTTTTTTCTGCCAGAGCAGCGGGGTTGGCTAGAAGATCTCCAAGGTCCCTTCCAACGCTGTTATTGTTATAATTATTTTTGTCTTCAAGAAAGATATGCAAAATATTTGGAGATCAGAATGTCATGATCCCAATTTTTATTTGTGATCTTCCTAGGGTTTTGGGTTTTAGGGATAGCATATAAGGTTTTATTTAAGCATATTAAATATCAGTGTTTCTCAAATTGTTGTCATTTTAAGATGGGTGGACTTCAACTCCCAAAATTCGTCAGCCAGCATAGATAGCAATAGCAATAGCACTTAGACTTATATCCCGCTTCACAGTGCTTTACAGCCCTCTCTAAGCGGTTTACAGAGTTCAGCATATTGCCCCCAACAATCTGGGTCCTCATTTTACCCACCTCAGAAGGATGGAAGGCTGAGTCAACCTTGAGCCTAGTGAGATTTGAACAGCTGAACTGCTGAATTAGTAGGTTGCAGTGCTGCTTTTAACCACTGCGCCACGTCGGCTCATAGATGGACTTGTATTTGTATTTGTATTTGTATTTGCATATATGATTATAAGCAAAGTACAAACAGTAAAACATGATTGAATATATATGTAATATTACAAGCATGAATAAGAGTAAAAGAGGTATGAATATATGGGTACATAGGACAGGAACGGTAGGCACGATTGTGCGCTTATGCACGCCCCTTACTGACCTCTTAGGAATGGCGTGAGGTCAACGGTAGACAATAAGAGGTTGAAGTTTTGGGGGTTTGGGGAAGAAACTACTGAGTCAGGTAAAGTGTCCCAGGCGTTGACCACTCTGTTGTTGAAGTCGAATTTTTTGCAATCAAGTCTGGAGCGGTTTACATTAAGTTTGTTATCTATTGTGAGCTCGTGTATTATTGCGGTTGAAGCTGAAATAGTCGTTAACGGGTAAGAATGGATATTGAGGCGGATACCCCAGAATACCGCCTTTCAATTTTGGAAAGCCAGCTCAGTGTTTCTCAACCTCTGCATCTTTAAATGGGTGGACTTCAGCTCCCAGAGTTCCCTCCAACTTCCCAGAGTTGCAGAGCATGCTGGCTGGGGAATTCTGGGAGTCCACATTGTCTTAAAACAGCCCAGGCTGAAAAATGCCGCTGTAAGCCCTGGTGCTCCTCAAGGCTTTCTTTGGCCTTACCTCCCTTCACTTCCTCCCCACCCACCCCCATCTAAGAGCCGAGGTGGTGCAGCGGTTAGAGGCAGGTACTGCAGGCCACTTTAGCTGACTGTGATCCGCAGGTCAGCGGTTCAAATCTCACCGGCTCAAGGTTGACTCAGCCTTCCATCCTTCCGAGGTAGGTAAAATGAGGACCCAGATTGTTGGGGGCAATATAAATATATACATTGCTTACTGGTGTAAACCGCTTAGAGAGTGCTTGCACTGTGAGGCGGTATATAAATCTCACAAATAAATAAAATAAATAAAATCTCTTCCCCCATTTACCAGTATTCTGCTCTCCTCCTCCTAGCTCACCATGGAAGTAGACGGGAAGACGGAGTCCATCATGAAGAGGACCTCACTGGTGGCCAATACCTCCAACATGCCCGTGGCTGCTCGGGAAGCCTCCATTTACACGGGTGAGGGGCTTTTTCATGCCACCCCCCTCATTTCCCCCCCTCCCCACCTGAGAACCAGCGTGCCTACCGTCCCTGTCCTAATGTTCCCTCTTATCAGTACCCATCTTATGTATATATAAGACAACTAGACAACTCCAATCTCGGAGTCCTGGTAGACAGCCAACTAAATATGAGCCAGCAGTGTGCAGCAGCAGCCAAAAAGGCCAACGCAGTCCTGAGCTGCATAAATAGAGGGATACCATCAAGGACCAGAGAGGTACTAGTACCACTCTATAAAGCCTTGGTCAGACCACACCTAGAGTACTGCATCCAGTTTTGGTCACCACACTACAAAAAAGACATTGAAACCCTAGAGAAAGTGCAGAAGAGAGCAACCAGGATGATAAAGGGTCTGGAAAATAAAACATACGAAGAGCGGTTGCAGGAACTGAGCTTGGCCAGTCTAGCGAAGAGAAGGACCAGGGGTGACATGATAGCAGTGTTCCAATACTTGAGGGGATGCCACAGAGAGGAGGGGGTCAGGCTGTTCTCTATGGCACCAGAAAGCCAAACAAGGAATAACGGATGGAAGCTGACCAAGGAGAGATTCAACCTGGAAGTGAGGAGAAACTTTCTGACGGTGAGAGCGATCAACCAGTGGAACAGCTTGCCAGCGGAGGTCGTGAGAGCCAACACTTGCGACCTTCAAGGGGAGACTGGACTGCCATCTGTCTCAAATGGTGTAGGAACTCCTGCTTGAGCAGGGGGTTGGACTAGATGACCTACAAGGTCCCTTCCAACTCTAATAATAAATCTAAATCTAAATCTAGACACAAGAAGACAGCTAGGCAACTAGACACAAGAAGAGATTTTCCCGAACGCCATCACTCTGCTAAACAAATAATTCCCTCCCCACTGTCAAACTATTCACTAAGGCTGCATTACTATTACTATTAGTTTTTCTCATCGTTCCTATCACCCATCTTCTCCCACTTATGACTGTATGACTGTAACTTGTTGCTTGTATCCTTACGATTTATATTCATATTGATTGTTTCCTGATTGCTTACTTGAACCCTATGACAACCATTCTTGACAAATGTATCTTTTCTTTTATGTACACTGAGAGCATATGCACCAAAGACAAATTCCTTGTGTGTCCAATCACACTTGGCCAATAAAGAATTCTATTCTATCTATTCTATTAAACAATGTTATATCTATGTATATTACCAACAGGTACTTGACAAAAATAAATGAATCAATAAATGAGAAGGGCTTCCAAAGCCATTTTTAAAACTTAAAAATTGCATGAATTAAAAATTGTCCTGTTTTTTTGCTAAAATATTCTCTTTGGGTCAAAGTTGGTACCCCACAGATGCCCCACTGCTAAACCCTAAAACCAGATTAAGAAAAAGAAATGCTTGGATCTACAACTTCTTAACACAAAATTTAAGGCTGAATTCCCACAGTGTATTTCCGATGGTCCTCGACTTACATCCCTTTGTTCAGTGACCATTCCAAGTTACAATGGCCCTGGAAAAAATGACTTACTTATGACCACAATTGGGGTCAGAATTTCCAGTTGTGAAGTGGGTCATGCCCAATTTTACGACCTTTCCCCCCCCCCATGGTCATTAAGCAAATCACTGCAGCTGTTTAAACAATCCCCCAACTTACTTTGCTTGTTGGCTGGGAAGGTTGCAAGTGGCCATCACGTGATCATGTGACCACAGGGGTGCTGTGATGGCCATAGGTGCGAGGACCGGTCATAAGTGACATTTTTCAGTGCTGTTGTAACTGAACGGTCGTTCAGTGAACGTTTTGTAAGTCAACGACGATTCGTATCCCTCTGAAACTTTCAGGTGATTAATATTCCTGCCCAAATATTAATAGCTTTTTAAAGATCAGCCAAGGATAGCCAGATACCGCTGTCTTAAAGACGGCCAATGTCACAAAGTGAGAAAATTGTCTCCCTTTTCAGGATTTGCGCACATGTTGTCACTTTTGATAAAAATCACAGCATACAAAGGTAGGAAGGGATTAGCAAAGCCTCTTTAATTTGTTTTGGAATCTTCCTGTAATCCTTTCTCCCTCCCTCTCTTTTTCTCTTCCCAGGAATCACCCTCTCGGAATATTTCCGGGACATGGGATACCACGTCAGCATGATGGCCGATTCTACCTCCCGCTGGGCGGAAGCCCTTCGCGAAATTTCTGGACGTTTGGCTGAAATGCCTGCAGGTTGGTTTTTTTCATGCATTTCTTTGACTTCTTACCCAGTGTTTCTCAGCCATGGCTGTTTTGAAAATGTGTGGACTGAATAACAAAGCTGGAAGGGACCTTGGAGGTCATCTAGTCCAAACCCCTGCTCAACTAGGAGACCCTATACCATCACGGACAAGTGGCTATCCAGTCTCTTGTTGAAAACCTCCAGGGATGGAGCACCCACAACTTCTGGAGGGAAGCTGTTTTACTGGTTAATTGTTCTAATGGTCAGGAAATTTCTCCTTAGTTCCAAGTTGCTTCTCTCCTTGATGAGTTTCCACCCATTTCTTCTTGTCCTGCCCACAGGTGGTTTGGAGAATAGTTTGACTCCCTCTTCTTTGTGGCAGCCCCTCAAATATTGGAACCCTGCTATCATATCACTCCTAATCCTTCTTTTCAATAGGCTAGATTCAATAGGCTGAGTTCACAACAGAATTCCTTATGAAACCAGACTTGAAATTTTGGGACTTCAAAATTTAGAACTCCGCCGCCTTCGATCCGACCTAAGTGTAGCTCACAAAATTATCTGCCTCAATGTCCTACCCGTTAACGACTACTTCAGCTTCAACCGCAATAATACACGAGCTCACAATAGATACAAACTTAATGTAAACCGCTCCAGACTTGATTGCAAAAAATTCAACTTCAACAACAGAATTGTCAACGCCTGGAACACTTTACCTGACTCAGTAGTCTCTTCCCCAAACCCCAAAAACTTCAACCTCGGATTATCTACCATCGACCTCACCCCATTCCTAAGAGGTCGGTAAGGGGCGTGCATAAGCGCACAATCGTGCCTACCGTTCCTGTCCTAATGTACCCATATATTCATACCTCTTTTACTCTTATTCATGCTTGTAATATTACATATGTATTCAATCATGTTTTACTGTTTATACTTTGCTTATAATCATATATGCTTGACAAATAAATAAAATAAAAATAAAATAAATAAATAGATCAGGGGTCTCCAAACCTGGCAACTTTAATTCCCCATGCTGGCTGGGGAATTCTGAGAGTTGAAGTCCACAAGCCTTAAAGTTGCCAAGGTTGGAGACCCCTGGACTAGATAAACCCGGTTCCTGGCCTTCCCATTGAACACAGGGGGGATACTGGGAGTCTCAAGACTGAACCGCTTTGCCTCTTTCAACCCTAAACACTTTTCAACTTGCCAATGAACTGGGGGGAGGGAAAGGGGAAATAGAATGCTGAGAATGTGTGTGTTGACCGTGAGAACCTGGAAACCAACAAGGTCACTGCTGCAGGTGCTTGAGAAAGAGACGGACTGTTCCCATAACAAAAGGACGTCTCATAATTGGACAATGTGACCACTCAGGGGTGGGGAGAAAGGGAAGCTATTGTTTAACTAAGCAAACATTTGAATGGGAAAACCAGAGCTGGTTTTGATTCTTCAGTACCAAAATGGTGTATCCAATAAGGTTTTACTTTCGGGAACACAAAGTTCCCGAGAGTGTTTCCTTACTTTGGGTTCACTAGTTGGACAGTTGACAGGAAGTTGAAGTCCAGATATCTTAAAGATGCTGAGCTCGAGAAGCATCGATCTAGGTTTCCAAGATGCCGTGGGGCATTCTGGGAGTCGAAGTCCGCCCTCCTTAAAGCTGTCCAGGTTGAGACCCGCGTTCAGAAGAAACTGATCTTCCTGCGTCTTCATTCCCTTCTCAACTTTCACAGACTTTTTCCACGAGACGCAAACTCTCTTTTTTCCTTTGCAGACAGTGGGTACCCGGCCTACCTAGGCGCCCGCTTGGCGTCCTTCTACGAACGGGCTGGTCGTGTCAAGTGCCTGGGCAGTCCCGAGCGAGAGGGGAGCGTCAGCATCGTTGGAGCGTAAGTTGCCAGATTCCTTTTCTTGTTTCTTGCTGGAGGGAGGCTGTGCAGAAACCACGTCGGCACCACCCTTTGTAAGAAAGCTTTCTGAGCCATTAGACATCTTCTAGTGGTGGGTCTCTTCATTTTTGCAAGCCAGTGTTGAAATCTGCCAACGTTCTCATTCAAGGCCTTGAACGCCACTGATGGGAAAGCTTTGTAAACAAACTTCAGCCGTTGGTAGGAGGGAGAAATCATCAGATATTTGGGGTTTCTGCCTTTGACTAACCTTCCCGTGCCTGTTTCTTGTAGGGTGTCCCCTCCTGGTGGGGATTTCTCAGATCCGGTGACCTCTGCAACCCTGGGGATTGTCCAGGTGAGTCAGGTTTTACTGCTTCCACGTCCTTAGCGCCCCTGGGAACATCCAACCCTTTCCTGGACCAATAATCCCACAGCAAACAAATCCACGCCCTAGTCACCTTCCGTCTTGACTACGGCAATATACTGTACTCTACATGGAGCTGCCCTTGGAAAGAATCCGAAAGCTTTAGTCCAGTGATGACTAACCCTTTTCTTGTTGCGTGCCGAAAGTGCGTGGTGCGCACATGACAGTGCGCATGCGTGCTGGCACCCATAATGCAATGCACACGCACACCCTCCCTGCGCGCCCCCGGGCTCCGTAGGCCCTCCGGAGGGGGCAGGGGGAGGCTGTTTTCACCCTCCCGGAGGCTCGAAGAAAACCTCTGGAGCCTGGGGAGGACAAAAATACGGGCCTACTGGAAGTACCAGAAGACCGGAAACGGGCCCGTTTTCGGCCACCGGAAGGCCTCCGGAGCCCAGGGGAGGCCATTTTCACCTTCCCGGAGGGCTTTAGGAAAGCCTCCGGAGCCTGTGGAGGACAAAAAACAGATCTCCTGGAAGTCCGGAAATGGGCCAAAAATCAGCTGACCAGTTGGAGGCGCGCGCGCATGCACTACTACTGAGCTGGGCGATGGCTCGCATGCCTGGAGAAATGGCTCTGCGTGCCACTTGCGGCACACGTGCCATAGGTTCGCCATCACGGCTCTAGTCAGTTCAAAATGTGGCATCCCACATATTTTTGCGCAAGCCTAGATTTGCATATGTGTCACTTCTCTTGCGGGAGCTGCACCGGTTGCTGATTTGCTTCCAGGTCCAATACAAGGTGCCGGTTCTTGCCTCCATGGACTAAGTTTAGTTTAGTTTAATTTAGTTTACTTTATTGTCATTGCACCTCGTACAACGAAATTAAATGCCATCTTCAGTGTACATTATAACTATAAAAATAAAACACAAACACACATCCTTCGCATTCTATACAATTGAATTGAAAACCCCTGATATGGCATTCATGTTGCACTATGCAGTAGAATTCAATTCAATTTAAGGCCAGGTTATTTGAAAGACCTCCTTTTCCCAGTCACCCACCAAAATGGGGAGGCAGGGGATGTTATGAGTCCCCTCTCTTTAGGAGGCCCTCCTGGTGGGATCCAGAAGAAGGGCCTTCTCTGTGGTGGCTCCCTTCCCGTGGAACATCATAGAGATAAGGATGGCCCTTGTCTTGTTACTCTTTTGAAAAGCCCTAAAAACATGGTTCTACCAGCAGGCCTGGGAGCCAGCAGGATACGGAGCCCATCAAGTGGCTGGTTTGATGGTTGTCGCCTTCGCAGTGCCTTTACAACCCTCTCTAAGCGGTCTACAGAGTCAGCCTCTTGCCCCCCACAATCTGGGTCCTCATTTTACCCACCTCGGAAGGATGGAAGGTTGAGTCGACCTTCAGCCGGTCAGGATCGAACTGCTGGCAGTGGGCAGAATTAGCCTGCAATGCTACATTCTAACAAGGGAGGGAGGGAGGGTGGGAGGAAGGGAAGGAAGGAAGGAAGGAAGGAAAATAGCACTTATATACTGTTTCACAGTGCCTTTCCAGCCCTCTCTAAGCGGTTTACAGAGTCAGCCTCTTGCCCCCAACAATCTGGGTCCTCATTTTACCCACCTCGGAAGGATGGAAGGCTGAGTCAACCTTTAGGAAGGAAGGAAGGAAGGAAGGAAGGAAGGAAGGAAGGAAGGAAGGAAGGAAGGAAGGAAGGAAGGAAGGAAAATAGCAATAGACTTATATACTGTTTCACAGTGCCTTTCCAGCCCTCTCTAAGCGGTTTACAGAGTCAGCCTCTTGCCCCCAACAATCTGGGTCCTCATTTTACCCACCTCGGAAGGACAGAAGGCTGAGTCAACCTTGAGCCAGTCAGGATCGAACTCCTATCAGTGGGCAGAATTAGCCTGCCATCCTGCACTTTAATCGTTCCACTACCTGGGCTCCTATATATATTTTCAAAAATAAATAAATAAAATAAAATAAAATAATATAAAAAATTAAAATAAAATAAAGTAAAATAATAAATAAATAAAACAAATAATAAATTAAAATAAAATATAAAATGATACAATAAAATAAATAATAAAATAAAATAAACCAATAAAATAAAATCAAATAATACACTACAATAAAATAAAATAATAAAACAAAAATAAAATAAAATAAAATATAAAAAATTAAAACAAATAATAAAATAGATAAAATATAAAACAAACCCATGCTGTCAGACTTCCCTTTCTGCTCCGCATCCAGGTCTTTTGGGGCCTGGACAAGAAGCTGGCTCAGCGGAAGCATTTCCCGTCCGTCAACTGGCTGATCAGCTACAGCAAATACACGCGGGCGCTGGACGAGCACTACGAGAGGCTCTACCCGGAATTCGTCTCCCTGAGAACCAAGGCCAAGGAGATCCTGCAGGAGGAGGAGGACCTGGCCGAGATTGTCCAGCTGGTGGGAAAGGTAGGATGTCAGAATCACAGGGTTGGAAGGGACCTTAGAGGTCTTCTAGTCTATCCCCTATTTAAGCTGGAGACAAAGAAACACAAAACAATACTGTAATCCAGGAACCTCCAAGGAGAAAACCACATCCCACCAACACCGATGGAGCAAGTTGCTGTATGTGAACAGGGAGCATCTAGCACAGGATGCTCCCTAGTTGGGTCATCAAACATCTGAAGAAAATCGCCAAGCTCAGAGAGCACTAAGGACCCCACGGTCGTCGTCGTCATCGTCCTCTTCCTCCTCCTCCTCTTCCTCCTCCTCCTCCTCCTCCTCTTCCTCTTCCTCCTCTTCCTTCTCCTCCTCCTCCTCTCTACAAACCCCCTCCCCTTTCCAGCACTGACAATGCTCCTGTTAAGGTTACCACGGATGCCTAATTAATTCATGAGCCTGGAGCCAAGTTTCAAAAGAAATCCAGTTATTTATTAGGAGCAACATGTCAGCAGATACCCAAGTGGAGTCAGCTCTGCCCCACGTAATTTATACATCCCAAATATGACCCTGTTTCCCCCCTCCTCCCAAGGTGTGTCATAAATCACATCCTCCAATGAAACACTTTCGCGGGCTGTAGAGAACATGCCTCTCCGACTGACTGTGGTAACTTAGGCTGCAGCCTTGAGGAAGGTATGCGTGGAATGTGCTTCTGGTTGCTGCCGTGTTGCTCCGTCATCTTCCCCCCCCCTCCTGCCTATAGCAACTCAAGAGCAGGCCAGGAATGCTTTACGAGTTGACAGCTCCCTAGTTGGGTCATGAAACGTCTGCAAGAAAGTCACCAAGCTCAGAGAGTGCCGAGGACTCCACAGTTTAACCCCGAGCTACAAATCTTCTAAAGGTGAATCTTCCTGAGACAGAGCAGGGAGCCCAAATTGATTGCCTCCCCTTGGGCCTTCTTTTCTTCTGCTGCTGTGTCGACTCCACACACATACACACCAGGGACAGGTTCCTAATTTTTTTACTACCACTCCGTGGGCGTGGCTTATTTTGTGGGTGTGGCTTGCCAGCCATGTGACCGGGTGGGCGTGACTTCTCGGACTGCTGAAGGGAGGGGAACTGAGATAGGTCCTGCCGCCCATTCCCCCTCCCCTCAGCAGCTCGAGAAGCCTCGAACGTGCAAAAATGCCTGGGATCATCACCGCACATTCGTGGCTTCTCGGACTGCTGAAGGGAGAGGAACTGAGATAGCTCCTGCCGCCCGTTCTTTCAGCGTCTCACGTGCTCCCTCTGCCATCCTCCCCTGCTTGGATTCACTGTGGGGTAGGAAGGCAGCGCATGAGCAGTGCCGGAAACTCAGCTTCTGGGCATGCGCAGAAGAAAATGTAAAAAAAAAATTAATTTTTTTTAAAATGGCGGCGCCCAGGCACCGGCAACCGACCGCACCGGTACTGTGACGTCACCAGCGGGCCGCTACCAGTGCTATAGAGTGGACCGCACTGGTAGAAACCCACCACTGATACACAACCTCTCTTCCATTTTGTGTTGTTCAGGCATCTCTTGCCGAAAGCGACAAGATCACCCTGGAGGTAGCCAAGTTGATCAAAGACGACTTTTTGCAGCAAAATGGTTACTCTTCCTACGACAGGTAATGCGAGGGCTCCTCACCCCCCTCACAGCCCATCCTTCACCCCTCAAGGACCCTGGGGAAGTCTGCAGGGGCATTCTTTGCATTTCAACGCAACCGCAGGGCTGTCCCTGCAGTGAGCCACAAAATGTGTGGCTGGGTGTCATGGTTAGTACAGTAGTCCTCAACTTAGGACCACATTTCTGTTGCTAAGGGAGAGATTTGCTAAGTGGATTTTGCCCCATTTTGCAACCTTTCTCGCCACACTTGTTAAGTGAATCACTGCAGTTGTTAAGCGAATAACGCGGCTGTTAAGCGAATCCGACTTCCCCACTGGCTTTGCTTGTCAGAAGGTCACAAAAGGAGATCACGTGACCCCCCCGGAGGCTGCGACCGTCATAAATAGGAGCCAGTTGCCAAGCCTCCAAATTTTGATCACGTGACCCCGGGGATGCTGCAATGGTCATTAAGTGTGAAAATGGTCATAATCCCCTTTTTTCAGTGCTGTCGTAACTTGGAAAGGTCACTAAACGAACTGCCATTGTAAGTTGAGGACTACCTGTGTGTATTTATGAAACAAATGTATATGGCTGCTTTATTTATTTTTTATTTATTTATTTATTTATTATTTATTTATTTATTCATTCATTCATTCATTGTTTGTTTGTTTATTTATTTATTTATTTATTTATTTATTTATTTATTTATTTATTTATTTATTTATTTATTTATTTATTTATTTATTTATTTATTTGAGGTTCTTCTATGCTGCCCTACTCCCTAAGGACTCATGGCAGCGTACAGCATTTTAAAGAACACCAAACAATAAGTCACTAAAAACAAAACATGAAAAACATGTTTCATTTGGGGTCCCCGGGAAACCGCTGACCAAACCCCATATTGGGGGCCTTTCAGTAAAGCCAGAGGGTGGGGGCCAACCATGTTCCACAGAGAAGGGGCCACCACCGAGAAGGCCCTGTTTGGTGGTCCCACCAGAAGCACATCCCCGATCGAGGGGGGACCCGTAACCTGCCCTGACTTCCTGTCCTGGGGGGCCCAATAGATGTAATGAGGGAGAGGCCCTCCTTCAAATAGCCTGGCCCAAAGCCAGATAGGGCTTTAAAGGTGATGACTGGCACATTTTTTGGAACAAACTTCCAGAAAGAAGGGTTTGTGTCCATAGTCAGTTCCTGAAATGCCGCTGGAAATGGAATGAAAGCGGTCGTTCCAGAACATATTTAATTCTTGTATCGTGTGTAAAATCCGTCATGTTTAGATAATCTTTGACAAATTGGGAGGGTCTATCTACTCCCCCTCTCCCTTGGAGTTTTTCTTCGCCTTCTCGTTTCTGTGAGAAAACAATGCAAGAGAAAAATCTGGGGTTTTCCCCCCTCCCTGGAGATCTGAAGGTCCGGGGGGGGGGGGGCATTAGGAGCCGAGGTGGCGCAGTGGTTAGAGAGCAGTACTGCAGGCCACTTTAGCTGACTGATCCGCAGGTCAGCGGTTCAAATCTCACCGGCTCAGGGTTGACTCAGCCTTCCATCCTTCCGAGGTCGGTAAAATGAGGACCCAGATTGTTGGGGACAATATAAATATACATTGCTTACTGGTGTAAAATGCTTAGAGAGTGCTTGCACTGTGAGGCGGTATATAAATCTCACAAAATAAATAAATAAATTGGCTGTTCCAAAGCTCTCCCAGGCAGGAAGGATCAGGTGGGATCTGTTGACTCTTTGCTGCTTCAGGTTCAGCCCTTTCTACAAGACGGTGGGCATGCTGCAGAACATGATCACTTTTTATGAGCTGGCCCGCCACGCCGTGGAGTCCACAGCCCAATCTGAGCACAAGATCACCTGGGCCATCATACGGGAGAACCTGGGCGACATCATGTACAAGCTCAGCTCCATGAAGTTCCAGGTGAGGTGAAGGGAGGGCTTCAACGCAGAACGAAGGAAGAATTCCCAACAGAATAATTAATCACGGTGATATTTGAATAACACACTAAAAAGACCGTTTTTATTTCCAAACCAAGGGGCTTGTCTCCAGAAGTGCCTCCAGAAGTTGTAGATGCTCCATCACTGGAGGTTTTCAGGAAGAGATTTGACAGCCACTTGTCTGGAATGGTAGAGGGTCAGAGGGTTGGGCTAGAAGACCTCCAAGGGTGGGTGGGTGGGTGGGTGGGTGAATGGACATTAGATAGATGGATGGATGGATGAATGGATGGCTAAATAGACAGATATAGATAGGTGATGATAGACAGACAGACAGACAGACAGACAGATGATAGATAGATAGATAGATAGATAGATAGATAGATAGATAGATAGATAGACAGACAGACAGACAGACAGACAGACAGACAGACAGACAGACAGACAGACAGACAGACAGACAGACATATAGATGATAGGTAGGTAGGTAGGTTGGTTGATAGATAGACAGACAGACAGACAGACATATAGATGATAGATAGATAGACAGATAGACAGATAGATGATAGACAGATAGATAGACAGAGACAGACAGACATATAGATGATAGGTAGGTAGGTAGGTAGGTAGATGATAGATAGATAGACAGACAGACAGACAGACAGACAGACAGACAGACAGACAGATAATGATAGAGGGGGGGCAGATAAATGGATGATAGATAGATAGATAGATAGATAGATAGATAGATAGATAGATAGATAGATAGATAGATAGATAGATAGATAGATAGATAGATAGATAGATAGACACAGACAGACAGACAGACAGACAGACATATAGATGATAGATAGATAGATAGATAGATAGATAGATAGATAGATAGATAGATAGATAGATAGATAGATAGATAGATAGATAGATAGATAGATAGACAGATAGATAGACAGAGACAGACAGACATATAGATGATAGGTAGGTAGGTAGGTAGGTAGGTAGGTAGATGATAGATAGATAGATAGATAGACAGACAGACAGACAGACAGACAGACAGACATAATGATAGGGGGGGCAGATAAATGGATGATAGATAGATAGATAGATAGATAGATAGATAGATAGATAGATAGATAGATAGATAGATAGATAGATAGATAGATAGATAGATAGATAGATAGGAGAAAGAGAGGGAGGTAAAGGGATAGATGATAGATAAATCAGCTTTCTTCCTGGAGTTGTGGCTGCTCCATCACTGGAGGTTTTCAAAACGAGACTGGACAGCCATTTTACCGAGATAATCTAGGCCAGTGATGGCGAACCTTTTTTGGTTCGCGTGCCAAAAGGGTGTGTGTGCGCGCACTAGTGCACATGCACATGCCCACACCCATTCCCTCCCACCCCCACACATGCGCACAACCCCCTCGTGCTGCCCCCTGCGCATGCGCACACACACCCCTGCCCCTGCGTATCTGCAAAGGCCTCACTGAAGCCTGGGACGGTGAAAAACGGCCCAACGGACAAACCGGAAGTTCGGAAAAATGCACTTCCGGTTTGCCCGTTGGGCCGTTTTTCGCACTCCGGGGCTTCAGGAAGCTTCCCTGAACCCTCCAGAGTGCGAAAAACAGCCCAACGGCAAACCGGAAGTGCATTTTTCCGAACTTCCGGTTTGCCCGTTGGGCCGTTTTTCGCACTCCGGGGCTTCAGGAAGCTTCCTTGAAGCCTCCGGAGGGCGAAACGGCCTTCCCCAAGGCCGAAAATCAGCTGGAGCTGACATAGGGCAACGCCTCGCGTGCCCTCCGATATGGCTCCGCGTGCCTCCTGTGGCACGCGTGCCATAGGTTCGGCATCACTGATCTAGGCTCTAGAGGGGAGACCTCCCAGGCCCCTTTCAAGTCTGTTATTCCGTATTCTGTACAGGATCCAGGAAAGGATGGCGAGGCCAAGATAAAAGCCAGCTATGCTCAGCTGAATGAGGAGATGCAGAACGCCTTCCGTAACTTGGAGGACTGAATCTGGAGGCTGGGAAGGGGCTAAGCCTGGGAAAGGGTTCCTGTCAATCCTGGTTTAAAGCTTCTTTTTCTGCGCTGGATCTTTCAGGAGATGGCTGACCGCCTCCTGCAACATTTGGGACTTTGCACGTTGTTAGCCAAAGTGTGCAAGGGAAATTCTTCTATTTTATTGATGCAGAATTCCAGGATTAATGAATAAATTGTTTGACTTCTTTATTGTTCTTTATTTTTGTGTAATAACAAAGAATGCTGGGGGTGGTCCTTCCTTCCTTCCTTCCTTCCTTCCTTCCTTCCTTCCTTCCTTCCTTCCTTCCTTCCTTCTTCCTTCCTTTCTTTCTTCTCCTTCCTTAATTCCTCCCTCCCTCCCTCCCTTCCTTCCTTTCTTCCTTCCTTCCTTCCTTCCTTCTTCTCCTTCCTTAATTCCTCCTCCTCCCTCCCTCTCCTTCCTTCCTTCCTTCCTTCCTTCCTTCCTTCCTTCCTTCCTTTCTTTCTTTCTTTCTTTCTTTCTTCTCCTTCCTTAATTCCTCCCTCCCTCCCTCCCTTTCTTTTCTTCTTTCTTTCTTCTTTCTTTCTTTCTTTCTTTCTTTCTTTCTTTCTTTCTTTCTTTCTTTTTTTCTTTCTTTCTTTCTTTCTTTCTTTCTTCCTTCCTTCCTTCCTTCCTTCCTTCCTTCTTCTCCTTTCTTATTTCCTCCCTCCCTCCCTTCCTTCCCTTTCTTTCTTCCCTTCCTTCCGTCCTTCTCCTTCCTTAATTCCTCCCTCTCTCCTTTCCTTTCGTCCCCTTCCCTTCCTTCTTTCCTTCCCTTCCCTCCCTTCTCGGTGCTTACTTAAATACATCATGTGCTATTTAAGTTCCAGCAGGGGGGCCCATCGCCCTGCTGATATTCCTACGGACAGGACATTTAAAACAGCCCCACCTGACCTCCAACTGCTGAGGAAAAGAAACAGCCATTCCAGCAGAATTCCAAGTTGGGTTAAAATAATGATGAGTGTTTTCACCCTTAGTCCTGGGCTGATTTGGGTTTTTTTTGGGGTGGGTGGGAAAAATAGAAAGAAAGAGATCTTTCTTCCTCAGATGAAAGATCCATCAACGTCATCACTCATCCGATGCTGAGTTGGACTCGGGATTCTGCTCGGGCTGCTATGGACGTTGTTTTTATAGAGAGAAAGAGACGCACACAAAGTTTATTTATTAATTAAAGTTATATGCATATAAACTTCATCAATAAATACAGGTAGTCTTCGACTTACAACAGTTCATTTAGTGGCCATTTAGAGTTACAACGGCACTGAAAAAAAAGTGACTTATGGCCGTTTTTCACACTTATGACCATTGCAGCATCCCCATGGTCGTATGATCATAATCCAGGTGCTTGGCAACTGGCTCATATTTATGAGAGTTTGGGTCAGGCGATTCCCTTTTGCGACCCTCTGACAAGCAAAGTCAATGGGGAAGCCAGATTCACTTAACAACTGTCTTACTAGAGCTGTGCAGTGGTTAGAGTGCAGTATTGCAGGCTGACTCTGCCCACTGCCTGCAGTTCAATCCTTACCGGTTCAAGGTTGACTCAGCCTTCCATCCTTCCAAGGTGGGTAAAATGAGGACCCAGATTGTTGGGGGCAAGAGGCTGACTCTGTAAACCGCTTAGAGGGGGCTGTAAAAGCACTGTGAAGCGGTATATAAATCTTAAGTGCTAGTGCTATTGCTACTAATTTAACAACTGCAGTGATTAATTTAACACTTAATTTAATTGTAACTTTGAACGGTCACTAAATGAACTGTTGTAAGTCAAGGACGACCTGTAATTGCAGGGCTGGATTTTAGGGCCGTGGGGGTGGGGTGGGGAAACGGCAGCCCTCAGCTCAGAAATGGGACCTGCAGTCCCAGAACAATGCAATCCGTGATCTCAGTTAGGGATCAGAGGATTTGCTGGCTCCATTGACCCCAGCCGCGATTCCATTTATTGGGCCTCCTGCATCAGCAAAAACCCCGGCAGGAGAGAGTCGATGCTTGGCAACCGGTGGGTGCGAGATGCTTCTACCCCATTGTCAGCCTTGTCACCTGGTAGACAATGTGCTGCGCCGAGGGCTCTATAAAAGTTGCGTCGTCTCAGCATTTTCGGCCGATGTTGCGTGCTGCTTGCGGCGGCTGCGGTGGCTGACAGGCGCATGGAAGAGCAAGCCAGAGGCATCGGGAGGGGAATCGAGCACTCGCCACGGGCTTCTTCCTCGGATCATGGTGGGTCCCTGGACTGACTGCTGAAGGTAAGTGAGAGACAAGAGTTTCACAGATTAACAGAGTTGGAAGGGACCTTGGAGGTCATCTAGTCCAACCCCCGCCCAAGCCGGAGCCCCTACATCATTTCTGACAGATGGCAGTCCAGTCTCTTCTTCAAAGCCTCGAGAGATGAAGCTCCCACAACTTCCAAAGGCAACTTCTGTTCCATCGGTTGATTGTTTTCACTGTCAGAAAATTCCTCCTTATTTCCAGGTTGAATCTCTCCTTGGTCAGTTTCCATCCATTATTCCTTTTCTGGCCTTTGGGTGCTTTGGAAAATAGCTTGACCCCCTCCCTCCCTCTTTTCTGTGGCAGCCTCTCAAATATTGGAAGACTGCTATCATGTCTCCCCTGGTCCTTCTCTTCGCCAGACTGGCCAGGCCCAGTTCCTGCAACCGTTCTTCATATGTTTTAGCCTCCAGTCCCGGAATCATCCTGGTTGCTCTTCTCTGCTCTTTTTCTAGAGTCTCAACATCTTTTTTATAGTGTGGTGACCAGAACTGGATGCAGTACTCTAGGTGTGGTCTTACTAAGGCTCACTAAGACAGGTGGACTAGGGTTGAAGTCATGAAGGCTTAGTTCACACCAAGGTGGCTTCATGTGGCTTGAAGTCGTTGTGTTATCAACTGCAACACTCTAAGCCAGGCGTCTCCAAACTTGGCACTTTAAGAAATGTGGACTTCAACTCCTAGAATTCCCCAGCCAGCTGTGCTGGCTGGGGAATTCTGGGAGTTGTAGTCCACAGGTCTTAAAGTTGCCAAGTTTGGAGACCTTTGCTCTAAGCTAAAACCGAGTAAGCCACTTTCTGCCTCAGATCAGGGTTTCCCAAACCGTTTCCTTCGGTATCCCAAAGCGCTGATCAGAAAGTCCTCATTGAAATGTCCAGGTTGTGACTGGGTTTGCATAATTAACCAAAAAAAAAAAACACCCCAACTTTTTTCAAATTTTGGATCATTGATCCAAGTTTGGGAAGCGCAGGCTTAGAGTGGTATGTGAAACTGGGTTTTTTAGCAGTCTGAATAAGGAAGTTTCTTAAGGCAGTGAGTGTGAGATGCTCAGAAGAGGAACATATCCACAGAAGAGAATATTTGTAACTCAGGGTTGAATTGTGGGGTCTTTGGTGCTCTCTGAGCTTGGGGGTTTTCTTACTTTTAGATCACTGATTCTCAACCTCGATGACTTGAAGATGTGTGGACTTCAGCTCCCAGAATTCTTTGCTGGCTGGGGAACTCTGGGAGTTAAAGTCCATCGATCTTCAAGTCGTCAAAATTGAGAAACACTATTTTAGATAATGGTGCTTTTCAGATTTTAAAGCTCGTGCAGTAAATTCCTCTGCGTTAATTAGGTTTTACATTTTATTTGGGTGATTTTTATGGCCACAGAGGGACAGCTGGGCGCATAAACACTTAAATTAGACTATTAAAGGAATCCATTGTTTACCCAGCTGCTGTGGCCTAGAGGTGGAGCTCTTGCCTCACAATCAGGAGGTTGTGAGTTTGATCCTAGGTAGAGGCAGATGTAGGGTCTCCTGCTTGGGCAGGGGGTTGGACTAGATGACCTGCAACTCTGTTAATCTGTAATCCGTAATAATTAATCTGTAATTAATTAAATCAGTACCACGTGTTGAACCATCACCTACCCCAAAAGACTGTGGTTGTGCGTTATGTTAAAGCTCATAAATCTCACCAAAGTAAATCAACCTTAACATAGTGTCTGAAAGCAACATAACAGGTAGTCCTTGACTTACGACCATTCATTTAGTGACTGTTCAAAGTTACAAAGGCACTGAAAAAAGTGACTTTTGATGGTTTTACACACTTGCCGGTACAACCGTTGCAGCATCCCCATAGTCACGTGATCAAAATTCATATACTTGGCAACTGGCATGTACTTACGACGGTTGCAACGTCCCAGGGTCACGTGATCCCCTTTTGCGACCTTCTGGTGATCAAAGTCAATGGGAAAGCCGGATTCACTTATCAACCATGTTACTAAATGAACGACTGCAGTGATTCACTTAACAACGGTGGCAACAAAGGTCGTAAAATAATATTTCACTTGGCAACAGAAATTCTGGGACCAATTGTGGTCGTAAGTCTAGAACTACCTGTACTCTGGTTTTAGAATTGGATCGCTGGAGACAATGACGTCACTTGATATTTCTCCCTTTGCCAGGACTGAGCATCTGTGACTGGGATACTGCATTAACTCAGAAAATACACTTCTCCCAAAGGTGAGGAAAAATGTGATTATTGTTGTCAGTGTGATGAGCGTGCGACAGTGTGAGAATCACTAACACCCCTGTAGGGCAAAACTTGTTCTAGCAAAGAACAAGGGAGGAAGTTCTCCCCATGATCATTTGGATTGTGGATCGGGTGATATGTAGATTAAAATTATTGTTAATCAGGTTGCTGGGTACGCAGGGGCTAAAGCAGAGGTGGGTTCCTCTCAGTTTGGATTGGTTCACCCGAACCGGTAGTAACCCGCTGGTGATGTCACGATGACGTCACGGAACCGGTTCGGTCGGTGCAGGTCCGTGGATGGTGCATTCTTTTTTTCTGAATTTTTCTGGATTTTTTTTGGGATTTTTTTTTTATTTTTTCCCCGGGTTTTTTTTCTTCTGAGCATGCACAGAAGCTGAATTTCCGGCACTGCACATGCGTTGCCATCTTGTTTTTTGGCTTTTGTTTTTTGGAATTTTGTTTATTTTTCCGGAACTGCGCATGCACGCGCGCGAAGCACGTGCCCACCCACGAGGCGCGTCCACGAGGCGCGGGAGGAAGCAAACCAGCAGCGAGGTAAGTTAGAACCCACCCCTGGGCTAAAGGAGTATTGGTCTACCTCTATAACTTTAGAATAGGTAGACTTCAACTCCCAGAATTCCTTAGCCAGCATTCTCCGCAACTCTGGGAGTTGAAGTCTGTATATCTTACTGAGGTTGAGAAACCTTGAGCTAGCTGTCCAGATCAAATGGGGGATTCTGGGAGTTGAACTCCACCCATTTTAAAGATGCTGGGGTTGAGAAACACTGACTTAGCTGGCCAAGATCTAAGGAGGGAATTCTGGGAATTGAAGTCCACACACATCTTAAAGTTACAGAGGTGGAGAAACACTGAGCTAGCTATCCAGATCAAACGGGGGGTTCTGGGGGAGTTGACATCCACCCATGAGGGGGGAATTCTGGGAGTCAAAGTCCACCCATCTTAAAGAAACTGAGGTTGAGAAACACTGAGCTAATTTGCCAGGATGTAAGAGGGGATTCTGGGAATTGAAGTCCATACACCGAGAACTGGACCACTCTTGCCTAGCTCTTTATGAGCAGCAAAACCAAATAACAATGGTTGCCCCCACCCCATCAAAAGTCAAGAGGAGGGGGGGGAGTCTCGATTAGGCTGATTTTTCCAGTTTGCAGAATTCTCCCCAGCCTTTCCTTCTTCCAAAGGAGACTCCGCTGGAGCATCACCACCACCAGGGTCCACAATGTTCGGTTGGATGGGAGGGGCCCTGCTGTGCGCTGTTTCCGGGCTGGTCCTCCTCATCGTTGCCACAGCGACAGACTTTTGGATGCAATACCGATACTCCGGCAGCCTCAGCAACCAAGGGCTCTGGCGCTTCTGTGTGGGGAACAAATGTCACCCGCACACCATCACAATGGGTGAGGAGGACACACGGTCGGGGGCTGGAAAATGGGGCTGTTTTCGATGCATCGTCCCAAGAGCCCATTGGGTTGGTTTAGTGCAGGGGTGTTCAACCATGGCTACTATGTGGACTTCGACTCCCAGAATTCTCCAGACAGCATGTCTTCAAGCATGGCTGACTAGGGAATTCTGGGACTTGAAATCCACAGGTCTTGAATAGAATAGAATAGAATAGAATGGAATGGAATGGAATGGAATGGAATACAGAACGGAATTGAATAGAACATGAATAGAATAGAATCTGGAAGGGACCTTGAAGGTCTTCTAGGCCAGCCCCCTCCCCAACCAGGATAACCTATACCATTTCAGTTGCCAAGGTTGGACACCCCTGGTTTAGGGCATCCTCTGAGTATCTATACAGATAATCTTCGACTTACGACCATTCATTCAGTGACTGTTCAAAATTACAATGGTGCTGAAAATAGTGACTTACAACCAGTCCTCGCACCTACGACTATGGCACAGTTCCATGGTCATGGGGTCACCATTTGGCCACTTGTCAATTGGCATGTATTCATTAATTTAATTTGTATCCCACCTTTATTTTGCAATTATTTAAGGCAGTGAACATATCCAACACACCTTCCTCCTTCTATTTTCCCAATAATAACAGCCCTGTGAGGTGGGTTCAACTGAGAGTAGGGGCCCAAAGTGGCTTTCATGCCTAAGGTGGGACTAGAACTCACCGTCTCCTGGTGATTGGCCCAAAGTCACCCAGCCGCCTTTCATGCCTAAGGTGGGAGTAGAACTCACCATCTTCCACTTTCTAACCTGGTGTCTTCTCCACATGGTTGCAATGTCCTAGGACAGTGATGCCGAACCTATGGCACACGTGCCACAGGTGGCACGCGGAGCCATATCTGAGGGCACGCGAGGCGTTGCCCTATGTCAGCTCCAGCGTGCATGTGCGCACTGCCCAGCAGGCCACTTTAGCTGACACTGATCCGCAGGTCAGCGGTTCAAATCTCACCGGCTCAAGGTTGACTCAGCCTTCCATCCTTCCGAGGTAGGTAAAATGAGGACCCAGATTGTTGGGGGCAATGTAAATATACATTGCTTACTGGTGTAAACCGCTTAGAGAATGCTTGCACTGTGAGGCGGTATATAAATCTCACAAAATAAAATAAATAAATAAATTTTGGCCGTTTTTCGCCATCCCCAGGGTTCAGGAAAGCCTCCTGAAGCCTGGGGACGGCGAAGAACGACCAAACGGGCCTACCGGAAGTCCGGAGGTTTCAGTGAGGCCTGTGTGCATGCGCGGGGATAGCAGCGCGGGGGTTGTGCGTATGCGGGCGGGAGGGCATTGCATTATGAGTGTGGGCACGCACACGCACGCTATCGCGCGCGTGCGCACCCTTTTGGCACCCGAGCCAAAAAAAGGTTCGCCATCACTGTCCTAGGATCACGTGATTACCATTTGCGATCTTTCACGCTGGCTTCCCACAAGTAGAGTCAATGAAGGAAAGCAGATTTGCCTAATGACTGGCACTTAATTCACTTAACCACTTCAGCGATTCATTTAACAACCATGGCAAGAAAGATGGTGACTATCAGAACTCTGGGCTGTAAGTACCTCAGGGGGTACTTGGGTGGTCCTTCCTCAGGGAAGGACCGCCCTAACTTTGAACGGTCGTTCATAGCGATTGGTCATTAAATGAGGACTAATTGTGCTGACTTTCTTAGAGCCGAGTTGGTGCAGTGGTTAAATGCAGCACTGCAGGCTACTTCAGCTGACTGCTAGTTCAGCAGTTCAGCTGTTCAAATCTCACCGGCTCAAGGTTGACTCAGCCTTCCATCCTTCCGAGGTTGGTAAAATGAGGACCCAGATTGTTGGGGGCAAGAGGCTGAACTCTGTAAACCGCTTAGAGATGGCTGTAAAGCACTATGAAGCGGTATATAAGTCTTAAGTGCTATTGCTATTGCTATTTTTAACTTGAAGCTAAGCATTCAAGTTAAAGGACCAATGGCTCTTGCTCCCCACGCAGCTTTCTGGGATGCCACAAGAGCCTTCATGATCATCTCCATCCTCTCCTCCTTCGCCGGGATCATCCTGGAGCTGATGACCTACTCTGGCACCAACCGGTTCTCCCGCAGTCGCTCTGCGGGGGTCATCCTCTTGATTGCAGGTAGGTGGGGCTGGCTGGGGGATTCTGGGAGTTGAAGTCCAGCTGTCTTCAAGCTGCCAAGCCTGAGAAACCACCACTCTATCCAGATAAGCAGTGTATTTTCGAGCAACTAGAAATGAACAAGGGGATTGCATTAACAGAGGGATACAATCAAGATCACCTGAGGTACTAATACCACTCTATAAAGCCTTAGTAAAACCACACCTGGAATCCTGCATCCAGTTTTGGTCACTACACTATAAAAAAGATGTTGAGACTCTAGAAAGAGTGCAGAGAAGAGCAACCAAGATGATTAGGGGACTGTAGGGTAAAACATACAATGAACTGTTACAGGAACTGGGCATGGCTAGTCTAGTGAAGAGAAGGACCAGGGGACACATGAGAGCATCTTCCAATATTTGAGGGGCTGCCCCAGAGAGGAGGGGGTCAAGCTATTTTCCAAAGCACCTGAAGGCCAGACAAGGAACAATGGATGGAAACTGATCAAGGAGAGATTCAACCTGGAAATAAGGAGGAATTTTCTGACAGTGAGAGCAATCAATCAATGGAACAGGAGTTGCCTTCAGAAGTTTTGAGAGCTTCATCACTGGAGGCTTTCAAGAAGAGACTGAACTGCCATCTCTCAGAAATGGTGTAGGGTCTGCTTGGGCGGGGGTTTGGACTAGATGACCTACAAGGTCCCTTCCAACTCTGTTAATCTGTATCTATCTGTATCTGATTACTAGAAGCCAGCACAGGTTTATCAAAAACAGATGATGCCAAACAAATCTTATTTCATTCTTCGACAAAGTGTCTAAATTAGTGAATCAGTGAAATGCCGTGCGCATAGTATACTTGGACTTCAATAAGGCATTTGACAAAGTAGACAACAACCTACTTCTTGGTAAGCTAGAAAAATGTGGGATAGACAGCATCACCACCAGATGGAATTGTAACTGGCTGACAAATCACACTCAACATGTAGTCCTTAATGGAGGTACATCTACATGGAGGGAAGTAAGCAGTGAGGTACCACAAGGTTCTGTCTCAGGCCAAGGACGCTTCAACATCTTCATAAACAATTTAGATGAGAGGATAGAAGGGGAACCCATCAAATTTGCAGATGATACCAAGATGGTAGGAATAGGCAACGTTGTAGAAGATAGGCTCAAGAACGATCTTGACACTTGAACATGAGCAGGAGAAGAAGCAACAGATGGAAACTAACCAAGGAGAGAAGCAACCTAGAACTAAGGAGAAAATTCCTGATAGTGAGAACAATTAACCAGTGGAACAATTTGCCTCCAGAAGTTGTGGCTGCTCCATCACTGGAGGTTTTTAAGAAGAGATTGGACAGCCATGTTTCCAGAATGGTGTAAGGTCCATTGCTTGACTAAGGGGTTGGGATAGAAGACCTCCAAGGTCCCTTCAAACCCTCTTATTCTATCTTCTGTGTTCTAAGCCTAGTTTGATATTTTCCCCAAATTCATATCATTCAATAAGACCATCGTTTTGTTCCCAGGACTCTTCGCCTTGCTGGGCCTCTCTGTCTACACTGGCGTGACCGTGAATTTCTACGGCAAGCGTTACGCTGACTGGCGTTTCTCCTGGTCGTACATTCTGGGCTGGATCGCGGTTCTCCTGACCTTCTCAGCAGGTATTGGTGCTCTGTGAGTGTGCAGTGAGGTTCTCCTCGTCTTCCAGATCCTGAGACCCCCCCCCCAGTGGGGCTGAGGGTCTCTGATTGCTGGACTCCTGAGTCTTCGTCCTATTGTACAGGAAGTCCTCAACTTACAACCACAATTGAGCCCAAAGTTTCCATTGCAAAGCAAGACAGTTGTTAAGTGAATTTTGCCCCATTTTATGACATTTCTAGCCATTGTTGTTAAACGAATCACTGCAGTTGTTAAGTTAGTAACACGGTTGTTAAGTGAATATGGCTTCCCCATTGACTTTGCTTGTCAGAAGGTCACAAAAGCAGACCCTCGGACACTGCGACCGTCATAAGTATGTGCCAGTTGACAAGTGTCCAAATTTTGATCATGTGACTCTAAGGATGCTGCCATAGTCATAAGGGTGAAAAACGACTCATAAATCATCTTTTTCAGTGCTGTTGCAACTTCAAACGGTCACTAAACGAATGGTTGTGGGTTGTGGACTACCTCTGCTGTGTGTTGGCATGTGTGTTTGTGTTGCCTACAGATTGTGTCCTTGGGAACTCCACCATTCACCCACTAGAATAGACTAGAAGAAGCTGGAAGGGACTTTGGAGGTCCAGTCCCCCCGGCTCAAGCAGGAGAACCCATACCATTTCTGTTGGGATGAGAATAAAATCTCATAGAGGCGATTTAGATCTTTTCTTGGAATTCAGACAGTTAGAAATAAAACCGAGATTAAAAGTCTAATAGAAAATATTTATTTCAGTACAAAAACAATAAATCCTGAATAATTACATCTTTGCTAAGAAAACACGACCGTTCAGGTCAAGAGCTAAGGCAGAAGAAAAATAATGGAGGTTTAGGAATGCACACATGCGCAAAGAACATCATATCACGTGTTCTGCTTATATTGGAATGTACCATAATATTAAATAGGGGTGCATCACCCTGCATAGACATACAACTGACAATATTCACACCGTGACAATTTCAGAGTTAAGATGTTAACCAGTTAAGATGTGCAAACTCCCAGAATGGGAAACACTGAATTTTGGGAAATTTCTCCAGAAAGCCAAATAAAGTGATGACAATTCTGGTGATGGATAAGCAGGAAAAAGATGGCATCAACCAACAGCCCTATTGGTAGAGTTCAGGGGTGTCACACTCGATTTCATTGAGGGCCGCACAGGGGTGAAATGCTAACGGTTCGGGCCAACCGGTGGTTTGGAGAACTGGTAGCGGAGGCAGCGCGAGGCTCCGCCCACCCGCCTGGACGTTGCCATTTTCTTTTTTTTAACCCTCTGTGCCTGTGCAAAGCCTGCGCATGCGCAGAGGGTGAAAAAGTGTGTGCGACGGTGGCAAAACGCACACTTTCAAACCGGTAGGGAAGGTAAGTAGATTTCACCCCTGGGGCCGCATCAGGGTTGTGTTTGACCTCGGGTACCAGGGATGGGCATGGGCATGGTTGGCGTGGTCAGCTCAATGTCAGTCGTGTTGGGGGGGGGCACCTGTGGTGGCCAAGTATTAAGGCAGGACTTCCTTGAGACCCTCCCTCACTCTCATTATAATCTTCTTTCCTTCCTTCCTTCCTTCCTTCCTTCCTTCCTTCCTTCCTTCCTTCCTTCCCTCCCTCCCTCCCTCCCTCCCTCCCTCCCTCCTTCCTTCCTTCCTTCCTTCCTTCCCTCCCTCTTCCTTCTCCTTTCTTCTTCCTTCCCCTCTTTCCTGATTTTTCCTTCCTTGCTCTCTTCCCATCTTCCCATCTTTCCTGTCCCTCCTTGCATGCTCAAATGCAAAAGGGGAAACATTTCTCCTTTTGTTTTGTTTTTAGCTTGTTTTGCTAGCCCTCTGCCAGTAAACACGGAGCTCGGGGGGGGGGGGGGTTGTGCCCCACCCCAGACCTTGTTTTCCACTTGGACGGCCTCCTGCAGCCCCCTGCCAGTGAAAACAGAGCCCGAGGAGATCTACGCGCGGTCCCTCCGAGCTCCATTTTCACTGGTGGAGGCACTGCAGGGCCAGATCTAAGGACCGCACAGGCCAGATCCAGCCCGCGGGCCTTGAGTTTGACACTCCTGGTATAGTTGTGTTGTAAGGAATATTCTTCTGGGTTCAGTTCCAAGTGGGGAAAAAGACACTGGATTCATGGAAGTTGCTTGAAAAGAAGGTTTAATGGTGGACAGGAGCACATGGCAGGAGCCCCTGTACAGAAAAGGTAGATTACATGCTTCCAGGTGTGGGTGAAGAGAAAAAAAGGAAGGACAAAATGCTGGGAGTTCCTTGTTTTATACTCTCTCTTGGGCCCCTCCATAACTGTTTCCTGTTCCTATACAGAAATGTATTCCATTGGCTGTCAGATTCCCAGGGGCAACTCTTGTGGGCTGTCCTGAATCTCAGGGGCATGGTTGATGGAATCTTACCAGGTCCCACATGGTGTTATGAAAGGGCTTTGAAATTCCTACTATGGTTCTTTGTTATGTAGAAGACTGTTCCAGGCTAGGTGGGAGGAATGTGGCAAGGGTGGGGGCAGGGAGCTGCAGGAAGCTGCTTTGTATTTAAAACATGTTTCTCTTTTCCTCATTCAGGGAAACATATTCTTTCCTTTTTCAATATTTCCTAGGATATTTCATTTTTCTAGGAGGGGGTGGGTGCTAACTTCCTACAGTTGTTTACCAATAATGCCAATAATTTGGTTCAATTACTATTTCCTCCATCTTGGAACAATTGTTACAAGCAAAATGCCCAAAACAGCCAAGCCTGGACAGGGGTCAAAGTGGGATATAACTGACCCTAAGCCTCTCCCCTTTCTCTCCTCAGCTCTGTTCCACTTTTGTGCTGTCCGCAGAAATTTGTCTACCGGTGGATCCGGCGGGACGAGTGGTTGACTCCCCTTCGTGGCACCCTCTTGACTCAAGTCCATCCCAGCCGGACGCCAACGACCCCCCCCCTTGTGCAGCCACGTGGCCCCCTCATCCGTGTTCTTAAATACGAGCTAGTTGCCATGGGTCTGAATTTTGATCATGTGACCATACGGATGCTGCAATGGTCATAAGTGTGAAAGTCACTTTTCTCAACTTTAAACGGTTACTAAGCAAACTGTTGTAAGTCGAGGACTACCAGTGCAAAGACTAAGGAAACGCAACACAACTTTTTCATGTTCACTGAATGCACAAAATCACAATGCCCAGTCCACAAGTACGATGGCTCGGTTCACACAGCAATTCAGGCAGGAGGGAACATCTGGCTTCACCCATTTTCTGGGTCCACTCAGCAGGTTGAACCACGAATGAAGAGACCGGGTGGATGGTGCTCACACAACACCACAAGAAGACCCACAAAATGTTAACTCAGTTTAGAATATTGTATCCACCGGATGAAGTATGTTGTGAGAATCCAGCCGTGGGGGCTGTGCAAATTCCCTGCCCTTCCTCCTAAAACTCTCCGTATGTCCTTTCGGTCACTCTTTGCGTGTCCAAAGTTCCTTCTCCTTCTACCCCACGCTGGAGAAGGTGCTTTGCGTGTGTAATGACGGGAAGACAATAAATGAGTTCGACCCAGTGTATCACGCTTGTGTGTCAGCAGTTTTGTTCCATTTGCTTAAAAAGGGTAACCAGATGCAGGATGGTTGCAGGAGTTGGATGTGTCTACTCTAGTGAAAAGAAGGACTAGGGGGGACATGGCAGCCTTGTTCCAGGATTGGAGGGGCTGCCACAAAGAAGAGGGGGGGGGGATCCATTTATTCTCCAAAGCACCAGAAGGCAGGACAAGAAATAATGGATGGAAACTAATCAAGGAGAGAAGCAATCTGGAATTAAGGAGATATTTCCTGACAGTTAGAACAATTAACTACTGGTACAGCTTTCCTCCAGAATCCTCCAAGGTCCCTTCCAGCCCTACTATTCTATGATTCTATGAGCTTGGGCGGGATGTGTGTGGACTAGAAGACCTCCAAGGTCCCTTCAAGCCTTATGATTCTATGACTTTGGGCAGGGGGTGGACTAGAAGACCTCCAAGCTCCCTGCCAGCCCTACGATTCTATGATTGTGTGAGCTTGGGCAGGGGGGTGGACTAGAAGACCTCCAAGGTCCCTTCAAGCTTTATGATTCTATGACTTTGGGCAGGGGGGTGGACTTAGAACACTTCCAAGATCCCTTCCAGCCCTTATGATTCTATGATTGTGTGAGCTTGGGCAGGGGGGTGGACTAGAAGACCTCCAAGGTCCCTTCAAGCTTTATGATTCTATGACTTTGGGCAGGGGGGTGGACTTAGAACACTTCCAAGATCCCTTCCAGCCCTTATGATTCTATGATTGTGTGAGCTTGGGCAGGGGGGTGGACTAGAAGACCTCCAAGGTCCCTTCAAGCTTTATGATTCTATGACTTTGGGCAGGGGGGTGGACTTAGAACACTTCCAAGATCCCTTCCAGCCCTTATGATTCTATGATTCTATGAGCTTGGGCGGGATGTGTGTGGACTAGAAGACCTCCAAGGTCCCTTCAAGCCTTATGATTCTATGACTTTGGGCAGGGGGTGGACTAGAAGACCTCCAAGCTCCCTGCCAGCCCTACGATTCTATGATTGTGTGAGCTTGGGCAGGGGGGTGGACTAGAAGACCTCCAAGGTCCCTTCAAGCTTTATGATTCTATGACTTTGGGCAGGGGGGTGGACTTAGAACACTTCCAAGATCCCTTCCAGCCCTTATGATTCTATGATTGTGTGAGCTTGGGCAGGGGGGTGGACTAGAAGACCTCCAAGGTCCCTTCAAGCTTTATGAATCTATGACTTTGGGCAGGGGGGTGGACTTAGAACACTTCCAAGATCCCTTCCAGCCCTTATGATTCTATGATTGTGTGAGCTTGGGCAGGGGGGTGGACTAGAAGACCTCCAAGGTCCCTTCAAGCTTTATGATTCTATGACTTTGGGCAGGGGGGTGGACTTAGAACACTTCCAAGATCCCTTCCAGCCCTTATGATTCTATGATTGTGTGAGCTTGGGCAGGGGGGTGGACTAGAAGACCTCCAAGGTCCCTTCAAGCTTTATGATTCTATGACTTTGGGCAGGGGGGTATACTTAGAACACTTCCAAGATCCCTTCCAGCCCTTATGATTCTATGATTGTGTGAGCTTGGGCAGGGGGGTGGACTAGAAGACCTCCAAGGTCCCTTCAAGCTTTATGATTCTATGACTTTGGGCAGGGGGGTGGACTTAGAACACTTCCAAGATCCCTTCCAGCCCTTATGATTCTATGATTGTGTGAGCTTGGGCAGGGGGGTGGACTAGAAGACCTCCAAGGTCCCTTCAAGCTTTATGATTCTATGACTTTGGGCAGGGGGGTGGACTTAGAACACTTCCAAGATCCCTTCCAGCCCTTATGATTCTATGATTGTGTGAGCTTGGGCAGGGGGGTGGACTAGAAGACCTCCAAGGTCCCTTCAAGCTTTATGATTCTATGACTTTGGGCAGGGGGGTGGACTTAGAACACTTCCAAGATCCCTTCCAGCCCTTATGATTCTATGATTGTGTGAGCTTGGGCAGGGGGGTGGACTAGAAGACCTCCAAGGTCCCTTCAAGCTTTATGATTCTATGACTTTGGGCAGGGGGGTGGACTTAGAACACTTCCAAGATCCCTTCCAGCCCTTATGATTCTATGATTGTGTGAGCTTGGGCAGGGGGGTGGACTAGAAGACCTCCAAGGTCCCTTCAAGCTTTATGATTCTATGACTTTGGGCAGGGGGGTGGACTTAGAACACTTCCAAGATCCCTTCCAGCCCTTATGATTCTATGATTGTGTGAGCTTGGGCAGGGGGGTGGACTAGAAGACCTCCAAGGTCCCTTCAAGCTTTATGATTCTATGACTTTGGGCAGGGGGGTGGACTTAGAACACTTCCAAGATCCCTTCCAGCCCTTATGATTCTATGATTGTGTGAGCTTGGGCAGGGGGGTGGACTAGAAGACCTCCAAGGTCCCTTCAAGCTTTATGATTCTATGACTTTGGGCAGGGGGGTGGACTTAGAACACTTCCAAGATCCCTTCCAGCCCTTATGATTCTATGATTGTGTGAGCTTGGGCAGGGGGGTGGACTAGAAGACCTCCAAGGTCCCTTCAAGCTTTATGATTCTATGACTTTGGGCAGGGGGGTGGACTTAGAACACTTCCAAGATCCCTTCCAGCCCTTATGATTCTATGATTGTGTGAGCTTGGGCAGGGGGGTGGACTAGAAGACCTCCAAGGTCCCTTCAAGCTTTATGATTCTATGACTTTGGGCAGGGGGGTGGACTTAGAACACTTCCAAGATCCCTTCCAGCCCTTATGATTCTATGATTGTGTGAGCTTGGGCAGGGGGGTGGACTAGAAGACCTCCAAGGTCCCTTCAAGCTTTATGATTCTATGACTTTGGGCAGGGGGGTGGACTTAGAACACTTCCAAGATCCCTTCCAGCCCTTATGATTCTATGATTGTGTGAGCTTGGGCAGGGGGGTGGACTAGAAGACCTCCAAGGTCCCTTCAAGCTTTATGATTCTATGACTTTGGGCAGGGGGGTGGACTTAGAACACTTCCAAGATCCCTTCCAGCCCTTATGATTCTATGATTGTGTGAGCTTGGGCAGGGGGGTGGACTAGAAGACCTCCAAGGTCCCTTCAAGCTTTATGATTCTATGACTTTGGGCAGGGGGGTGGACTTAGAACACTTCCAAGATCCCTTCCAGCCCTTATGATTCTATGATTGTGTGAGCTTGGGCAGGGGGGTGGACTAGAAGACCTCCAAGGTCCCTTCAAGCTTTATGATTCTATGACTTTGGGCAGGGGGGTGGACTTAGAACACTTCCAAGATCCCTTCCAGCCCTTATGATTCTATGATTGTGTGAGCTTGGGCAGGGGGGTGGACTAGAAGACCTCCAAGGTCCCTTCAAGCTTTATGATTCTATGACTTTGGGCAGGGGGGTGGACTTAGAACACTTCCAAGATCCCTTCCAGCCCTTATGATTCTATGATTGTGTGAGCTTGGGCAGGGGGGTGGACTAGAAGACCTCCAAGGTCCCTTCAAGCTTTATGATTCTATGACTTTGGGCAGGGGGGTGGACTTAGAACACTTCCAAGATCCCTTCCAGCCCTTATGATTCTATGATTGTGTGAGCTTGGGCAGGGGGGTGGACTAGAAGACCTCCAAGGTCCCTTCAAGCTTTATGATTCTATGACTTTGGGCAGGGGGGTGGACTTAGAACACTTCCAAGATCCCTTCCAGCCCTTATGATTCTATGATTGTGTGAGCTTGGGCAGGGGGGTGGACTAGAAGACCTCCAAGGTCCCTTCAAGCTTTATGATTCTATGACTTTGGGCAGGGGGGTGGACTTAGAACACTTCCAAGATCCCTTCCAGCCCTTATGATTCTATGATTGTGTGAGCTTGGGCAGGGGGGTGGACTAGAAGACCTCCAAGGTCCCTTCAAGCTTTATGATTCTATGACTTTGGGCAGGGGGGTGGACTTAGAACACTTCCAAGATCCCTTCCAGCCCTTATGATTCTATGATTGTGTGAGCTTGGGCAGGGGGGTGGACTAGAAGACCTCCAAGGTCCCTTCAAGCTTTATGATTCTATGACTTTGGGCAGGGGGGTGGACTTAGAACACTTCCAAGATCCCTTCCAGCCCTTATGATTCTATGATTGTGTGAGCTTGGGCAGGGGGGTGGACTAGAAGACCTCCAAGGTCCCTTCAAGCTTTATGATTCTATGACTTTGGGCAGGGGGGTGGACTTAGAACACTTCCAAGATCCCTTCCAGCCCTTATGATTCTATGATTGTGTGAGCTTGGGCAGGGGGGTGGACTAGAAGACCTCCAAGGTCCCTTCAAGCTTTATGATTCTATGACTTTGGGCAGGGGGGTGGACTTAGAACACTTCCAAGATCCCTTCCAGCCCTTATGATTCTATGATTGTGTGAGCTTGGGCAGGGGGGTGGACT
Organism: Diadophis punctatus similis; assembly: GCA_023053685.1. Classification (NCBI taxonomy): domain Eukaryota; kingdom Metazoa; phylum Chordata; class Lepidosauria; order Squamata; family Dipsadidae; genus Diadophis; species Diadophis punctatus. The sequence goes on along the minus strand of JALIGW010000011.1, from coordinate 10,529,376 downwards.
AGAAGACCTCCAAGGTCCCTTCAAGCTTTATGATTCTATGACTTTGGGCAGGGGGGTGGACTTAGAACACTTCCAAGATCCCTTCCAGCCCTTATGATTCTATGATTGTGTGAGCTTGGGCAGGGGGGTGGACTAGAAGACCTCCAAGGTCCCTTCAAGCTTTATGATTCTATGACTTTGGGCAGGGGGGTGGACTTAGAACACTTCCAAGATCCCTTCCAGCCCTTATGATTCTATGATTGTGTGAGCTTGGGCAGGGGGGTGGACTAGAAGACCTCCAAGGTCCCTTCAAGCTTTATGATTCTATGACTTTGGGCAGGGGGGTGGACTTAGAACACTTCCAAGATCCCTTCCAGCCCTTATGATTCTATGATTGTGTGAGCTTGGGCAGGGGGGTGGACTAGAAGACCTCCAAGGTCCCTTCAAGCTTTATGATTCTATGACTTTGGGCAGGGGGGTGGACTTAGAACACTTCCAAGATCCCTTCCAGCCCTTATGATTCTATGATTGTGTGAGCTTGGGCAGGGGGGTGGACTAGAAGACCTCCAAGGTCCCTTCAAGCTTTATGATTCTATGACTTTGGGCAGGGGGGTGGACTTAGAACACTTCCAAGATCCCTTCCAGCCCTTATGATTCTATGATTGTGTGAGCTTGGGCAGGGGGGTGGACTAGAAGACCTCCAAGGTCCCTTCAAGCTTTATGATTCTATGACTTTGGGCAGGGGGGTGGACTTAGAACACTTCCAAGATCCCTTCCAGCCCTTATGATTCTATGATTGTGTGAGCTTGGGCAGGGGGGTGGACTAGAAGACCTCCAAGGTCCCTTCAAGCTTTATGATTCTATGACTTTGGGCAGGGGGGTGGACTTAGAACACTTCCAAGATCCCTTCCAGCCCTTATGATTCTATGATTGTGTGAGCTTGGGCAGGGGGGTGGACTAGAAGACCTCCAAGGTCCCTTCAAGCTTTATGATTCTATGACTTTGGGCAGGGGGGTGGACTTAGAACACTTCCAAGATCCCTTCCAGCCCTTATGATTCTATGATTGTGTGAGCTTGGGCAGGGGGGTGGACTAGAAGACCTCCAAGGTCCCTTCAAGCTTTATGATTCTATGACTTTGGGCAGGGGGGTGGACTTAGAACACTTCCAAGATCCCTTCCAGCCCTTATGATTCTATGATTGTGTGAGCTTGGGCAGGGGGGTGGACTAGAAGACCTCCAAGGTCCCTTCAAGCTTTATGATTCTATGACTTTGGGCAGGGGGGTGGACTTAGAACACTTCCAAGATCCCTTCCAGCCCTTATGATTCTATGATTGTGTGAGCTTGGGCAGGGGGGTGGACTAGAAGACCTCCAAGGTCCCTTCAAGCTTTATGATTCTATGACTTTGGGCAGGGGGGTGGACTTAGAACACTTCCAAGATCCCTTCCAGCCCTTATGATTCTATGATTGTGTGAGCTTGGGCAGGGGGGTGGACTAGAAGACCTCCAAGGTCCCTTCAAGCTTTATGATTCTATGACTTTGGGCAGGGGGGTGGACTTAGAACACTTCCAAGATCCCTTCCAGCCCTTATGATTCTATGATTGTGTGAGCTTGGGCAGGGGGGTGGACTAGAAGACCTCCAAGGTCCCTTCAAGCTTTATGATTCTATGACTTTGGGCAGGGGGGTGGACTTAGAACACTTCCAAGATCCCTTCCAGCCCTTATGATTCTATGATTGTGTGAGCTTGGGCAGGGGGGTGGACTAGAAGACCTCCAAGGTCCCTTCAAGCTTTATGATTCTATGACTTTGGGCAGGGGGGTGGACTTAGAACACTTCCAAGATCCCTTCCAGCCCTTATGATTCTATGATTGTGTGAGCTTGGGCAGGGGGGTGGACTAGAAGACCTCCAAGGTCCCTTCAAGCTTTATGATTCTATGACTTTGGGCAGGGGGGTGGACTTAGAACACTTCCAAGATCCCTTCCAGCCCTTATGATTCTATGATTGTGTGAGCTTGGGCAGGGGGGTGGACTAGAAGACCTCCAAGGTCCCTTCAAGCTTTATGATTCTATGACTTTGGGCAGGGGGGTGGACTTAGAACACTTCCAAGATCCCTTCCAGCCCTTATGATTCTATGATTGTGTGAGCTTGGGCAGGGGGGTGGACTAGAAGACCTCCAAGGTCCCTTCAAGCTTTATGATTCTATGACTTTGGGCAGGGGGGTGGACTTAGAACACTTCCAAGATCCCTTCCAGCCCTTATGATTCTATGATTGTGTGAGCTTGGGCAGGGGGGTGGACTAGAAGACCTCCAAGGTCCCTTCAAGCTTTATGATTCTATGACTTTGGGCAGGGGGGTGGACTTAGAACACTTCCAAGATCCCTTCCAGCCCTTATGATTCTATGATTGTGTGAGCTTGGGCAGGGGGGTGGACTAGAAGACCTCCAAGGTCCCTTCAAGCTTTATGATTCTATGACTTTGGGCAGGGGGGTGGACTTAGAACACTTCCAAGATCCCTTCCAGCCCTTATGATTCTATGATTGTGTGAGCTTGGGCAGGGGGGTGGACTAGAAGACCTCCAAGGTCCCTTCAAGCTTTATGATTCTATGACTTTGGGCAGGGGGGTGGACTTAGAACACTTCCAAGATCCCTTCCAGCCCTTATGATTCTATGATTGTGTGAGCTTGGGCAGGGGGGTGGACTAGAAGACCTCCAAGGTCCCTTCAAGCTTTATGATTCTATGACTTTGGGCAGGGGGGTGGACTTAGAACACTTCCAAGATCCCTTCCAGCCCTTATGATTCTATGATTGTGTGAGCTTGGGCAGGGGGGTGGACTAGAAGACCTCCAAGGTCCCTTCAAGCTTTATGATTCTATGACTTTGGGCAGGGGGGTGGACTTAGAACACTTCCAAGATCCCTTCCAGCCCTTATGATTCTATGATTGTGTGAGCTTGGGCAGGGGGGTGGACTAGAAGACCTCCAAGGTCCCTTCAAGCTTTATGATTCTATGACTTTGGGCAGGGGGGTGGACTTAGAACACTTCCAAGATCCCTTCCAGCCCTTATGATTCTATGATTGTGTGAGCTTGGGCAGGGGGGTGGACTAGAAGACCTCCAAGGTCCCTTCAAGCTTTATGATTCTATGACTTTGGGCAGGGGGGTGGACTTAGAACACTTCCAAGATCCCTTCCAGCCCTTATGATTCTATGATTGTGTGAGCTTGGGCAGGGGGGTGGACTAGAAGACCTCCAAGGTCCCTTCAAGCTTTATGATTCTATGACTTTGGGCAGGGGGGTGGACTTAGAACACTTCCAAGATCCCTTCCAGCCCTTATGATTCTATGATTGTGTGAGCTTGGGCAGGGGGGTGGACTAGAAGACCTCCAAGGTCCCTTCAAGCTTTATGATTCTATGACTTTGGGCAGGGGGGTGGACTTAGAACACTTCCAAGATCCCTTCCAGCCCTTATGATTCTATGATTGTGTGAGCTTGGGCAGGGGGGTGGACTAGAAGACCTCCAAGGTCCCTTCAAGCTTTATGATTCTATGACTTTGGGCAGGGGGGTGGACTTAGAACACTTCCAAGATCCCTTCCAGCCCTTATGATTCTATGATTGTGTGAGCTTGGGCAGGGGGGTGGACTAGAAGACCTCCAAGGTCCCTTCAAGCTTTATGATTCTATGACTTTGGGCAGGGGGGTGGACTTAGAACACTTCCAAGATCCCTTCCAGCCCTTATGATTCTATGATTGTGTGAGCTTGGGCAGGGGGGTGGACTAGAAGACCTCCAAGGTCCCTTCAAGCTTTATGATTCTATGACTTTGGGCAGGGGGGTGGACTTAGAACACTTCCAAGATCCCTTCCAGCCCTTATGATTCTATGATTGTGTGAGCTTGGGCAGGGGGGTGGACTAGAAGACCTCCAAGGTCCCTTCAAGCTTTATGATTCTATGACTTTGGGCAGGGGGGTGGACTTAGAACACTTCCAAGATCCCTTCCAGCCCTTATGATTCTATGATTGTGTGAGCTTGGGCAGGGGGGTGGACTAGAAGACCTCCAAGGTCCCTTCAAGCTTTATGATTCTATGACTTTGGGCAGGGGGGTGGACTTAGAACACTTCCAAGATCCCTTCCAGCCCTTATGATTCTATGATTGTGTGAGCTTGGGCAGGGGGGTGGACTAGAAGACCTCCAAGGTCCCTTCAAGCTTTATGATTCTATGACTTTGGGCAGGGGGGTGGACTTAGAACACTTCCAAGATCCCTTCCAGCCCTTATGATTCTATGATTGTGTGAGCTTGGGCAGGGGGGTGGACTAGAAGACCTCCAAGGTCCCTTCAAGCTTTATGATTCTATGACTTTGGGCAGGGGGGTGGACTTAGAACACTTCCAAGATCCCTTCCAGCCCTTATGATTCTATGATTGTGTGAGCTTGGGCAGGGGGGTGGACTAGAAGACCTCCAAGGTCCCTTCAAGCTTTATGATTCTATGACTTTGGGCAGGGGGGTGGACTTAGAACACTTCCAAGATCCCTTCCAGCCCTTATGATTCTATGATTGTGTGAGCTTGGGCAGGGGGGTGGACTAGAAGACCTCCAAGGTCCCTTCAAGCTTTATGATTCTATGACTTTGGGCAGGGGGGTGGACTTAGAACACTTCCAAGATCCCTTCCAGCCCTTATGATTCTATGATTGTGTGAGCTTGGGCAGGGGGGTGGACTAGAAGACCTCCAAGGTCCCTTCAAGCTTTATGATTCTATGACTTTGGGCAGGGGGGTGGACTTAGAACACTTCCAAGATCCCTTCCAGCCCTTATGATTCTATGATTGTGTGAGCTTGGGCAGGGGGGTGGACTAGAAGACCTCCAAGGTCCCTTCAAGCTTTATGATTCTATGACTTTGGGCAGGGGGGTGGACTTAGAACACTTCCAAGATCCCTTCCAGCCCTTATGATTCTATGATTGTGTGAGCTTGGGCAGGGGGGTGGACTAGAAGACCTCCAAGGTCCCTTCAAGCTTTATGATTCTATGACTTTGGGCAGGGGGGTGGACTTAGAACACTTCCAAGATCCCTTCCAGCCCTTATGATTCTATGATTGTGTGAGCTTGGGCAGGGGGGTGGACTAGAAGACCTCCAAGGTCCCTTCAAGCTTTATGATTCTATGACTTTGGGCAGGGGGGTGGACTTAGAACACTTCCAAGATCCCTTCCAGCCCTTATGATTCTATGATTGTGTGAGCTTGGGCAGGGGGGTGGACTAGAAGACCTCCAAGGTCCCTTCAAGCTTTATGATTCTATGACTTTGGGCAGGGGGGTGGACTTAGAACACTTCCAAGATCCCTTCCAGCCCTTATGATTCTATGATTGTGTGAGCTTGGGCAGGGGGGTGGACTAGAAGACCTCCAAGGTCCCTTCAAGCTTTATGATTCTATGACTTTGGGCAGGGGGGTGGACTTAGAACACTTCCAAGATCCCTTCCAGCCCTTATGATTCTATGATTGTGTGAGCTTGGGCAGGGGGGTGGACTAGAAGACCTCCAAGGTCCCTTCAAGCTTTATGATTCTATGACTTTGGGCAGGGGGGTGGACTTAGAACACTTCCAAGATCCCTTCCAGCCCTTATGATTCTATGATTGTGTGAGCTTGGGCAGGGGGGTGGACTAGAAGACCTCCAAGGTCCCTTCAAGCTTTATGATTCTATGACTTTGGGCAGGGGGGTGGACTTAGAACACTTCCAAGATCCCTTCCAGCCCTTATGATTCTATGATTGTGTGAGCTTGGGCAGGGGGGTGGACTAGAAGACCTCCAAGGTCCCTTCAAGCTTTATGATTCTATGACTTTGGGCAGGGGGGTGGACTTAGAACACTTCCAAGATCCCTTCCAGCCCTTATGATTCTATGATTGTGTGAGCTTGGGCAGGGGGGTGGACTAGAAGACCTCCAAGGTCCCTTCAAGCTTTATGATTCTATGACTTTGGGCAGGGGGGTGGACTTAGAACACTTCCAAGATCCCTTCCAGCCCTTATGATTCTATGATTGTGTGAGCTTGGGCAGGGGGGTGGACTAGAAGACCTCCAAGGTCCCTTCAAGCTTTATGATTCTATGACTTTGGGCAGGGGGGTGGACTTAGAACACTTCCAAGATCCCTTCCAGCCCTTATGATTCTATGATTGTGTGAGCTTGGGCAGGGGGGTGGACTAGAAGACCTCCAAGGTCCCTTCAAGCTTTATGATTCTATGACTTTGGGCAGGGGGGTGGACTTAGAACACTTCCAAGATCCCTTCCAGCCCTTATGATTCTATGATTGTGTGAGCTTGGGCAGGGGGGTGGACTAGAAGACCTCCAAGGTCCCTTCAAGCTTTATGATTCTATGACTTTGGGCAGGGGGGTGGACTTAGAACACTTCCAAGATCCCTTCCAGCCCTTATGATTCTATGATTGTGTGAGCTTGGGCAGGGGGGTGGACTAGAAGACCTCCAAGGTCCCTTCAAGCTTTATGATTCTATGACTTTGGGCAGGGGGGTGGACTTAGAACACTTCCAAGATCCCTTCCAGCCCTTATGATTCTATGATTGTGTGAGCTTGGGCAGGGGGGTGGACTAGAAGACCTCCAAGGTCCCTTCAAGCTTTATGATTCTATGACTTTGGGCAGGGGGGTGGACTTAGAACACTTCCAAGATCCCTTCCAGCCCTTATGATTCTATGATTGTGTGAGCTTGGGCAGGGGGGTGGACTAGAAGACCTCCAAGGTCCCTTCAAGCTTTATGATTCTATGACTTTGGGCAGGGGGGTGGACTTAGAACACTTCCAAGATCCCTTCCAGCCCTTATGATTCTATGATTGTGTGAGCTTGGGCAGGGGGGTGGACTAGAAGACCTCCAAGGTCCCTTCAAGCTTTATGATTCTATGACTTTGGGCAGGGGGGTGGACTTAGAACACTTCCAAGATCCCTTCCAGCCCTTATGATTCTATGATTGTGTGAGCTTGGGCAGGGGGGTGGACTAGAAGACCTCCAAGGTCCCTTCAAGCTTTATGATTCTATGACTTTGGGCAGGGGGGTGGACTTAGAACACTTCCAAGATCCCTTCCAGCCCTTATGATTCTATGATTGTGTGAGCTTGGGCAGGGGGGTGGACTAGAAGACCTCCAAGGTCCCTTCAAGCTTTATGATTCTATGACTTTGGGCAGGGGGGTGGACTTAGAACACTTCCAAGATCCCTTCCAGCCCTTATGATTCTATGATTGTGTGAGCTTGGGCAGGGGGGTGGACTAGAAGACCTCCAAGGTCCCTTCAAGCTTTATGATTCTATGACTTTGGGCAGGGGGGTGGACTTAGAACACTTCCAAGATCCCTTCCAGCCCTTATGATTCTATGATTGTGTGAGCTTGGGCAGGGGGGTGGACTAGAAGACCTCCAAGGTCCCTTCAAGCTTTATGATTCTATGACTTTGGGCAGGGGGGTGGACTTAGAACACTTCCAAGATCCCTTCCAGCCCTTATGATTCTATGATTGTGTGAGCTTGGGCAGGGGGGTGGACTAGAAGACCTCCAAGGTCCCTTCAAGCTTTATGATTCTATGACTTTGGGCAGGGGGGTGGACTTAGAACACTTCCAAGATCCCTTCCAGCCCTTATGATTCTATGATTGTGTGAGCTTGGGCAGGGGGGTGGACTAGAAGACCTCCAAGGTCCCTTCAAGCTTTATGATTCTATGACTTTGGGCAGGGGGGTGGACTTAGAACACTTCCAAGATCCCTTCCAGCCCTTATGATTCTATGATTGTGTGAGCTTGGGCAGGGGGGTGGACTAGAAGACCTCCAAGGTCCCTTCAAGCTTTATGATTCTATGACTTTGGGCAGGGGGGTGGACTTAGAACACTTCCAAGATCCCTTCCAGCCCTTATGATTCTATGATTGTGTGAGCTTGGGCAGGGGGGTGGACTAGAAGACCTCCAAGGTCCCTTCAAGCTTTATGATTCTATGACTTTGGGCAGGGGGGTGGACTTAGAACACTTCCAAGATCCCTTCCAGCCCTTATGATTCTATGATTGTGTGAGCTTGGGCAGGGGGGTGGACTAGAAGACCTCCAAGGTCCCTTCAAGCTTTATGATTCTATGACTTTGGGCAGGGGGGTGGACTTAGAACACTTCCAAGATCCCTTCCAGCCCTTATGATTCTATGATTGTGTGAGCTTGGGCAGGGGGGTGGACTAGAAGACCTCCAAGGTCCCTTCAAGCTTTATGATTCTATGACTTTGGGCAGGGGGGTGGACTTAGAACACTTCCAAGATCCCTTCCAGCCCTTATGATTCTATGATTGTGTGAGCTTGGGCAGGGGGGTGGACTAGAAGACCTCCAAGGTCCCTTCAAGCTTTATGATTCTATGACTTTGGGCAGGGGGGTGGACTTAGAACACTTCCAAGATCCCTTCCAGCCCTTATGATTCTATGATTGTGTGAGCTTGGGCAGGGGGGTGGACTAGAAGACCTCCAAGGTCCCTTCAAGCTTTATGATTCTATGACTTTGGGCAGGGGGGTGGACTTAGAACACTTCCAAGATCCCTTCCAGCCCTTATGATTCTATGATTGTGTGAGCTTGGGCAGGGGGGTGGACTAGAAGGCCTCCAAGGTCCCTTCAAGCTTTATGATTCTATGACTTTGGGCAGGGGGGTGGACTTAGAACACTTCCAAGATCCCTTCCAGCCCTTATGATTCTATGATTGTGTGAGCTTGGGCAGGGGGGTGGACTAGAAGACCTCCAAGGTCCCTTCAAGCTTTATGATTCTATGACTTTGGGCAGGGGGGTGGACTTAGAACACTTCCAAGATCCCTTCCAGCCCTTATGATTCTATGATTGTGTGAGCTTGGGCAGGGGGGTGGACTAGAAGACCTCCAAGGTCCCTTCAAGCTTTATGATTCTATGACTTTGGGCAGGGGGGTGGACTTAGAACACTTCCAAGATCCCTTCCAGCCCTTATGATTCTATGATTGTGTGAGCTTGGGCAGGGGGGTGGACTAGAAGACCTCCAAGGTCCCTTCAAGCTTTATGAATCTATGACTTTGGGCAGGGGGGTGGACTTAGAACACTTCCAAGATCCCTTCCAGCCCTTATGATTCTATGATTGTGTGAGCTTGGGCAGGGGGGTGGACTAGAAGACCTCCAAGGTCCCTTCAAGCTTTATGATTCTATGACTTTGGGCAGGGGGGTGGACTTAGAACACTTCCAAGATCCCTTCCAGCCCTTATGATTCTATGATTGTGTGAGCTTGGGCAGGGGGGTGGACTAGAAGACCTCCAAGGTCCCTTCAAGCTTTATGATTCTATGACTTTGGGCAGGGGGGTGGACTTAGAACACTTCCAAGATCCCTTCCAGCCCTTATGATTCTATGATTGTGTGAGCTTGGGCAAGGGGGTGGACTAGAAGACCTCCAAGGTCCCTTCAAGCTTTATGATTCTATGACTTTGGGCAGGGGGGTGGACTTAGAACACTTCCAAGATCCCTTCCAGCCCTTATGATTCTATGATTGTGTGAGCTTGGGCAGGGGGGTGGACTAGAAGACCTCCAAGGTCCCTTCAAGCTTTATGAATCTATGACTTTGGGCAGGGGGGTGGACTTAGAACACTTCCAAGATCCCTTCCAGCCCTTATGATTCTATGATTGTGTGAGCTTGGGCAGGGGGGTGGACTAGAAGACCTCCAAGGTCCCTTCAAGCTTTATGATTCTATGACTTTGGGCAGGGGGGTGGACTTAGAACACTTCCAAGATCCCTTCCAGCCCTTATGATTCTATGATTGTGTGAGCTTGGGCAGGGGGGTGGACTAGAAGACCTCCAAGGTCCCTTCAAGCTTTATGATTCTATGACTTTGGGCAGGGGGGTGGACTTAGAACACTTCCAAGATCCCTTCCAGCCCTTATGATTCTATGATTGTGTGAGCTTGGGCAAGGGGGTGGACTAGAAGACCTCCAAGGTCCCTTCAAGCTTTATGATTCTATGACTTTGGGCAGGGGGGTGGACTTAGAACACTTCCAAGATCCCTTCCAGCCCTTATGATTCTATGATTGTGTGAGCTTGGGCAGGGGGGTGGACTAGAAGACCTCCAAGGTCCCTTCAAGCTTTATGAATCTATGACTTTGGGCAGGGGGGTGGACTTAGAACACTTCCAAGATCCTATGATTGTGTGAGCTTGGGCATGGGGGGGATGGAGTAGAAGACCAATGAGCCCACAATGTGTGGCAGCAGCCAAAAAAGCTAATACAATCCTTGGTGGTATAAACAGAGGCATAGAATCCAAACCACATGAAGTATTAGTACTGCTTTATAAGCTTACAGGCCACAGCTGGAATGCTGCATCCAGTTTTTGTCCCCACATTACAAAAAAGAGGTTGAGACTTTGGAAAAAGTGCAGAGAAGAGCAACTGGGATGATTGAAGGCCTGGAGGCTAAAACATATGAAGAATGGTTGCAGGATTTGAGTTTGGCTAGTCTAGAGAAAAGAAGGACTAGGGGTGACATGATAGCAGCATTCCAGTATTTGAGGGGCTGCCCCAAAGAAGAGGGGGTCAAACTGTTCTCCAAAGCACCAGAAGGCAGGACAAGAAACAATAGATAGAAATTAATCAACGAGAGAAGCAACCTAGAACTAAGGAGAAACTTCTTAACAGTGAGGACAATTAACCAGTGGAACAGCTTGCCTCCAGAAGTTGTGGGTGCTCCAACACTGGAGGTTTTTAAGAAGAGACTGGACAGGCACTTGTCTGAAAATGGTGTAGGATCTCCTGCCTGAGCAGGGGGTTGGACTAGAAGACCTCCAAGATCCCTTCCAGCTCTGTTCTGATTTGTTGGACTAGAAATCCTCCAAGATCACTTCCAGCCCTACTATTCTATGATTCTATGAGCTTGGGCATGGGGGATGGACTAGAAGACCTCCAAGGTCCCTTCCAACCTTACGATTCTAACTCACTGGTTTAAGAATTTCTTCTGACTGAGCTTCTGCTCCAGGTGTGAGAGACTGAGGAGGAAGGAGATCCTTTCACACAGGCAATCCTCAACTTACGACCATTTATGTAACAACTGTTCACAGTTATGACGGCACTAAAAAAACAGACCTTATAAAACCAATATTGTGCTTTCTTTCTTTCTTTCTTTCTTTCTTTCTTTCTTTCTTTCTTTCTTTCTTTCCTTCCTTCCTTCCTTCCTTCCTTCCTTCCTTCCTTCTTTTTTCCTTCTTTTCTTTCTTCCTTCCCTCCCTCCCTCCCTTCTTCCTTTCCTTCCTTTCCTATTTTTTTTGTCAATCTATGCTTATTTTAACGCCAAAAAGTTTCAGTAGCCCGCCACATTGAAGCTGGATGAAGCTGCAATTCCCTGTCGGAGTGAGAATTAATCTCACAGAGGCGATGTTTGATCTTTCTCCCGGAATTCAGACATTAGAAATAAAGCCGGAGTTTAAAAGTCTAATTAAAATATTTATTTCGGTACAAAAACAATAAAATCTCATTGTTTACATCTCTGCTATAAAATGCGACTCTCCCAGTCAAGAGTCAAGAAAGAAGGGGAGAATGGAGATTCAGGAATGCACACATGCGTACAAGAACATATCAATCACGTGCTCAAGAATGTACCATTATATTAGATAGGGATGCAGCTCCCTGCATATACATACAACTGACAATAAATCACACCGTGACATTCCCTTTCCTTGGGGCTTCCCTTGAAGATTGCTGCAATGTGCGAGAAATGCACCCATTTGTGTGTTGGTGAACAGGAGCCACTTCAGTCGTGTAACACCAATTCTAGGCACAATGTGTTATTTTCCAGGTTGTTTTTGGATGCTAATGAGGGGGGGGGACTATGATTTGCAGAAAAAATGACCCTGCGGCCTTTATTTCAGAAAACTGTCCTTTAGATATAATTTAATTATTGATTTTCTTGGTTTTGCTCTTGAGTTTTCCTTTATAAAGCAAAGTCACAAACATATTTTTCCATAACTATCACATTTTTAACTTATTGCATTTTGTAGAAGGGAGTCCCACATTTCATTATTTTGAATTAGATACCTTTCCTCTGTAAGGTGACTTGGGTGGCTTAGAATTTTAACTAATTAAAGCTAATGATACTGTATATTATAAAGGTCCTCGAGTTATGACTGTAATGGAGCCTGCCCATCAAGGGCATAACTTGGGATGGTCATCAATGGGGTCACTCACATGACCAACCCAAACATTATTTAAAGAGCTTCGCAGATGGGTTCCCCAGCCAAGGTGGCAGTTTTAGATAGAGCCACGTGAGGCCACGTTTCCCTCCTGGGGCCCTTAGATTTATCTGATTTATTGGGCCACAATGTAGGAAATGGTTTGCCTTTGCTTCTTCCAGGCAGACTGGAGATCTCTTTGTGGTCTCCTGTCCCTTCTGCAGCCAATTCGCCCCATTTTAATTAGAGGCCAGTTGACAGCTGCCACTCACGGGCCACACTTGGCGTGGGATGACCATTCCCAGGATCCCCAACCGGCCTTTGTGCAAAGCAGGCCACTGCGACCTCTCAGCATGTACAGAGTTTATTTGCGCCCTCTGCTCCCACCCCACCTTCTCAGGGCCCTGTTTGGACAGGAACTACTGGGAAGCCACTGTGGGAAGAAATATACACCTGGTTCAGTTCCAAGCCAGGAAAAAGACACTGGAATCATGGAATGATTGGAAAGAAGGTTTAATGATGACCACGTGGATGGTCCTGGACAGCTGACCCCATGGAGTTGAGAGTGGGAGGTGTATTTGATGGTGAGTATTTGAAGATGGTGAGTATTTGAAGAACTTCTAATGCAGGGGTCCTCAAACTTTTAAACAGGGGGCCAGTTCATGGTCCCTCAGACTGTTGGGGGGGGGCGGACCGGGGGGGGGGCAGGCGTGGCTAGGTGGTCATGAGACTGGGTGGGCGTGGCTAGGTGGTGTGACTAGGTGGGCGTGGCCAATTTAACAGTCCATTAAACAATGCACACAAATTAAACTTTCATTTGTTTTGCTCCTGGGGGTGTTTTATTTGCTTTTGTTTGCATGTTGCTCTTTTGGTTGACTTTTCTTTTTACTAGATCATTTTTTCAGTTGTTTAGGAGTCTAATGGTCCAATTCAGGAAACTCAGTTTTGCAGCAATTCTTTCTCTCTCTCTCTCTCTCTCTCTCTCTCTCTCTCTCTCTCTCTCTCTCTCTCTCTCTCTCTCTCTCTCTCTCTCTCTCTCTCTCTCTATCTATCTATCTATCTATCTATTTTCTGGAGGGGGGGAGGTGAAAAACAGGCAGTTTTTGCCCATTTTTTGGCCTCCTGGGGCTTCTGGGTGCCCCATTTTACACTTCCCCCGCCTCCAGCAACATTTTGCAGGCCAAAATCAGGCAAAAACAGCCAGGTTTTTTGGGCAAAAACAGGCCGTTTTCACCCATTTTTTGGCCTCATGGGGGAATCTGTGCACCCCATTTTTCACCTCCCCTGCCTCCAGAACATCTCTGCAGGCCAAAATTGTTGGCTTTACCTTTCACTTCCAGCCCGCAGGGCTCGCGAAGGTAAGTCCTGTGCTCGGTCGAAGGGTGGGCGGGTCGGATTAATGGCTTCGGTGGCACACATGCGGCCCGCGGGCCGTAGTTTGAGTACCCATGTTCTAATGGAAAGCCAGCTTCATTGTTTTCGGCCAATAACCAGGAGATGGGGAGTGTCAGACTCCAGACTCTGCCATTCAGAAGGAGAAGGGGGGTCTTGGGTCTGCTTGATCAAAAGGTTATAACATATCCGGATCCCAGACACCTGGGAGCCTTTTCATCTTAAGATAGGGTTTTATGAGGGGTAATTGCAAGTCAGCTTGAACGGAAGAGAGGCTGGGAACGTAACCATCTGGTCACACATTTGTGGATTGATTATGCTGAATGGGGTGGGGCATTAAGGTTAAATATACTTGCCTTGCCTGAAGGCATTTAGACTTTGCTTTGAACGAATGGATGTTACACAGATGCAAATAAAAGAAATCCTTTTGAGAACACTGACTCAGAAGTTCGTACTTTAATAATGGCTGGAAAGACATTCCTTACAGGGAGTATTTGCAGAATCTTTTACAGGAAATGCGAATTCATGATTTTGGACCAATAACCAAGAGCGGGTGAGTATTTGTAGAACTTTATACAGGAAAAGTACCTTCATTATTTTGGACCAATAAGGAGGAGATGGTGAGTATTTGCAGAATCTTTTACAGGAAATGTAGATTCATTATTTTGGACAAATAACCAGGAGATGGTGAGTGTTTGTAGAACCTTAAAATGGAAAAGTACCTTCATTATTTTGGACCAATAACCAGGACATAGTGAGTATTTCCAAAATCTTTTACAGGAAAGGTAGCTTCATTATTTTGGACCAATAAGCAGGAAATGTTGAGTATTTATAGAGCTTTATACAGGAAAGCCACTTCATGATTTTGGACAAATAACCAGGAGATGGTCAGTATTGGTAGAACTTTATACAGGAAAGGTACCTTCATTATTTTGGAGAAATAAGGAGGAGATGGTGAGTATTTGTAGAACCTTATAATGGGAAGGCAGCTTCATTATTTTGGACCAATAACCAGGAGATGGTGAGTATTTGCAGAATCTTTTACAGGAAAGGTAGTTTTATTATTTTGGAACAATAAGGGATGGCGAGTATTTGCAGAATCTTTTACAGGAAATGTAGATTCGTTATTTTGGACAAATAACCAGGACATGGTGAGTATTTCCAAAATCTTTTTTTTTATTTGTTTATTAGATTTTGACTTTTAAAAACATACATATACATTCATATTCTTTATTTCTGTGACATCGACCATTATTGTGTTGTTTATATATATTCTATATATTATTCCATCACATTTACGTTGTGAATAATATTTACATTTACATTTATATAAACATTTACTTGTTTTTTCTTGTTTCTAACCAGGTATACAGTTTTTCCCATACAATATAGTATTTTTTCTTCTTCACAGTTTTGTAGTTCTAATGTCAATTTCACCATTTCTACGAATTCCGTTATTTTTTTTATTGTCATATTTTCCAGGGGACAGCTTTCAGATTTCCATACTTATGCAAAGGCTATTCTAGCAGCCGTCAGAATATGTATTATGAGATATTGAATTTCTTTAGTCCATTGTCCTCTAATAATCCCCAATAGATATATTTCTGGTTTAAATTCAATTTGCTGATTTGTTATTTCTTGAATCCATGTTCGTATCTTACTCCAGTATCTTTTGGCCTCTGGGCAAGCCCACCACATGTGGTAGTATGTACCATGCGTATATTTACATTTCCAGCATCTTGGGTTCAGTTTTGGATAGATTTTAGCTAGTCTAGCCGGGGCCAGATGCCAATGATAGTACGTTTTATATAGGTTCTCCTTATATAATGCCGACATAGTCAATTTGTAATTTTTTGTCCATAGTATTTCCCAACCGTCCAATTGAATGGTGTACCCAAAGTTTTTAGCCTATGCTATCACAGCATGAATATCTTTACAGGAATGGAAATTTCATTATTTTGGACCAATAACAAGGAGATGGTGAGTATCTGCAGAATCTTTTACAGGAAAGGAAGTTTCATGATTTTGGACAACAACAAGGAGATGGTGAGTATCAACAGAATCTTTTACAGCAAAGGAAATTTCGTGATTTTGGACAATAACAAGGAGTTGGTGAGTATCTGCAGAATCTTTTACAGCAAAGGTAATTTCGTGATTTTGGACCAATAACAAGGAGATGGTGAGTATCTGCAGAATCTTTTATAGGAGAGGAAATTTTGTGATTTTGGACCAATAACAAGGAGATGGTGAGTATCTGCAGAATCTTTTACAGGAAAGGAAATTTTGTGATTTTAATTATGATTTTATAATTATATAAAATATATAAAATTATGATTTTAATAATAAGGAGATGGTAAGTATCTACAGAATCCTTTACAGGAAAGGAAATTTCATTATTTTGGACCAATAACAAGGAGATGGCAAGTATCTGCAGAATCTTTTACAGCAAAGGAAATTTCGTGATTTTGGACAATAACATGGAGATGGTGAGTATCTGCAGAATCTTTTACAGCAAAGGTAATTTCGTGATTTTGGACCAATAACAAGGAGATGGTGAGTATCTGCAGAATCCTTTACAGGAAAGGAAATTTCATTATTTTGGACCAATAACAAGGAGATGGTGAGTATCTGCAGAATCTTTTACAGCAAAGGAAATTTCATGATTTTGGACCAATAACATGGAGATGGTGAGTATCTACAGAATCCTTTACAGCAGTGGTTCCCAACCTTTCTAATGCCGCGACCCCTTAATATAGGTCCTCATGTTGTGGTGACCCCCAACCATAAAATTATTTTCGTTGCTACTTCATAACTGTAATTTTGCTACTGTTATGAATCGTAATGTAAATATCTAATATGCAGGATGTATTTTCACTGTTACAAATTGAACATAATTAAAGCATAGCGATTAATCACAAAAACAATTTGTAATTATGCCAGATCAGAAATTCTCGGGCCACTCTTTGCAAGAGCACAAGGAATATCATCTTCCACAACAAGTCTACTTCTGTATTTAGACTTGATAACCAACAAGTGTACAGCAATATTTCTCAATCTCAGCAACTTTTAAGGTGCCTGGACTTCAACTCCCAGAATTCAAAGCAAAGCTGGCCCCTTAGCTGATGCCATCAAAGCTTGGCCGCCAGGCGTCACAAATGCCTCTCACCGAATGGCACCTCTCCCGACCAATCGGAGGGCTCGGGCGAGTTGAGTCGATATGGCCAGGCTTGTGGCAGTGGGGGGGAGCTGAGGATGTCGGGGCGACCCCTGGGAAATGGTCATTTGACCCCCAAAGGGGTCCCGACCCCCAGGCTGGGAACCACTGCTTTACAGGAAAGGAAATTTCATTATTTTGGACCAATAACAAGGAGATGGTGAGTATCTGCAGAATACAGGAAAGGAAATTTCATTATTTTGGACCAATAACAAGGAGATGGTGAGTATCTGCAGAATACCGGAAAGGAAATTTCATTATTTTGGACCAATAACAAGGAGACGGTGAGTATCTGCAGAATCCTTTACAGGAAAGGAAATTTCATTATTTTGGACCAATAACAAGGAGATGGTGAGTATCTACAGAATCTTTTAAAGCAAAGGAAATTTCATTATTTTGGACCAGAAACAAGGAGATGGTGAGTATCTACAGAATCTTTTAAAGCAAAGAAAATTTCATTATTTTGGACCAATAACATGGAGATGGTGAGTATCTGCAAAATATTTTACAGGAAAGGAAATTTCATTATTTTGGACCAATAACATGGAGATGGTGAGTATCTGCAGAATCTTTTACAGCAAAGGAAATTTTGTGATTTTGGACCAATAACAAGGAGATGGTGAGTATCTACAGAATCCTTTACAGGAAAGGAAATTTCATTATTTTGGACCAATAACAAGGAGATGGGGAGTATCTGCAGAATACCGGAAAGGAAATTTCATTATTTTGGACCAATAACAAGGAGATGGGGAGTATCTGCAGAATACCGGAAAGGGTATTTCATTATTTTGGACCAATACCAAGGAGATGGTGAGTATCTGCAGAATCTTTTACAGCAAAGGAAATTTCGTGATTTTGGACCAATAACAAGGAGATGGTGAGTATCTGCAGAATCTTTTACAGCAAAGGAAATTTCATGATTTTGGACCAATAACAAGGAGATGGTGAGTATCTACAGAATCTTTTACAGGAAAGGAAATTTCATTATTTTGGACCAATAACAAGGAGATGGTGAGTATCTACAGAATCCTTTACAGGAAAGGAAATTTCATTATTTTGGACCAATAACAAGGAGATGGTGAGTATCTGCAGAATATTTTACAGGAAAGGAAATTTCATTATTTTGGACCAATAACAAGGAGATGGTGAGTATCTACAGAATCTTTTAAAGCAAAGGAAATTTCATTATTTTGGACCAATAACATGGAGATGGTGAGTATCTGCAGAATCTTTTACAGCAAAGGAAATTTTGCGATTTTGGACCAATAACAAGGAGATGGTGAGTATCTGCAGAATATTTTACAGGAAAGGAAATTTCATTATTTTGGACCAATAACAAGGAGATGGTGAGTATCTACAGAATCTTTTAAAGCAAAGGAAATTTCATTATTTTGGACCAATAACATGGAGATGGTGAGTATCTGCAGAATCTTTTACAGCAAAGGAAATTTCATGATTTTGGACCAATAACAAGGAGATGGTGAGTATCTACAGAATCCTTTACAGGAAAGGAAATTTCATGATTTTGGACCAATAACAAGGAGATGGTGAGTACCTGTAGAATCTTTTACAGCAAAGGAAATTTCGTGATTTTGGACCAATAACATGGAGATGGTGAGTATCTGCAGAATATTTTACAGGAAAGGCAGTTTTCATATTTTGGACCAATAACAAGGAGATGGTGAGTATCTGCAGAATCTTTTACAGGAAAGGAAATTTCATTATTTTGGACCAATAACAAGGAGACGGTGAGTATATGCAGAATCTTTTACAGGAAAGGAAATTTCATTATTTTGGACCAATAACAAGGAGATGGTGAGTATCTGCAGAATCCTTTGCAGTAAAGGAAATTTCGTGGTTTTGGACCAATAACAAGGAGATGGTAAGTATCTGCAGAATCCTTTACAGGAAAGGAAATTTCATTATTTTGGACTAATAACAAGGAGATGTTGAGTATCTGCAGAACCTTTTACAGGAAAGGAAATTTCATTATTTTGGACCAATAACAAGGAGATGGTGAGTATCTACAGAATCTTTTAAAGCAAAGGAAATTTCATTATTTTGGACCAATAACATGGAGATGGTGAGTATCTGCAGAATCTTTTACAGCAAAGGAAATTTCATGATTTTGGACCAATAACAAGGAGATGGTGAGTATCTACAGAATCCTTTACAGGAAAGGAAATTTCATGATTTTGGACCAATAACAAGGAGATGGTGAGTACCTGTAGAATCTTTTACAGCAAAGGAAATTTCGTGATTTTGGACCAATAACATGGAGATGGTGAGTATCTGCAGAATATTTTACAGGAAAGGCAGTTTTCATATTTTGGACCAATAACAAGGAGATGGTGAGTATCTGCAGAATCTTTTACAGGAAAGGAAATTTCATTATTTTGGACCAATAACAAGGAGACGGTGAGTATATGCAGAATCTTTTACAGGAAAGGAAATTTCATTATTTTGGACCAATAACAAGGAGATGGTGAGTATCTGCAGAATCCTTTGCAGTAAAGGAAATTTCGTGGTTTTGGACCAATAACAAGGAGATGGTAAGTATCTGCAGAATCCTTTACAGGAAAGGAAATTTCATTATTTTGGACTAATAACAAGGAGATGTTGAGTATCTGCAGAACCTTTTACAGGAAAGGAAATTTCATTATTTTGGACCAATAACAAGGAGATGGTGAGTACCTGCAGAATCTTTTACAGTAAAGGAAATTTCATGATTTTGGACCAATAACAAGGAGATGGTGAGTATCTGCAGAATATTTTACAGGAAAGGCAGTTTTAAGATTTTGGACCAATAACAAGGAGATGGTGAGTATTTGCAGAATCTTTTACCGGAAAGCCAATTTCATGATTTTAGGCCAATAAGTAGAAGATGGTGAATATCTGCAGAATCTGTTGCAGGAAATGAAATTTGATAATTTTGGACCAATAACAAGGAGATGGTGAGTATCTGCTGAATACTTTTACAGGAAAGGCGGTTTCATGATTTTGGGCCACTAACCTGGTGACTGTGATTTCTTGTCTTTGAATATTCATGACAGGCAATTAGATGACTTTGGGCCCATAACCAGCCGGTTTTAACTTGTAGTCTTGCAGTAGACAAGATAAGTTCTAGTCCTGCAATAGGTTTTGTGGAGTTCTATTCCGGCAATACGCAGTATAGCTGGCTGAGTGACTTTTTGCCAATCCCATGGAGAGGGTGAGTCCTTTCCCTGCAATGTTCAGGACAGGCAGCTGACTAGATCATCAGTTGAGATTTGGCCAATCACGAGAAGAGAAGGACTTCTATTCTTGCAATATGCATGGTGAGTTCCTGTCCTGCAATATAAACAGTCATTGGCTGAGTGACTTTGTGCCAATCACAAGAAGGTGAGTTCTAGTCCTGCAATTCTCACAACAGCTGGCTTAGTGACTTTGGACCAATAACCAAGAATCGGTTATTTCTCTTTCTGCAATAGGCATGGTGAGTTCTACTCCTGGAATACTCACGAGAGGCGGCTGTGTCACCTTGGGCCAATCCCCAGGCGATGGTGAGTTCTAGTCCTTCAATAGGCACCAAAGCATTCCTTCCTTCCTTCCTTCCTTCCTTCCTTCCTTCCTTCCTTCCTTCCTTCCTTCCTTCCTTCCTTCCTTCCTTCCTTCCTTCCTTCCTCCCTCCCTCCCTCCCTCCCTCCCTCCCTCCCTCCCTCTTCTTCCTCTCTTTTTTTTCCTCCCCTTGGAGAAGGCCATCTCAGTGACCTTAGGCCAACCATTCTTTCTCAGCCCTAGAAAGGAGGCAATGGCAAACCACTTCTAGCCTGGACATGTTCAGACAGTCTTTGAGAATTGGACCCGACTGAACGGAAGGAAAAAAGAGCAACGGATGACGAAGATGGAAGGGACCTTCCTCAGCACATCACATCCTGGCTAAGACCTCAGTGAGGCTGGGCAGAGGCCCCTTCGACCCCCAAGCAGACCAACGACCCCCATTGCGCGATCCGAAGTCAGCGACTGAAGTGGGACCACAGCCCTTTCACCAGGCGATTGCTGAATGAGCCGCAACCACTTGATGCTGCCCCGTATCAACTCAAGTGTAGAGTCCCCACAACCCATGAATAGGAACCATAATAATCCGGGCATTCTGGCTGGGAATTCTGGGAGTTGAAGTCCCCACATCTCAAAGTCACCAAGTTGGAGATTTGAGGCTCCAGGTGTCTGAGGGGAGCTGACTTTCCCCAACAGAATAAACAAAATAAAAAAGGAAGAATCGGACCGTGAACATCCAGGAGACCCACTGAACATACGGCAACCCACAAGGGCATCTCTGCCACCTTGCCCCGACACCTGGCACTGCATGCCAGTTCCCAA
Source organism: Diadophis punctatus similis (assembly GCA_023053685.1). Classification (NCBI taxonomy): domain Eukaryota; kingdom Metazoa; phylum Chordata; class Lepidosauria; order Squamata; family Dipsadidae; genus Diadophis; species Diadophis punctatus. The sequence continues at coordinate 10,508,261 of JALIGW010000011.1, read as the reverse complement.
TGACCTGACCGGTGCATAGTAGAAGTCTACCTGGCCTCGTCTCAATTGGATTCATAATTTTATTCCTAATAAATGTGCCAAGAGAAATCATGATACCCAGTTACTCCTGAGCACCCTTCATTCCGGCTGCCAGATGCCCACTGGGCACACCTCGAAGTTTCTCGGTGCCCCCTTCTCTATTTGAGCTTCTTTTACGTCTTCTGCCCCACGCCGGGTCCAGCTGCTCGCTGTCGGCAATTTCATAGACGGTGATACACAGTTTGTCCGAGCCCACTTCTTCAGATTCAGGGGGTCCCTCCTCTCCCCTGACTTGGCCCCCAGGGTGCCCTCACTCAGGAAATGCTCCGGTTCGTGCTCCATGCAGGCCAGGTGGTGGACGTACGCTTGGAGGGCCGGGTTGGTGCCCGGAGGACTGGATCCGAACTCGGGGTTGGCCAGGATGAGGTACTTGGGCAATTGGTCCCTGTCTTTTGGAGGTCCCTGTCTGGACCTCCTGCACCAGTGAAGGAGAATGAGGGGAGACCTGTCTAAATTAATTATTTAAGAACCAGTTGTAATTAATTAGTAGTAGACAATCACTTAAATATGTGCCAGCAGCGTGTGCCAGCAGCCAAAATAGCTAATGCAATTCTAGGCTGCATTAGTAGAAGGATAGAAACCATCTCATAACTGACGATAAATAAGACAGCAAACAAGAGGAAAACCTACTACGAACAAAATCCACCCGGGCATTCTATAATTTTGTAAACAACAAACTTAAAGACTCAAGATCCATCCCACCACATAAAGGGCCAAACGGAAAGACTGTAATGATGAAACCGTTAAAGCCAACCTCTTCAACACATTCTTCGGTTCAGTCTTTGTAAATAGCAACGGATCATGCCCCATATTCCCCAATCGTACCACAACTGATCACAACAATCTACTAGATGTCGATTTCACAGAAGATGCCGTTGAAAAGGCATTACGCAACCTAAAACCATCTCTATCTGTTGGCCCTGATGGATTATGTGCCTACTTCTTAAAAAAGCTCTCAACCACCATAGCAGAACCTCTTAGCACAATTTATGAAATATCTTTCAGAACCAGCTCCTTGCAAATTTATGGTCATTAGCCACAGTCATCCCTATCTTCTAAAAGGGTGACTCCAGCCTAGTTGAAAATTACAGACCAATCTCATTATGTTGCGTCACCTAATGAGTCATGGAATCAATCATAAACCAATCCATTACCCTCTACTTAGAGACAAACAACCTACTCTCTAAAAGGCAGTTTGGCTTCAGAAAAAAATTGTCCTGCAACCTGCAACTCTTACACTGCAAAAACATATGGACTTCACAGCTCGACCAGGGCAAAGCAATAGACGCAATATATATAGACTTCTGCAAAGCCTTTGACTCAGTGGTACACGATAAACTACTTCTAAAACTAAAATCTTGTGGCATTTCTGGATCCTTGCATAAGTGGATAGCTGCGTTCCTATCAAACAGGCAACAAGTAGTCAAAATAGGGAACGCCCAATCAAACCCTACACCTGTTAACAGTGGTGTCCCCCAAGGTAGTGTTTTAGGACCCACACTCTTTATACTTTACATAAACGACCTTTGCGATCATATTATAAGCAACTGTGTTCTCTTCGCTGATGATGTAAAACTATTCAACACCACCGACAATGCTGCTACCCTGCAAAAAGACCTTGATTATCTGTCAGAATGGTCAAACAATTGGCAACTCCACATCTCAACCAACAAATGCTCTGTCTTACACATTGGCAAAAAAAATCAGAACACGAAATTTAATCTGGGTGGATACGACCTCGTAGACAACCCTCACTCTGTCAAGGACCTTGGAGTACTCATCTCTAACTATCTAAGTGCCAGAGCTCACTGTAACAGCATTGCCAAAAATGCATTAAAAGTTGTTAACCTAATCTTGCGTAGCTTCTTCTCTGGTAATATTGAACTACAAACTAGGGCATACAAAACTTTTGCTAGACCAATTCTTGAATACAGCTCATCTGTCTGGAACCCGCACTGCATATCAGACATTAATACAATCAAATGAGTCCAGAAATATTTCACAAGAAGAGTCCTCCACTCTTCTGCTCGCAACAGAATACCTTATGCCACCAGACTTGAAATTTTGGGCCTAGACAACTTAGAACTTCACTGTCTTCAATCCGACTTAAGCATAGTACATAAAATTATCTGCTACAATGTCCTACCTGTCAATGAATACTTCACCTTCAACCACAACAACACACGAGCACATAAGAGATACAAACTTATGGTAAACTGCACCAAACTCGATTGCAGAAAATACGACTTCAGCAACAGAGTAATCAATGCCTGGAATGCATTACCTGACTCTGTGGTTTCTTCCCCAAACTCCAAAAACTTTAACCTTAGACTGTCTACTGTCGACCTCACCCCATTCCTAAGAGGTCTGTAAGGGGCATGGATAAACGCACCAGCGTGCCTATCGTCCCTGTCCTAATGTTCCCTTTTATTCGCATCCATTTCATGTATTCATAATTATGTTCTTATATCTGTTATCTAATACATGTCTGATGAAACAAACAAACAAACAAACAAATAAGATTCAAGTTAACATGAAGTTCTAATAATTTTTCATCTCACAGAATCATAGACTCCTAGTCACTTTAGGCCATTGCCTCTCAAGCTGAGCCACCTGAAGACTGATGGACTTCAACTCCCAGAATTCCCCAGTCAGCATGCTTTAAGATGGGTGGACTTTGTCACGTAATGAATATTGTCAGTTGTATGTCTATGCAGGGTGATGCACCCCTATCTAATATTATGGTACATTCCAATATAAGCAGAACACGTGATATGATGAGTGCGCATGTGTGCATTCCAAAACCACCATTATCTTCTGCCTTAGCTGTTGACCTGAATGGTCGTGTTTCTTAGCAAAGATGTAATTATTCAGGATTTATTGTTTTTGTACTGAAATAAATATTTTCTATTAGACTTTTAATCTCGGCTTTATTTCTAACTGTCTGAATTCCAAGAAAAGATCTAAATCGCCTCTATGAGATCTTATTCTCACCCCAACAGACTTCAATTCCCAGAATTCCCTAGTCAGCAGGGGAATTCTGGGAGCTGAAGTCCAGACATTTAATGTTGCTGTGATGGAGGAACTCTGCACTAATGCATTCAAGACCTTCTAGATGGTTCTAGGGAAGGAAGGTTGCATTAAATTAAAAGCATTTAAAATTTCTTACTTTATCCCTCTGTCAATAAAAACCACTTTTCAACCTGATTCACTTTGTATGTATGTGTCTACATGCATTTGTGTGTGAGTGTGTGTGTGTGTGTGTGTGTGTGTGTGTGTGTGTGTGTGTGTGTGTGTTTCTCCAGTTGGTGATCTTATATCCCTGATGGCAAGCTAATTTTACTGTAATACTTTTAACCCCCCCAAAAAAGAAATCTATTTTTTATTATTTTTGCATTTGTTTCTTAGCCAGCTCAGCGGCTTTTATGCGATGCAGGGAGCCCCTCTAAAATGCTCGGCTGAACTCTCTGGGGGGGGGGCACGTGCTATGAGTGCAGCCGGGGGGTTTCCTGGGCTGGGGGTCAGCTTGGTGTATTGTGTGAATCCATCTCGGGTGGTGCTTACTTCCTCCTTGGGGCTTTGGGGAGACCCTGGATGTTAAGCCCCCCTTCTTTGCCTCCCAGATGGCCTTCCAGCCCCTCCCCCAAGACTCACCTGTCTGCCCCCCCCTCCTTCTGCTCCTCCTCCTGGGTCCCAGGGATCTGGGGGGCACCGTATTCCCCCCCTACTGGCCCCTGTCGTGGGTGATGAAGAGGATGCTCCAAACACAAGAGCCACTCAGGGGGGGTCATCGGGGGCACCCAGGAGGCCTCCCCCTGTAGGGACTCCATCAGGGGCTTCTGGGAGGGCAGCTGCTGCTCCCAGGGGGCTTTGGACCCCCTCCCATCAAGAAGGACGTGAGGAAGAGGAAGATGTGACCACGAAGGCTTTGAACAGCCATGATGGTGGCTTCAGGCAGCGGGGAGCTGGCCTAGGTGGGGAGGGCTGGGTCTTCCATGACAGTTAGAGCCCCTCCTGCCCCCTCCCCTCCCTCCACTGTGACATCAGAGATGACCCTCCACAGGTAACTAAGCAACAGCCACAAGGTGGGCAGACACGCCCTTTGCAGGCAGTTGACAGTTGAGAGAGGTTGGCACCCACAATTCCGCTCAATGGGATCCACTTTCATTTAGAGCTCAAGGTAGCAAGCCAGAAACCACGAGACGCAGAGTTCTAGTCCAGTCCTGACCAGAAAATAATAAGTAAGTACCAGGGAACCTTAAACAAAAAAGGCAGCTTCATGACTTTGGGCTGTAAGGTTCAACCCCCCCCCCCAAAAAAAAGAACTGCACTTGAGTCACCAGAATGCCAAAATGAGATTCAAAAAGAAGCTTCGGAAATTACAGCTTTTATTTGGACAAAGCAGAGATGGGTAGACTTATTCCATATGCATATAGACAATAAACATGCAAAGGGAAAAGCCACACCTAGGTAAAGTTTCCCTAGGATCTTATACACTTGTTTAGGATTGGGTTTCTAGTGTTCTAGCCTTTGGAGATCTCCTTCTCCTCCCGTTTCATCCCTCTGATCCAGCCTATGGTTACATCTGCCAACACTGGAATGGCAGCCTTAGCCTCCTCAGTATCCACAGACCAGGGGCGGGTTCCTAATTTTTTTACTACCACTCTGTGGGTGTGGCTTATTTTGTGGGTGTGGCTTGCCAGCCATGTGACCGGGTGGCCATGGGCCTCGGGAGTTTGGCAGCGGCTAGAGAACCGGGGGGCATTGCCCACCCACAACGCAGCCCTCCGCAGCAGGAGCAGCAAGACCGCAGCAGCGGTTCTTCTAGGAGGCTCCGTCCGGCTGAAATGCTTCTCCCCATTCGATGATCCTAGGCTCCTGCCGCCCATTCTTTCAGCATCTCACGCACTCCCTCAGCCATCCTCCCCTGCTTGGACTCACTATGGGGTAGGAAGGCAGCGCATGCGCTGTGCCGGAAGCTCGGCTTCTCGGCATGCACAGAAGAAAATTTTTTTTAAATGGCAGCGCCAAGGCACCGGCAACCGACCGCACCGGTACTGTGATGTCACCAGCGGGCCGCTACCGGTGCTATAGAGTGGACCGCACCAGTAGGAACCCACCACTGCCACAGACACCCCGCTCCCTGTTAGACCAGCAAAAATCATGGTCATTAACACTACATCCCCAAAGAATAGGCACCCCTAATCCACCGTTGACCTTGTCATAAGAAAAGGGAGGAAAAGCATGGGATGGCGAGTATTTGCAAACTTTTTACAGGAAAGGGAGCTTCATGAATTTGGACCAATAACTAGGAGATGGTGAGTATCAACAGAATCTTTTACAGGAAAGGAAGTTTTATGATTTTGGACAACAACAAGGAGATGGTGAGTATCAACAGAATCTTTTACAGGAAACGAAATTTCATGATTTTGGACAGCAAGAAGGTGATGGTGAGTATCAACAGAATCTTTTACAGGAAAGGAAATTTCATGATTTTGGACAACAAAAAGGAGATGGTGAGTATCAACAGAATCTTTTACAGGAAAGGAAATTTCATGATTTTGGACAGCAAGAAGGAGATGGTGAGTATCAACAGAATCCTTTACAGGAAAGGAAGTTTTATGATTTTGGACAGCAAGAAGGAGATGGTGAGTATCAACAGAATCTTTTACAGGAAAGGAAGTTTTATGATTTTGGACAGCAAGAAGGTGATGGTGAGTATCAACAGAATCTTTTACAGGAAAGGAAGTTCCATGATTTTGGACAGCAAGAAGGAGATGGTGAGTATCAACAGAATCTTTTACAGGAAAGGAAGTTCCATGATTTTGGACAACAAAAAGGAGATGGTGAGTGTCAACAGAATCTTTTACAGGAAAGGAAGTTTTATGATTTTGGACAACAAAAAGGAGATGGTGAGTATCAACAGAATCTTTTACAGGAAAGGAAGTTTTATGATTTTGGACAGCAAGAAGGAGATGGTGAGTATCAACAGAATCTTTTACAGGAAAGGAAGTTTTATGATTTTGGACAGCAAGAAGGAGATGGTGAGTATCAACAGAATCTTTTACAGGAAAGGAAGTTTCATGATTTTGGACAGCAAGAAGGAGATGGTGAGTATCAACAGAATCTTTTACAGGAAAGGAAGTTTTATGATTTTGGACAGCAAGAAGGAGATGGTGAGTATCAACAGAATCTTTTACAGGAAAGGAAGTTTTATGATTTTGGACAGCAAGAAGGAGATGGTGAGTATCAACAGAATCTTTTACAGGAAAGGAAGTTTTATGATTTTGGACAGCAAGAAGGAGATGGTGAGTATCAACAGAATCTTTTACAGGAAAGGAAGTTTCATGATTTTCGACAGCAAGAAGGAGATGGTGAGTATCAACAGAATCTTTTACAGGAAAGGAGGTTTCATGATTTTGGACAACAACAAGGAGACGGTGAGTATCAACAGAATCTTTTACAGGAAAGGAAATTTCATGATTTTGGACAGCAAGAAGGAGACGGTGAGTATCAACAGAATCTTTTACAGGAAAGGAAATTTCATGATTTTGGACAGCAAGAAGGAGACGGTGAGTATCAACAGAATCTTTTACAGGAAAGGAGGTTTCATGATTTTGGACAGCAAGAAGGAGACGGTGAGTATCAACAGAATCTTTTACAGGAAAGGAAATTTCATGATTTTGGACAGCAAGAAGGAGACGGTGAGTATCAACAGAATCTTTTACAGGAAAGGAGGTTTCATGATTTTGGACAGCAAGAAGGAGATGGTGAGTATCAACAGAATCTTTTACAGGAAAGGAAGTTTTATGATTTTGGACAGCAAGAAGGAGACGGTGAGTATCAACAGAATCTTTTACAGGAAAGGAGGTTTCATGATTTTGGACAGCAAGAAGGAGATGGTGAGTATCAACAGAATCTTTTACAGGAAAGGAGGTTTCATGATTTTGGACAGCAAGAAGGAGACGGTGAGTATCAACAGAATCTTTTACAGGAAAGGAAATTTCATGATTTTGGACAGCAAGAAGGAGACGGTGAGTATCAACAGAATCTTTTACAGGAAAGGAGGTTTCATGATTTTGGACAGCAAGAAGGAGACGGTGAGTATCAACAGAATCTTTTACAGGAAAGGAGGTTTCATGATTTTGGACAGCAAGAAGGAGACGGTGAGTATCAACAGAATCTTTTACAGGAAAGGAGGTTTCATGATTTTGGACAGCAAGAAGGAGACGGTGAGTATCAACAGAATCTTTTACAGGAAAGGAGGTTTCATGATTTTGGACAGCAAGAAGGTGATGGTGAGTATCAACAGAATCTTTTACAGGAAAGGAAATTTTATGATTTTGGACAGCAAGAAGGAGATGGTGAGTATCAACAGAATCTTTTACAGGAAAGGAGGTTTCATGATTTTGGACAGCAAGAAGGAGATGGTGAGTATCAACAGAATCTTTTACAGGAAAGGAAGTTTTATGATTTTGGACAGCAAGAAGGAGATGGTGAGTATCAACAGAATCTTTTACAGGAAAGGAAGTTTTATGATTTTGGACAGCAAGAAGGAGATGGTGAGTATCAACAGAATCTTTTACAGGAAAGGAGGTTTCATGATTTTGGACAGCAAGAAGGAGATGGTGAGTATCAACAGAATCTTTTACAGGAAAGGAAATTTCATGATTTTGGACAGCAAGAAGGAGACGGTGAGTATCAACAGAATCTTTTACAGGAAAGGAAGTTTTATGATTTTGGACAGCAAGAAGGAGACGGTGAGTATCAACAGAATCTTTTACAGGAAAGGAAGTTTCATGATTTTTGACAGCAAGAAGGAGATGGTGAGTATCAACAGAATCTTTTACAGGAAAGGAAATTTCATGATTTTGGACAGCAAGAAGGAGATGGTGAGTATCAACAGAATCTTTTACAGGAAAGGAAATTTCATGATTTTGGACAGCAAGAAGGAGATGGTGAGTATCAACAGAATCTTTTACAGGAAAGGAAGTTTTATGATTTTGGACAGCAAGAAGGAGATGGTGAGTATCAACAGAATCTTTTACAGGAAAGGAAGTTTTATGATTTTGGACAGCAAGAAGGAGATGGTGAGTATCAACAGAATCTTTTACAGGAAAGGAAATTTCATGATTTTGGACAGCAAGAAGGAGATGGTGAGTATCAACAGAATCTTTTACAGGAAAGGAAGTTTCATGATTTTGGACAGCAAGAAGGAGATGGTGAGTATCAACAGAATCTTTTACAGGAAAGGAAGTTTTATGATTTTGGACAGCAAGAAGGAGACGGTGAGTATCAACAGAATCTTTTACAGGAAAGGAAGTTTCATGATTTTGGACAGCAAGAAGGAGATGGTGAGTATCAACAGAATCTTTTACAGGAAAGGAAATTTCATGATTTTGGACAGCAAGAAGGAGATGGTGAGTATCAACAGAATCTTTTACAGGAAAGGAAGTTTTATGATTTTGGACAGCAAGAAGGAGACGGTGAGTATCAACAGAATCTTTTACAGGAAAGGAAGTTTCATGATTTTTGACAGCAAGAAGGAGATGGTGAGTATCAACAGAATCTTTTACAGGAAAGGAAATTTCATGATTTTGGACAGCAAGAAGGAGATGGTGAGTATCAACAGAATCTTTTACAGGAAAGGAAATTTCATGATTTTGGACAGCAAGAAGGAGATGGTGAGTATCAACAGAATCTTTTACAGGAAAGGAAATTTCATGATTTTGGACAGCAAGAAGGAGATGGTGAGTATCAACAGAATCTTTTACAGGAAAGGAAATTTCATGATTTTGGACAGCAAGAAGGAGATGGTGAGTATCAACAGAATCTTTTACAGGAAAGGAAATTTCATGATTTTGGACAGCAAGAAGGAGATGGTGAGTATCAACAGAATCTTTTACAGGAAAGGAAGTTTTATGATTTTGGACAGCAAGAAGGTGATGGTGAGTATCAACAGAATCTTTTACAGGAAAGGAAGTTTTATGATTTTGGACAGCAAGAAGGAGACGGTGAGTATCAACAGAATCTTTTACAGGAAAGGAAGTTTTATGATTTTGGACAACAACGAGGAGACGGTGAGTATCAACAGAATCTTTTACAGGAAAGGAAGTTTTATGATTTTGGACAGCAAGAAGGAGACGGTTAGTATCAACAGAATCTTTTACAGGAAAGGAAGTTTTATGATTTTGGACAGCAAGAAGGAGACGGTGAGTATCAACAGAATCTTTTACAGGAAAGGAAGTTTTATGATTTTGGACAGCAAGAAGGAGACGGTTAGTATCAACAGAATCTTTTACAGGAAAGGAAGTTTTATGATTTTGGACAGCAAGAAGGTGATGGTGAGTATCAACAGAATCTTTTACAGGAAAGGAAGTTTTATGATTTTGGACAACAACGAGGAGACGGTGAGTATCAACAGAATCTTTTACAGGAAAGGAAGTTTTATGATTTTGGACAACAACGAGGAGACGGTGAGTATCAACAGAATCTTTTACAGGAAAGGAAGTTTTATGATTTTGGACAGCAAGAAGGAGACGGTTAGTATCAACAGAATCTTTTACAGGAAAGGAAGTTTTATGATTTTGGACAGCAAGAAGGAGACGGTGAGTATCAACAGAATCTTTTACAGGAAAGGAAGTTTTATGATTTTGGACAGCAAGAAGGAGACGGTTAGTATCAACAGAATCTTTTACAGGAAAGGAAGTTTTATGATTTTGGACAGCAAGAAGGTGATGGTGAGTATCAACAGAATCTTTTACAGGAAAGGAAGTTTTATGATTTTGGACAGCAAGAAGGTGATGGTGAGTATCAACAGAATCTTTTACAGGAAAGGAAGTTTTATGATTTTGGACAACAACGAGGAGACGGTGAGTATCAACAGAATCTTTTACAGGAAAGGAAGTTTTATGATTTTGGACAGCAAGAAGGAGACGGTTAGTATCAACAGAATCTTTTACAGGAAAGGAAGTTTTATGATTTTGGACAGCAAGAAGGAGACGGTGAGTATCAACAGAATCTTTTACAGGAAAGGAAGTTTTATGATTTTGGACAGCAAGAAGGAGACGGTGAGTATCAACAGAATCTTTTACAGGAAAGGAAGTTTTATGATTTTGGACAGCAAGAAGGAGACGGTGAGTATCAACAGAATCTTTTACAGGAAAGGAAGTTTTATGATTTTGGACAACAACGAGGAGACGGTGAGTATCAACAGAATCTTTTACAGGAAAGGAAGTTTTATGATTTTGGACAGCAAGAAGGAGACGGTTAGTATCAACAGAATCTTTTACAGGAAAGGAAGTTTTATGATTTTGGACAGCAAGAAGGAGACGGTGAGTATCAACAGAATCTTTTACAGGAAAGGAAGTTTTATGATTTTGGACAGCAAGAAGGAGACGGTTAGTATCAACAGAATCTTTTACAGGAAAGGAAGTTTTATGATTTTGGACAGCAAGAAGGTGATGGTGAGTATCAACAGAATCTTTTACAGGAAAGGAAGTTTTATGATTTTGGACAGCAAGAAGGTGATGGTGAGTATCAACAGAATCTTTTACAGGAAAGGAAGTTTTATGATTTTGGACAGCAAGAAGGAGACGGTTAGTATCAACAGAATCTTTTACAGGAAAGGAAGTTTTATGATTTTGGACAGCAAGAAGGTGATGGTGAGTATCAACAGAATCTTTTACAGGAAAGGAAGTTTTATGATTTTGGACAGCAAGAAGGAGATGGTGAGTATCAACAGAATCTTTTACAGGAAAGGAAGTTTTATGATTTTGGACAGCAAGAAGGTGATGGTGAGTATCAACAGAATCTTTTACAGGAAAGGAAGTTTTATGATTTTGGACAGCAAGAAGGTGATGGTGAGTATCAACAGAATCTTTTACAGGAAAGGAAGTTTTATGATTTTGGACAGCAAGAAGGAGATGGTGAGTATCAACAGAATCTTTTACAGGAAAGGAAGTTTTATGATTTTGGACAGCAAGAAGGAGATGGTGAGTATCAACAGAATCTTTTACAGGAAAGGAAGTTTTATGATTTTGGACAGCAAGAAGGTGATGGTGAGTATCAACAGAATCTTTTACAGGAAAGGAAGTTTTATGATTTTGGACAGCAAGAAGGTGATGGTGAGTATCAACAGAATCCTTTACAGGAAAGGAAGTTTTATGATTTTGGACAGCAAGAAGGTGATGGTGAGTATCAACAGAATCTTTTACACGAAAGGAAGTTTTATGATTTTGGACAAAAACAAGGAGACGGTGAGTATCAACAGAATCTTTTACAGGAAAGGAAGTTTTATGATTTTGGACAGCAAGAAGGTGATGGTGAGTATCAACAGAATCTTTTACACGAAAGGAAGTTTTATGATTTTGGACAAAAACAAGGAGACGGTGAGTATCAACAGAATCTTTTACAGGAAAGGAGGTTTCATGATTTTGGACAGCAAGAAGGAGACGGTGAGTATCAACAGAATCTTTTACAGGAAAGGAGGTTTCATGATTTTGGACAGCAAGAAGGAGACGTTGAGTATCAACAGAATCTTTTACAGGAAAGGAAGTTTTATGATTTTGGACAGCAAGAAGGAGACGGTGAGTATCAACAGAATCTTTTACAGGAAAGGAAGTTTTATGATTTTGGACAGCAAGAAGGTGATGGTGAGTATCAACAGAATCTTTTACAGGAAAGGAAGTTTTATGATTTTGGACAACAACGAGGAGACGGTGAGTATCAACAGAATCTTTTACAGGAAAGGAAGTTTTATGATTTTGGACAGCAAGAAGGTGATGGTGAGTATCAACAGAATCTTTTACAGGAAAGGAAGTTTCATGATTTTGGACAACAAGAAGGAGATGGTGAGTATCAACAGAATCTTTTACAGGAAAGGAAGTTTTATGATTTTGGACAGCAAGAAGGAGACGGTTAGTATCAACAGAATCTTTTACAGGAAAGGAAGTTTTATGATTTTGGACAGCAAGAAGGTTATGGTGAGTATCAACAGAATCTTTTACAGGAAAGGAAGTTTCATGATTTTGGACAACAAGAAGGAGATGGTGAGTATCAACAGAATCTTTTACAGGAAAGGAAGTTTTATGATTTTGGACAGCAAGAAGGAGACGGTTAGTATCAACAGAATCTTTTACAGGAAAGGAAGTTTTATGATTTTGGACAACAAGAAGGTGATGGTGAGTATCAACAGAATCTTTTACAGGAAAGGAAGTTTTATGATTTTGGACAGCAAGAAGGTGATGGTGAGTATCAACAGAATCTTTTACAGGAAAGGAAGTTTTATGATTTTGGACAGCAAGAAGGTGATGGTGAGTATCAACAGAATCTTTTACAGGAAAGGAAGTTTCATGATTTTCGACAACAAGAAGGAGATGGTGAGTATCAACAGAATCTTTTACAGGAAAGGAAGTTTTATGATTTTGGACAACAACGAGGAGACGGTTAGTATCAACAGAATCTTTTACAGGAAAGGAAGTTTTATGATTTTGGACAGCAAGAAGGTGATGGTGAGTATCAACAGAATCTTTTACAGGAAAGGAAGTTTCATGATTTTGGACAACAAGAAGGAGATGGTGAGTATCAACAGAATCTTTTACAGGAAAGGAAGTTTTATGATTTTGGACAGCAAGAAGGAGACGGTTAGTATCAACAGAAACTTTTACAGGAAAGGAAGTTTTATGATTTTGGACAACAAGAAGGTGATGGTGAGTATCAACAGAATCTTTTACAGGAAAGGAAGTTTTATGATTTTGGACAGCAAGAAGGTGATGGTGAGTATCAACAGAATCTTTTACAGGAAAGGAAGTTTTATGATTTTGGACAGCAAGAAGGTGATGGTGAGTATCAACAGAATCTTTTACAGGAAAGGAAGTTTCATGATTTTGGACAACAAGAAGGAGACGGTTAGTATCAACAGAATCTTTTACAGGAAAGGAAGTTTTATGATTTTGGACAGCAAGAAGGTGATGGTGAGTATCAACAGAATCTTTTACAGGAAAGGAAGTTTTATGATTTTGGACAGCAAGAAGGTGATGGTGAGTATCAACAGAATCTTTTACAGGAAAGGAAGTTTTATGATTTTGGACAGCAAGAAGGAGACGGTTAGTATCAACAGAATCTTTTACAGGAAAGGAAGTTTTATGATTTTGGACAGCAAGAAGGTGATGGTGAGTATCAACAGAATCTTTTACAGGAAAGGAAGTTTTATGATTTTGGACAGCAAGAAGGTGATGGTGAGTATCAACAGAATCTTTTACAGGAAAGGAAGTTTTATGATTTTGGACAGCAAGAAGGTGATGGTGAGTATCAACAGAATCCTTTACAGGAAAGGAAGTTTTATGATTTTGGACAGCAAGAAGGAGATGGTGAGTATCAACAGAATCTTTTACAGGAAAGGAAGTTTTATGATTTTGGACAGCAAGAAGGTGATGGTGAGTATCAACAGAATCTTTTACAGGAAAGGAAGTTTTATGATTTTGGACAGCAAGAAGGTGATGGTGAGTATCAACAGAATCCTTTACAGGAAAGGAAGTTTTATGATTTTGGACAGCAAGAAGGTGATGGTGAGTATCAACAGAATCTTTTACAGGAAAGGAAGTTTTATGATTTTGGACAAAAACAAGGAGACGGTGAGTATCAACAGAATCTTTTACAGGAAAGGAAGTTTTATGATTTTGGACAGCAAGAAGGAGATGGTGAGTATCAACAGAATCTTTTACAGGAAAGGAAGTTTTATGATTTTGGACAGCAAGAAGGTGATGGTGAGTATCAACAGAATCCTTTACAGGAAAGGAAGTTTTATGATTTTGGACAGCAAGAAGGTGATGGTGAGTATCAACAGAATCTTTTACAGGAAAGGAAGTTTTATGATTTTGGACAAAAACAAGGAGACGGTGAGTATCAACAGAATCTTTTACAGGAAAGGAGGTTTCATGATTTTGGACAGCAAGAAGGAGACGTTGAGTATCAACAGAATCTTTTACAGGAAAGGAAGTTTTATGATTTTGGACAGCAAGAAGGAGACGGTGAGTATCAACAGAATCTTTTACAGGAAAGGAAGTTTTATGATTTTGGACAGCAAGAAGGTGATGGTGAGTATCAACAGAATCTTTTACAGGAAAGGAAGTTTTATGATTTTGGACAACAACGAGGAGACGGTGAGTATCAACAGAATCTTTTACAGGAAAGGAAGTTTTATGATTTTGGACAGCAAGAAGGTGATGGTGAGTATCAACAGAATCTTTTACAGGAAAGGAAGTTTCATGATTTTGGACAACAAGAAGGAGATGGTGAGTATCAACAGAATCTTTTACAGGAAAGGAAGTTTTATGATTTTGGACAGCAAGAAGGAGACGGTTAGTATCAACAGAATCTTTTACAGGAAAGGAAGTTTTATGATTTTGGACAGCAAGAAGGAGATGGTGAGTATCAACAGAATCTTTTACAGGAAAGGAAGTTTCATGATTTTGGACAACAAGAAGGAGATGGTGAGTATCAACAGAATCTTTTACAGGAAAGGAAGTTTTATGATTTTGGACAGCAAGAAGGTGATGGTGAGTATCAACAGAATCTTTTACAGGAAAGGAAGTTTTATGATTTTGGACAGCAAGAAGGAGATGGTGAGTATCAACAGAATCTTTTACAGGAAAGGAAGTTTTATGATTTTGGACAGCAAGAAGGTGATGGTGAGTATCAACAGAATCTTTTACAGGAAAGGAAGTTTTATGATTTTGGACAGCAAGAAGGAGATGGTGAGTATCAACAGAATCTTTTACAGGAAAGGAAGTTTCATGATTTTGGACAACAAGAAGGAGATGGTAAGTATCAGCAGAATCTTTCACTGGAAAGGAAGTTTCATGATTTTGGACAACAACAAGGAGATGGTGAGTATCAACAGAATCTTTTACAGGAAAGGAAGTTTCATGATTTTGGACAACAAGAAGGAGATGGTAAGTATCAGCAGAATCTTTCACTGGAAAGGAAGTTTCATGATTTTGGACAGCAAGAAGGAGATGGTGAGTATCAACAGAATCCTTTACAGGAAAGGAAGTTTCATGATTTTGGACAACAACAAGGAGATGGTAAGTATCAACAGAATCTTTTACAGGAAAGGAAGTTTTATGATTTTGGACAACAACAAGGAGATGGTGAGTATCAACAGAATCTTTTACAGGAAAGGAAGTTTTATGATTTTGGACAGCAAGAAGGAGATGGTGAGTATCAACAGAATCTTTTACAGGAAAGGAAGTTTTATGATTTTGGACAGCAAGAAGGAGATGGTGAGTATCAACAGAATCTTTTACAGGAAAGGAAGTTTTATGATTTTGGACAGCAAGAAGGAGATGGTGAGTATCAACAGAATCTTTTACAGGAAAGGAAGTTTTATGATTTTGGACAGCAAGAAGGAGATGGTGAGTATCAACAGAATCTTTTACAGGAAAGGAAGTTTCATGATTTTGGACAACAAGAAGGAGATGGTAAGTATCAGCAGAATCTTTCACTGGAAAGGAAGTTTCATGATTTTGGACAACAACAAGGAGATGGTGAGTATCAACAGAATCTTTTACAGGAAAGGAAGTTTCATGATTTTGGACAACAAGAAGGAGATGGTAAGTATCAGCAGAATCTTTCACTGGAAAGGAAGTTTCATGATTTTGGACAGCAAGAAGGAGATGGTGAGTATCAACAGAATCTTTTACAGGAAAGGAAGTTTTATGATTTTGGACAGCAAGAAGGAGATGGTGAGTATCAACAGAATCTTTCACTGGAAAGGAAGTTTCATGATTTTGGACAACAACAAGGAGATGGTGAGTATCAACAGAATCTTTCACTGGAAAGGAAGTTTCATGATTTTGGACAACAACAAGGAGATGGTGAGTATCAAGAGAATCTTTTACAGGAAAGGAAGTTTCATGATTTTGGACAACAACAAGGAGATGGTGAGTATCAACAGAATCTTTTACAGGAAAGGAAGTTTTATGATTTTGGACAGCAAGAAGGAGATGGTGAGTATCAACAGAATCTTTTACAGGAAAGGAAGTTTTATGATTTTGGACAGCAAGAAGGTGATGGTGAGTATCAACAGAATCCTTTACAGGAAAGGAAATTTCATGATTTTGGACAACAACAAGGAGATGGTGAGTATCAACAGAATCTTTTACAGGAAAGGAAGTTTTATGATTTTGGACAGCAAGAAGGAGATGGTGAGTATCAACAGAATCTTTCACTGGAAAGGAAGTTTCATGATTTTGGACAACAACAAGGAGATGGTGAGTATCAACAGAATCTTTTACAGGAAAGGAAGTTTTATGATTTTGGACAACAACAAGGAGATGGTGAGTATCAACAGAATCTTTCACTGGAAAGGAAGTTTCATGATTTTGGACAACAACAAGGAGATGGTGAGTATCAAGAGAATCTTTTACAGGAAAGGAAGTTTCATGATTTTGGACAACAACAAGGAGATGGTGAGTATCAACAGAATCTTTTACAGGAAAGGAAGTTTTATGATTTTGGACAGCAAGAAGGAGATGGTGAGTATCAACAGAATCTTTCACTGGAAAGGAAGTTTCATGATTTTGGACAACAACAAGGAGATGGTGAGTATCAACAGAATCTTTTACAGGAAAGGAAGTTTTATGATTTTGGACAACAACAAGGAGATGGTGAGTATCAACAGAATCTTTTACAGGAAAGGAAGTTTTATGATTTTGTACAACAAAAAGGAGATGGTGAGTATCAACAGAATCTTTTACAGGAAAGGAAGTTTTATGATTTTGGACAACAAAAAGGAGATGGTAAGTATCAAGAGAATCTTTTACAGGAAAGGAAGTTTCATGATTTTGGACAACAACAAGGAGATGGTGAGTATCAACAGAATCTTTTACAGGAAAGGAAGTTATATGATTTTGGACAGCAAGAAGGAGATGGTGAGTATCAACAGAATCTTTTACAGGAAAGGAAGTTATATGATTTTGGACAGCAAGAAGGAGATGGTGAGTATCAACAGAATCTTTCACTGGAAAGGAAGTTCCATGATTTTGGACAACAACAAGGAGATGGTGAGTATCAACAGAATCTTTTACAGGAAAGGAAGTTTTATGATTTTGGACAGCAAGAAGGTGATGGTGAGTATCAACAGAATCTTTTACAGGAAAGGAAGTTTTATGATTTTGGACAGCAAGAAGGTGATGGTGAGTATCAACAGAATCTTTTACAGGAAAGGAAGTTTTATAATTTTGGACAGCAAGAAGGAGATGGTGAGTATCAACAGAATCTTTTACAGGAAAGGAAGTTTTATGATTTTGGACAGCAAGAAGGAGATGGTGAGTATCAACAGAATCTTTTACAGGAAAGGAAGTTTTATGATTTTGGACAGCAAGAAGGTGATGGTGAGTATCAACAGAATCTTTTACACGAAAGGAAGTTTTATGATTTTGGACAGCAAGAAGGAGATGGTGAGTATCAACAGAATCTTTTACAGGAAAGGAAGTTTCATGATTTTGGACAACAAGAAGGAGATGGTAAGTATCAGCAGAATCTTTCACTGGAAAGGAAGTTTCATGATTTTGGACAACAACAAGGAGATGGTGAGTATCAACAGAATCTTTTACAGGAAAGGAAGTTTCATGATTTTGGACAACAAGAAGGAGATGGTAAGTATCAGCAGAATCTTTCACTGGAAAGGAAGTTTCATGATTTTGGACAGCAAGAAGGAGATGGTGAGTATCAACAGAATCTTTTACAGGAAAGGAAGTTTTATGATTTTGGACAGCAAGAAGGAGATGGTGAGTATCAACAGAATCTTTCACTGGAAAGGAAGTTTCATGATTTTGGACAACAACAAGGAGATGGTGAGTATCAACAGAATCTTTCACTGGAAAGGAAGTTTCATGATTTTGGACAACAACAAGGAGATGGTGAGTATCAAGAGAATCTTTTACAGGAAAGGAAGTTTCATGATTTTGGACAACAACAAGGAGATGGTGAGTATCAACAGAATCTTTTACAGGAAAGGAAGTTTTATGATTTTGGACAGCAAGAAGGAGATGGTGAGTATCAACAGAATCTTTTACAGGAAAGGAAGTTTTATGATTTTGGACAGCAAGAAGGTGATGGTGAGTATCAACAGAATCCTTTACAGGAAAGGAAATTTCATGATTTTGGACAACAACAAGGAGATGGTGAGTATCAACAGAATCTTTTACAGGAAAGGAAGTTTTATGATTTTGGACAGCAAGAAGGAGATGGTGAGTATCAACAGAATCTTTCACTGGAAAGGAAGTTTCATGATTTTGGACAACAACAAGGAGATGGTGAGTATCAACAGAATCTTTTACAGGAAAGGAAGTTTTATGATTTTGGACAACAACAAGGAGATGGTGAGTATCAAGAGAATCTTTCACTGGAAAGGAAGTTTCATGATTTTGGACAACAACAAGGAGATGGTGAGTATCAAGAGAATCTTTTACAGGAAAGGAAGTTTCATGATTTTGGACAACAACAAGGAGATGGTGAGTATCAACAGAATCTTTTACAGGAAAGGAAGTTTTATGATTTTGGACAGCAAGAAGGAGATGGTGAGTATCAACAGAATCTTTCACTGGAAAGGAAGTTTCATGATTTTGGACAACAACAAGGAGATGGTGAGTATCAACAGAATCTTTTACAGGAAAGGAAGTTTTATGATTTTGGACAACAACAAGGAGATGGTGAGTATCAACAGAATCTTTTACAGGAAAGGAAGTTTTATGATTTTGTACAACAAAAAGGAGATGGTGAGTATCAACAGAATCTTTTACAGGAAAGGAAGTTTTATGATTTTGGACAACAAAAAGGAGATGGTAAGTATCAAGAGAATCTTTTACAGGAAAGGAAGTTTCATGATTTTGGACAACAACAAGGAGATGGTGAGTATCAACAGAATCTTTTACAGGAAAGGAAGTTATATGATTTTGGACAGCAAGAAGGAGATGGTGAGTATCAACAGAATCTTTTACAGGAAAGGAAGTTATATGATTTTGGACAGCAAGAAGGAGATGGTGAGTATCAACAGAATCTTTCACTGGAAAGGAAGTTCCATGATTTTGGACAACAACAAGGAGATGGTGAGTATCAACAGAATCTTTTACAGGAAAGGAAGTTTTATGATTTTGGACAGCAAGAAGGTGATGGTGAGTATCAACAGAATCTTTTACAGGAAAGGAAGTTTTATGATTTTGGACAGCAAGAAGGTGATGGTGAGTATCAACAGAATCTTTTACAGGAAAGGAAGTTTTATAATTTTGGACAGCAAGAAGGAGATGGTGAGTATCAACAGAATCTTTTACAGGAAAGGAAGTTTTATGATTTTGGACAGCAAGAAGGAGATGGTGAGTATCAACAGAATCTTTTACAGGAAAGGAAGTTTTATGATTTTGGACAGCAAGAAGGTGATGGTGAGTATCAACAGAATCTTTTACACGAAAGGAAGTTTTATGATTTTGGACAGCAAGAAGGTGATGGTGAGTATCAACAGAATCTTTTACAGGAAAGGAAGTTTTATGATTTTGGACAACACAAAGGAGATGGTGAGTATCAACAGAATCTTTTACAGGAAAGGAAGTTTTATGATTTCGGACAACAACAAGGAGATGGTGAGTATCAACAGAATCTTTTACAGGAAAGGAAGTTTTATGATTTTGGACAGCAAGAAGGAGATGGTGAGTATCAACAGAATCCTTTACAGGAAAGGAAATTTCATGATTTTGGACAACAACAAGGAGATGGTGAGTATCAACAGAATCTTTTACAGGAAAGGAAGTTTTATGATTTTGGACAGCAAGAAGGAGATGGTGAGTATCAACAGAATCTTTTACAGGAAAGGAAGTTTTATGATTTTGGACAGCAAGAAGGTGATGGTGAGTATCAACAGAATCTTTTACAGGAAAGGAAGTTTTATGATTTTGGACAGCAAGAAGGAGATGGTGAGTATCAACAGAATCTTTTACAGGAAAGGAAGTTTCATGATTTTGGACAACAAGAAGGAGATGGTAAGTATCAGCAGAATCTTTCACTGGAAAGGAAGTTTCATGATTTTGGACAACAACAAGGAGATGGTGAGTATCAACAGAATCTTTTACAGGAAAGGAAGTTTCATGATTTTGGACAGCAAGAAGGAGATGGTGAGTATCAACAGAATCTTTTACAGGAAAGGAAGTTTTATGATTTTGGACAGCAAGAAGGAGATGGTGAGTATCAACAGAATCTTTTAAAGGAAAGGAAGTTTTATGATTTTGGACAGCAAGAAGGAGATGGTGAGTATCAACAGAATCTTTTACAGGAAAGGAAGTTTTATGATTTTGGACAGCAAGAAGGAGATGGTGAGTATCAACAGAATCTTTTACAGGAAAGGAAGTTTCATGATTTTGGACAACAAGAAGGAGATGGTAAGTATCAGCAGAATCTTTCACTGGAAAGGAAGTTTCATGATTTTGGACAGCAAGAAGGAGATGGTGAGTATCAACAGAATCTTTTACAGGAAAGGAAGTTTTATGATTTTGGACAGCAAGAAGGAGATGGTGAGTATCAACAGAATCTTTCACTGGAAAGGAAGTTTCATGATTTTGGACAACAACAAGGAGATGGTGAGTATCAACAGAATCTTTCACTGGATAGGAAGTTTCATGATTTTGGACAACAACAAGGAGATGGTGAGTATCAAGAGAATCTTTTACAGGAAAGGAAGTTTCATGATTTTGGACAACAACAAGGAGATGGTGAGTATCAACAGAATCTTTTACAGGAAAGGAAGTTTTATGATTTTGGACAGCAAGAAGGAGATGGTGAGTATCAACAGAATCTTTTACAGGAAAGGAAGTTTTATGATTTTGGACAGCAAGAAGGTGATGGTGAGTATCAACAGAATCCTTTACAGGAAAGGAAATTTCATGATTTTGGACAACAACAAGGAGATGGTGAGTATCAACAGAATCTTTTACAGGAAAGGAAGTTTCATGATTTTGGACAACAACAAGGAGATGGTGAGTATCAACAGAATCTTTCACTGGAAAGGAAGTTTCATGATTTTGGACAACAACAAGGAGATGGTGAGTATCAAGAGAATCTTTTACAGGAAAGGAAGTTTCATGATTTTGGACAACAACAAGGAGATGGTGAGTATCAACAGAATCTTTTACAGGAAAGGAAGTTTTATGATTTTGGACAGCAAGAAGGAGATGGTGAGTATCAACAGAATCTTTTACAGGAAAGGAAGTTTTATGATTTTGGACAGCAAGAAGGTGATGGTGAGTATCAACAGAATCCTTTACAGGAAAGGAAATTTCATGATTTTGGACAACAACAAGGAGATGGTGAGTATCAACAGAATCTTTTACAGGAAAGGAAGTTTTATGATTTTGGACAGCAAGAAGGAGATGGTGAGTATCAACAGAATCTTTCACTGGAAAGGAAGTTTCATGATTTTGGACAACAACAAGGAGATGGTGAGTATCAACAGAATCTTTTACAGGAAAGGAAGTTTTATGATTTTGGACAACAACAAGGAGATGGTGAGTATCAACAGAATCTTTCACTGGAAAGGAAGTTTCATGATTTTGGACAACAACAAGGAGATGGTGAGTATCAAGAGAATCTTTTACAGGAAAGGAAGTTTCATGATTTTGGACAACAACAAGGAGATGGTGAGTATCAACAGAATCTTTTACAGGAAAGGAAGTTTTATGATTTTGGACAGCAAGAAGGAGATGGTGAGTATCAACAGAATCTTTCACTGGAAAGGAAGTTTCATGATTTTGGACAACAACAAGGAGATGGTGAGTATCAACAGAATCTTTTACAGGAAAGGAAGTTTTATGATTTTGGACAACAACAAGGAGATGGTGAGTATCAACAGAATCTTTTACAGGAAAGGAAGTTTTATGATTTTGTACAACAAAAAGGAGATGGTGAGTATCAACAGAATCTTTTACAGGAAAGGAAGTTTTATGATTTTGGACAACAAAAAGGAGATGGTAAGTATCAAGAGAATCTTTTACAGGAAAGGAAGTTTCATGATTTTGGACAACAACAAGGAGATGGTGAGTATCAACAGAATCTTTTACAGGAAAGGAAGTTATATGATTTTGGACAGCAAGAAGGAGATGGTGAGTATCAACAGAATCTTTTACAGGAAAGGAAATTATATGATTTTGGACAGCAAGAAGGAGATGGTGAGTATCAACAGAATCTTTCACTGGAAAGGAAGTTTTATGATTTTGGACAGCAAGAAGGTGATGGTGAGTATCAACAGAATCTTTTACAGGAAAGGAAGTTTTATGATTTTGGACAACAACAAGGAGATGGTGAGTATCAACAGAATCTTTTACAGGAAAGGAAGTTATATGATTTTGGACAGCAAGAAGGAGATGGTGAGTATCAACAGAATCTTTTACAGGAAAGGAAATTATATGATTTTGGACAGCAAGAAGGAGATGGTGAGTATCAACAGAATCTTTCACTGGAAAGGAAGTTTTATGATTTTGGACAGCAAGAAGGAGATGGTGAGTATCAACAGAATCTTTTACAGGAAAGGAAATTATATGATTTTGGACAACAACAAGGAGATGGTGAGTATCAACAGAATCTTTTACAGGAAAGGAAGTTTTATGATTTTGGACAGCAAGAAGGTGATGGTGAGTATCAACAGAATCTTTTACAGGAAAGGAAGTTTTATGATTTTGGACAGCAAGAAGGTGATGGTGAGTATCAACAGAATCTTTTACAGGAAAGGAAGTTTTATAATTTTGGACAGCAAGAAGGAGATGGTGAGTATCAACAGAATCTTTTACAGGAAAGGAAGTTTTATGATTTTGGACAGCAAGAAGGAGATGGTGAGTATCAACAGAATCTTTTACAGGAAAGGAAGTTTTATGATTTTGGACAGCAAGAAGGTGATGGTGAGTATCAACAGAATCTTTTACAGGAAAGGAAGTTTTATGATTTTGGACAACACAAAGGAGATGGTGAGTATCAACAGAATCTTTTACAGGAAAGGAAGTTTTATGATTTTGGACAGCAAGAAGGTGATGGTGAGTATCAACAGAATCTTTTACAGGAAAGGAAGTTTTATGATTTTGGACAACACAAAGGAGATGGTGAGTATCAACAGAATCTTTTACAGGAAAGGAAGTTTTATGATTTTGGACAGCAAGAAGGAGATGGTGAGTATCAACAGAATCTTTTACACGAAAGGAAGTTTTATGATTTTGGACAGCAAGAAGGTGATGGTGAGTATCAACAGAATCTTTTACAGGAAAGGAAGTTTTATGATTTTGGACAACACAAAGGAGATGGTGAGTATCAACAGAATCTTTTACAGGAAAGGAAGTTTTATGATTTCGGACAACAACAAGGAGATGGTGAGTATCAACAGAATCTTTTACAGGAAAGGAAGTTTTATGATTTTGGACAGCAAGAAGGAGATGGTGAGTATCAACAGAATCCTTTACAGGAAAGGAAATTTCATGATTTTGGACAACAACAAGGAGATGGTGAGTATCAACAGAATCTTTTACAGGAAAGGAAGTTTTATGATTTTGGACAGCAAGAAGGAGATGGTGAGTATCAACAGAATCTTTTACAGGAAAGGAAGTTTTATGATTTTGGACAGCAAGAAGGTGATGGTGAGTATCAACAGAATCTTTTACAGGAAAGGAAGTTTTATGATTTTGGACAGCAAGAAGGAGATGGTGAGTATCAACAGAATCTTTTACAGGAAAGGAAGTTTCATGATTTTGGACAACAAGAAGGAGATGGTAAGTATCAGCAGAA
The DNA here is from genome assembly GCA_023053685.1 of Diadophis punctatus similis. NCBI lineage: Eukaryota > Metazoa > Chordata > Lepidosauria > Squamata > Dipsadidae > Diadophis > Diadophis punctatus. The sequence goes on along the minus strand of JALIGW010000011.1, from coordinate 10,484,369 downwards.
TCTTTCACTGGAAAGGAAGTTTCATGATTTTGGACAACAACAAGGAGATGGTGAGTATCAACAGAATCTTTTACAGGAAAGGAAGTTTCATGATTTTGGACAGCAAGAAGGAGATGGTGAGTATCAACAGAATCTTTTACAGGAAAGGAAGTTTTATGATTTTGGACAGCAAGAAGGTGATGGTGAGTATCAACAGAATCTTTTACAGGAAAGGAAGTTTTATGATTTTGGACAACAAAAAGGAGATGGTGAGTATCAACAGAATCTTTTACAGGAAAGGAAGTTTCATGATTTATGACAACAACAAGGAGATGGTGAGTATCAACAGAATCTTTTACAGGAAAGGAAGTTTTATGATTTTGGACAGCAAGAAGGTGATGGTGAGTATCAACAGAATCCTTTACAGGAAAGGAAATTTCATGATTTTGGACAACAACAAGGAGATGGTGAGTATCAACAGAATCTTTTACAGGAAAGGAAGTTTTATGATTTTGGACAACAAAAAGGAGATGGTGAGTATCAACAGAATCCTTTACAGGAAAGGAAGTTTTATGATTTTGGACAGCAAGAAGGTGATGGTGAGTATCAACAGAATCTTTTACAGGAAAGGAAGTTTTATGATTTTGGACAGCAAGAAGGTGATGGTGAGTATCAACAGAATCTTTTACACGAAAGGAAGTTTTATGATTTTGGACAGCAAGAAGGTGATGGTGAGTATCAACAGAATCTTTTACAGGAAAGGAAGTTTTATGATTTTGGACAACACAAAGGAGATGGTGAGTATCAACAGAATCTTTTACAGGAAAGGAAGTTTTATGATTTCGGACAACAACAAGGAGATGGTGAGTATCAACAGAATCTTTTACAGGAAAGGAAGTTTTATGATTTTGGACAACAAAAAGGAGATGGTGAGTATCAACAGAATCTTTTACAGGAAAGGAAGTTTTATGATTTTGGACAGCAAGAAGGTGATGGTGAGTATCAACAGAATCTTTTACAGGAAAGGAAGTTTTATGATTTTGGACAACAAAAAGGAGATGGTGAGTATCAACAGAATCTTTTACAGGAAAGGAAGTTTTATGATTTTGGACAGCAAGAAGGTGATGGTGAGTATCAACAGAATCTTTTACAGGAAAGGAAGTTTTATGATTTTGGACAGCAAGAAGGTGATGGTGAGTATCAACAGAATCTTTTACAGGAAAGGAAGTTTTATGATTTTGGACAACACAAAGGAGATGGTGAGTATCAACAGAATCTTTTACACGAAAGGAAGTTTTATGATTTTGGACAGCAAGAAGGTGATGGTGAGTATCAACAGAATCTTTTACAGGAAAGGAAGTTTTATGATTTTGGACAACACAAAGGAGATGGTGAGTATCAACAGAATCTTTTACAGGAAAGGAAGTTTTATGATTTCGGACAACAACAAGGAGATGGTGAGTATCAACAGAATCTTTTACAGGAAAGGAAGTTTTATGATTTTGGACAGCAAGAAGGAGATGGTGAGTATCAACAGAATCCTTTACAGGAAAGGAAATTTCATGATTTTGGACAACAACAAGGAGATGGTGAGTATCAACAGAATCTTTTACAGGAAAGGAAGTTTTATGATTTCGGACAACAACAAGGAGATGGTGAGTATCAACAGAATCTTTTACAGGAAAGGAAGTTTTATGATTTTGGACAGCAAGAAGGAGATGGTGAGTATCAACAGAATCTTTCACTGGAAAGGAAGTTTCATGATTTTGGACAACAACAAGGAGATGGTGAGTATCAACAGAATCTTTTACAGGAAAGGAAGTTTCATGATTTTGGACAGCAAGAAGGAGATGGTGAGTATCAACAGAATCTTTTACAGGAAAGGAAGTTTTATGATTTTGGACAGCAAGAAGGTGATGGTGAGTATCAACAGAATCTTTTACAGGAAAGGAAGTTTTATGATTTTGGACAACAAAAAGGAGATGGTGAGTATCAACAGAATCTTTTACAGGAAAGGAAGTTTCATGATTTATGACAACAACAAGGAGATGGTGAGTATCAACAGAATCTTTTACAGGAAAGGAAGTTTTATGATTTTGGACAGCAAGAAGGTGATGGTGAGTATCAACAGAATCCTTTACAGGAAAGGAAATTTCATGATTTTGGACAACAACAAGGAGATGGTGAGTATCAACAGAATCTTTTACAGGAAAGGAAGTTTTATGATTTTGGACAACAAAAAGGAGATGGTGAGTATCAACAGAATCCTTTACAGGAAAGGAAGTTTTATGATTTTGGACAGCAAGAAGGTGATGGTGAGTATCAACAGAATCTTTTACAGGAAAGGAAGTTTTATGATTTTGGACAGCAAGAAGGTGATGGTGAGTATCAACAGAATCTTTTACACGAAAGGAAGTTTTATGATTTTGGACAGCAAGAAGGTGATGGTGAGTATCAACAGAATCCTTTACAGGAAAGGAAGTTTTATGATTTTGGACAACAAAAAGGAGATGGTGAGTATCAACAGAATCTTTTACAGGAAAGGAAGTTTTATGATTTTGGACAGCAAGAAGGTGATGGTGAGTATCAACAGAATCTTTTACAGGAAAGGAAGTTTTATGATTTTGGACAGCAAGAAGGTGATGGTGAGTATCAACAGAATCTTTTACAGGAAAGGAAGTTTTATGATTTTGGACAACAAAAAGGAGATGGTGAGTATCAACAGAATCTTTTACAGGAAAGGAAGTTTTATGATTTCGGACAACAACAAGGAGATGGTGAGTATCAACAGAATCTTTTAAAGGAAAGGAAGTTTTATGATTTTGGACAACAAAAAGGAGATGGTGAGTATCAACAGAATCTTTTACAGGAAAGGAAATTTCATGATTTTGGACAACAAAAAGGAGATGGTGAGTATCAACAGAATCTTTTACAGGAAAGGAAGTTTCATGATTTATGACAACAACAAGGAGATGGTGAGTATCAACAGAATCTTTTACAGGAAAGGAAGTTTTATGATTTTGGACAGCAAGAAGGAGATGGTGAGTATCAAGAGAATCTTTTACAGGAAAGGAAGTTTTATGATTTTGGACAGCAAGAAGGTGATGGTGCGTATCAACAGAATCCTTTACAGGAAAGGAAATTTCATGATTTTGGACAACAACAAGGAGATGGTGAGTATCAACAGAATCTTTTACAGGAAAGGAAGTTTTATGATTTTGGACAACAAAAAGGAGATGGTGAGTATCAACAGAATCCTTTACAGGAAAGGAAGTTTTATGATTTTGGACAGCAAGAAGGTGATGGTGAGTATCAACAGAATCTTTTACAGGAAAGGAAGTTTTATGATTTTGGACAGCAAGAAGGTGATGGTGAGTATCAACAGAATCTTTTACAGGAAAGGAAGTTTTATGATTTTGGACAACAAAAAGGAGATGGTGAGTATCAACAGAATCTTTTACAGGAAAGGAAGTTTTATGATTTCGGACAACAAAAAGGAGATGGTGAGTATCAACAGAATCTTTTAAAGGAAAGGAAGTTTTATGATTTTGGACAACAAAAAGGAGATGGTGAGTATCAACAGAATCTTTTACAGGAAAGGAAATTTCATGATTTTGGACAACAAAAAGGAGATGGTGAGTATCAACAGAATCTTTTACAGGAAAGGAAGTTTCATGATTTATGACAACAACAAGGAGATGGTGAGTATCAACAGAATCTTTTACAGGAAAGGAAGTTTTATGATTTTGGACAGCAAGAAGGAGATGGTGAGTATCAACAGAATCTTTTACAGGAAAGGAAGTTTTATAATTTTGGACAGCAAGAAGGAGATGGTGAGTATCAACAGAATCTTTTACAGGAAAGGAAGTTTTATGATTTTGGACAACAACAAGGAGATGGTGAGTATCAACAGAATCCTTTACAGGAAAGGAAATTTCATGATTTTGGACAACAAAAAGAAGATGGTGAGTATCAACAGAATCTTTTACAGGAAAGGAAGTTTCATGATTTATGACAACAACAAGGAGATGGTGAGTATCAACAGAATCTTTTACAGGAAAGGAAGTTTTATGATTTTGGACAGCAAGAAGGAGATGGTGAGTATCAACAGAATCTTTTACAGGAAAGGAAGTTTTATAATTTTGGACAGCAAGAAGGAGATGGTGAGTATCAACAGAATCTTTTACAGGAAAGGAAGTTTTATGATTTTGGACAGCAAGAAGGTGATGGTGAGTATCAACAGAATCTTTTACAGGAAAGGAAGTTTTATGATTTTGGACAGCAAGAAGGAGATGGTGAGTATCAACAGAATCTTTTACAGGAAAGGAAGTTTCATGATTTTGGACAGCAAGAAGGAGATGGTGAGTATCAACAGAATCTTTTACAGGAAAGGAAGTTTTATGATTTTGGACAGCAAGAAGGTGATGGTGAGTATCAACAGAATCTTTTACAGGAAAGGAAGTTTCATGATTTTGGACAGTAAGAAGGAGATGGTGAGTATCAACAGAATCTTTTACAGGAAAGGAAGTTTTATGATTTTGGACAACAACAAGGAGATGGTGAGTATCAACAGAATCTTTTACAGGAAAGGAAGTTTTATGATTTTGTACAACAAAAAGGAGATGGTGAGTATCAACAGAATCTTTTACAGGAAAGGAAGTTTTATGATTTTGGACAACAAAAAGGAGATGGTAAGTATCAAGAGAATCTTTTACAGGAAAGGAAGTTTCATGATTTTGGACAACAACAAGGAGATGGTGAGTATCAACAGAATATTTTACAGGAAAGGAAGTTTTATGATTTTGGACAGCAAGAAGGAGATGGTGAGTATCAACAGAATCTTTCACTGGAAAGGAAGTTTCATGATTTTGGACAACAACAAGGAGATGGTGAGTATCAACAGAATCTTTTACAGGAAAGGAAGTTTCATGATTTATGACAACAACAAGGAGATGGTGAGTATCAACAGAATCTTTTACAGGAAAGGAAGTTTTATGATTTTGGACAGCAAGAAGGAGATGGTGAGTATCAACAGAATCTTTTACAGGAAAGGAAGTTTTATAATTTTGGACAGCAAGAAGGAGATGGTGAGTATCAACAGAATCTTTTACAGGAAAGGAAGTTTTATGATTTTGGACAGCAAGAAGGTGATGGTGAGTATCAACAGAACCCTTTACAGGAAAGGAAATTTCATGATTTTGGACAGCAAGAAGGAGATGGTGAGTATCAACAGAATCTTTTACAGGAAAGGAAGTTTTATGATTTTGGACAGCAAGAAGGTGATGGTGAGTATCAACAGAATCTTTTACAGGAAAGGAAGTTTTATGATTTTGGACAGCAAGAAGGAGATGGTAAGTATCAACAGAATCTTTCACTGGAAAGGAAGTTTCATGATTTTGGACAACAACAAGGAGATGGTGAGTATCAACAGAATCTTTTACAGGAAAGGAAGTTTTATGATTTTGGACAACAAAAAGGAGATGGTGAGTATCAACAGAATCTTTTACAGGAAAGGAAATTTTATGATTTTGGACAGCAAGAAGGAGATGGTGAGTATCAACAGAATCTTTTACAGGAAAGGAAGTTTTATGATTTTGGACAGCAAGAAGGAGATGGTGAGTATCAACAGAATCTTTTACAGGAAAGGAAGTTTTATGATTTTGGACAACAAGAAGGTGATGGTGAGTATCAACAGAATCTTTTACAGGAAAGGAAGTTTTATGATTTTGGACAGCAAGAAGGAGATGGTGAGTATCAACAGAATCTTTTACAGGAAAGGAAGTTTCATGATTTTGGACAACAAGAAGGAGATGGTAAGTATCAGCAGAATCTTTCACTGGAAAGGAAGTTCCATGATTTTGGACAACAACAAGGAGATGGTGAGTATCAACAGAATCTTTTACAGGAAAGGAAGTTTTATGATTTTGGACAGCAAGAAGGTGATGGTGAGTATCAACAGAATCTTTTACAGGAAAGGAAGTTTTATGATTTTGGACAGCAAGAAGGTGATGGTGAGTATCAACAGAATCTTTTACAGGAAAGGAAGTTTTATAATTTTGGACAGCAAGAAGGAGATGGTGAGTATCAACAGAATCTTTTACAGGAAAGGAAGTTTTATGATTTTGGACAGCAAGAAGGAGATGGTGAGTATCAACAGAATCTTTTACAGGAAAGGAAGTTTTATGATTTTGGACAGCAAGAAGGTGATGGTGAGTATCAACAGAATCTTTTACACGAAAGGAAGTTTTATGATTTTGGACAGCAAGAAGGTGATGGTGAGTATCAACAGAATCTTTTACAGGAAAGGAAGTTTTATGATTTTGGACAACACAAAGGAGATGGTGAGTATCAACAGAATCTTTTACAGGAAAGGAAGTTTTATGATTTCGGACAACAACAAGGAGATGGTGAGTATCAACAGAATCTTTTACAGGAAAGGAAGTTTTATGATTTTGGACAGCAAGAAGGAGATGGTGAGTATCAACAGAATCCTTTACAGGAAAGGAAATTTCATGATTTTGGACAACAACAAGGAGATGGTGAGTATCAACAGAATCTTTTACAGGAAAGGAAGTTTTATGATTTTGGACAGCAAGAAGGAGATGGTGAGTATCAACAGAATCTTTTACAGGAAAGGAAGTTTTATGATTTTGGACAGCAAGAAGGTGATGGTGAGTATCAACAGAATCTTTTACAGGAAAGGAAGTTTTATGATTTTGGACAGCAAGAAGGAGATGGTGAGTATCAACAGAATCTTTTACAGGAAAGGAAGTTTCATGATTTTGGACAACAAGAAGGAGATGGTAAGTATCAGCAGAATCTTTCACTGGAAAGGAAGTTTCATGATTTTGGACAACAACAAGGAGATGGTGAGTATCAACAGAATCTTTTACAGGAAAGGAAGTTTCATGATTTTGGACAGCAAGAAGGAGATGGTGAGTATCAACAGAATCTTTTACAGGAAAGGAAGTTTTATGATTTTGGACAGCAAGAAGGAGATGGTGAGTATCAACAGAATCTTTTACAGGAAAGGAAGTTTTATGATTTTGGACAGCAAGAAGGAGATGGTGAGTATCAACAGAATCTTTTACAGGAAAGGAAGTTTTATGATTTTGGACAGCAAGAAGGAGATGGTGAGTATCAACAGAATCTTTTACAGGAAAGGAAGTTTCATGATTTTGGACAACAAGAAGGAGATGGTAAGTATCAGCAGAATCTTTCACTGGAAAGGAAGTTTCATGATTTTGGACAGCAAGAAGGAGATGGTGAGTATCAACAGAATCTTTTACAGGAAAGGAAGTTTTATGATTTTGGACAGCAAGAAGGAGATGGTGAGTATCAACAGAATCTTTCACTGGAAAGGAAGTTTCATGATTTTGGACAACAACAAGGAGATGGTGAGTATCAACAGAATCTTTCACTGGATAGGAAGTTTCATGATTTTGGACAACAACAAGGAGATGGTGAGTATCAAGAGAATCTTTTACAGGAAAGGAAGTTTCATGATTTTGGACAACAACAAGGAGATGGTGAGTATCAACAGAATCTTTTACAGGAAAGGAAGTTTTATGATTTTGGACAGCAAGAAGGAGATGGTGAGTATCAACAGAATCTTTTACAGGAAAGGAAGTTTTATGATTTTGGACAGCAAGAAGGTGATGGTGAGTATCAACAGAATCCTTTACAGGAAAGGAAATTTCATGATTTTGGACAACAACAAGGAGATGGTGAGTATCAACAGAATCTTTTACAGGAAAGGAAGTTTCATGATTTTGGACAACAACAAGGAGATGGTGAGTATCAACAGAATCTTTCACTGGAAAGGAAGTTTCATGATTTTGGACAACAACAAGGAGATGGTGAGTATCAAGAGAATCTTTTACAGGAAAGGAAGTTTCATGATTTTGGACAACAACAAGGAGATGGTGAGTATCAACAGAATCTTTTACAGGAAAGGAAGTTTTATGATTTTGGACAGCAAGAAGGAGATGGTGAGTATCAACAGAATCTTTTACAGGAAAGGAAGTTTTATGATTTTGGACAGCAAGAAGGTGATGGTGAGTATCAACAGAATCCTTTACAGGAAAGGAAATTTCATGATTTTGGACAACAACAAGGAGATGGTGAGTATCAACAGAATCTTTTACAGGAAAGGAAGTTTTATGATTTTGGACAGCAAGAAGGAGATGGTGAGTATCAACAGAATCTTTCACTGGAAAGGAAGTTTCATGATTTTGGACAACAACAAGGAGATGGTGAGTATCAACAGAATCTTTTACAGGAAAGGAAGTTTTATGATTTTGGACAACAACAAGGAGATGGTGAGTATCAACAGAATCTTTCACTGGAAAGGAAGTTTCATGATTTTGGACAACAACAAGGAGATGGTGAGTATCAAGAGAATCTTTTACAGGAAAGGAAGTTTCATGATTTTGGACAACAACAAGGAGATGGTGAGTATCAACAGAATCTTTTACAGGAAAGGAAGTTTTATGATTTTGGACAGCAAGAAGGAGATGGTGAGTATCAACAGAATCTTTCACTGGAAAGGAAGTTTCATGATTTTGGACAACAACAAGGAGATGGTGAGTATCAACAGAATCTTTTACAGGAAAGGAAGTTTTATGATTTTGGACAACAACAAGGAGATGGTGAGTATCAACAGAATCTTTTACAGGAAAGGAAGTTTTATGATTTTGTACAACAAAAAGGAGATGGTGAGTATCAACAGAATCTTTTACAGGAAAGGAAGTTTTATGATTTTGGACAACAAAAAGGAGATGGTAAGTATCAAGAGAATCTTTTACAGGAAAGGAAGTTTCATGATTTTGGACAACAACAAGGAGATGGTGAGTATCAACAGAATCTTTTACAGGAAAGGAAGTTATATGATTTTGGACAGCAAGAAGGAGATGGTGAGTATCAACAGAATCTTTTACAGGAAAGGAAATTATATGATTTTGGACAGCAAGAAGGAGATGGTGAGTATCAACAGAATCTTTCACTGGAAAGGAAGTTCCATGATTTTGGACAACAACAAGGAGATGGTGAGTATCAACAGAATCTTTTACAGGAAAGGAAGTTTTATGATTTTGGACAGCAAGAAGGTGATGGTGAGTATCAACAGAATCTTTTACAGGAAAGGAAGTTTTATGATTTTGGACAGCAAGAAGGTGATGGTGAGTATCAACAGAATCTTTTACAGGAAAGGAAGTTTTATAATTTTGGACAGCAAGAAGGAGATGGTGAGTATCAACAGAATCTTTTACAGGAAAGGAAGTTTTATGATTTTGGACAGCAAGAAGGAGATGGTGAGTATCAACAGAATCTTTTACAGGAAAGGAAGTTTTATGATTTTGGACAGCAAGAAGGTGATGGTGAGTATCAACAGAATCTTTTACACGAAAGGAAGTTTTATGATTTTGGACAGCAAGAAGGAGATGGTGAGTATCAACAGAATCTTTTACAGGAAAGGAAGTTTTATGATTTTGGACAACACAAAGGAGATGGTGAGTATCAACAGAATCTTTTACAGGAAAGGAAGTTTTATGATTTCGGACAACAACAAGGAGATGGTGAGTATCAACAGAATCTTTTACAGGAAAGGAAGTTTTATGATTTTGGACAGCAAGAAGGAGATGGTGAGTATCAACAGAATCCTTTACAGGAAAGGAAATTTCATGATTTTGGACAACAACAAGGAGATGGTGAGTATCAACAGAATCTTTTACAGGAAAGGAAGTTTTATGATTTTGGACAGCAAGAAGGAGATGGTGAGTATCAACAGAATCTTTTACAGGAAAGGAAGTTTTATGATTTTGGACAGCAAGAAGGTGATGGTGAGTATCAACAGAATCTTTTACAGGAAAGGAAGTTTTATGATTTTGGACAGCAAGAAGGAGATGGTGAGTATCAACAGAATCTTTTACAGGAAAGGAAGTTTCATGATTTTGGACAACAAGAAGGAGATGGTAAGTATCAGCAGAATCTTTCACTGGAAAGGAAGTTTCATGATTTTGGACAACAACAAGGAGATGGTGAGTATCAACAGAATCTTTTACAGGAAAGGAAGTTTCATGATTTTGGACAGCAAGAAGGAGATGGTGAGTATCAACAGAATCTTTTACAGGAAAGGAAGTTTTATGATTTTGGACAGCAAGAAGGTGATGGTGAGTATCAACAGAATCTTTTACAGGAAAGGAAGTTTTATGATTTTGGACAACAAAAAGGAGATGGTGAGTATCAACAGAATCTTTTACAGGAAAGGAAGTTTCATGATTTATGACAACAACAAGGAGATGGTGAGTATCAACAGAATCTTTTACAGGAAAGGAAGTTTTATGATTTTGGACAGCAAGAAGGTGATGGTGAGTATCAACAGAATCCTTTACAGGAAAGGAAATTTCATGATTTTGGACAACAACAAGGAGATGGTGAGTATCAACAGAATCTTTTACAGGAAAGGAAGTTTTATGATTTTGGACAACAAAAAGGAGATGGTGAGTATCAACAGAATCCTTTACAGGAAAGGAAGTTTTATGATTTTGGACAGCAAGAAGGTGATGGTGAGTATCAACAGAATCTTTTACAGGAAAGGAAGTTTTATGATTTTGGACAGCAAGAAGGTGATGGTGAGTATCAACAGAATCTTTTACACGAAAGGAAGTTTTATGATTTTGGACAGCAAGAAGGTGATGGTGAGTATCAACAGAATCTTTTACAGGAAAGGAAGTTTTATGATTTTGGACAGCAAGAAGGTGATGGTGAGTATCAACAGAATCTTTTACAGGAAAGGAAGTTTTATGATTTTGGACAACACAAAGGAGATGGTGAGTATCAACAGAATCTTTTACAGGAAAGGAAGTTTTATGATTTCGGACAACAACAAGGAGATGGTGAGTATCAACAGAATCTTTTACAGGAAAGGAAGTTTTATGATTTTGGACAACAAAAAGGAGATGGTGAGTATCAACAGAATCTTTTACAGGAAAGGAAGTTTTATGATTTTGGACAGCAAGAAGGTGATGGTGAGTATCAACAGAATCTTTTACAGGAAAGGAAGTTTTATGATTTTGGACAGCAAGAAGGTGATGGTGAGTATCAACAGAATCTTTTACAGGAAAGGAAGTTTTATGATTTTGAACAACACAAAGGAGATGGTGAGTATCAACAGAATCTTTTACACGAAAGGAAGTTTTATGATTTTGGACAGCAAGAAGGTGATGGTGAGTATCAACAGAATCTTTTACAGGAAAGGAAGTTTTATGATTTTGGACAACACAAAGGAGATGGTGAGTATCAACAGAATCTTTTACAGGAAAGGAAGTTTTATGATTTCGGACAACAACAAGGAGATGGTGAGTATCAACAGAATCTTTTACAGGAAAGGAAGTTTTATGATTTTGGACAGCAAGAAGGAGATGGTGAGTATCAACAGAATCCTTTACAGGAAAGGAAATTTCATGATTTTGGACAACAACAAGGAGATGGTGAGTATCAACAGAATCTTTTACAGGAAAGGAAGTTTTATGATTTCGGACAACAACAAGGAGATGGTGAGTATCAACAGAATCTTTTACAGGAAAGGAAGTTTTATGATTTTGGACAGCAAGAAGGAGATGGTGAGTATCAACAGAATCTTTCACTGGAAAGGAAGTTTCATGATTTTGGACAACAACAAGGAGATGGTGAGTATCAACAGAATCTTTTACAGGAAAGGAAGTTTCATGATTTTGGACAGCAAGAAGGAGATGGTGAGTATCAACAGAATCTTTTACAGGAAAGGAAGTTTTATGATTTTGGACAGCAAGAAGGTGATGGTGAGTATCAACAGAATCTTTTACAGGAAAGGAAGTTTTATGATTTTGGACAACAAAAAGGAGATGGTGAGTATCAACAGAATCTTTTACAGGAAAGGAAGTTTCATGATTTATGACAACAACAAGGAGATGGTGAGTATCAACAGAATCTTTTACAGGAAAGGAAGTTTTATGATTTTGGACAGCAAGAAGGTGATGGTGAGTATCAACAGAATCCTTTACAGGAAAGGAAATTTCATGATTTTGGACAACAACAAGGAGATGGTGAGTATCAACAGAATCTTTTACAGGAAAGGAAGTTTTATGATTTTGGACAACAAAAAGGAGATGGTGAGTATCAACAGAATCCTTTACAGGAAAGGAAGTTTTATGATTTTGGACAGCAAGAAGGTGATGGTGAGTATCAACAGAATCTTTTACAGGAAAGGAAGTTTTATGATTTTGGACAGCAAGAAGGTGATGGTGAGTATCAACAGAATCTTTTACACGAAAGGAAGTTTTATGATTTTGGACAGCAAGAAGGTGATGGTGAGTATCAACAGAATCCTTTACAGGAAAGGAAGTTTTATGATTTTGGACAACAAAAAGGAGATGGTGAGTATCAACAGAATCTTTTACAGGAAAGGAAGTTTTATGATTTTGGACAGCAAGAAGGTGATGGTGAGTATCAACAGAATCTTTTACAGGAAAGGAAGTTTTATGATTTTGGACAGCAAGAAGGTGATGGTGAGTATCAACAGAATCTTTTACAGGAAAGGAAGTTTTATGATTTTGGACAACAAAAAGGAGATGGTGAGTATCAACAGAATCTTTTACAGGAAAGGAAGTTTTATGATTTCGGACAACAACAAGGAGATGGTGAGTATCAACAGAATCTTTTAAAGGAAAGGAAGTTTTATGATTTTGGACAACAAAAAGGAGATGGTGAGTATCAACAGAATCTTTTACAGGAAAGGAAATTTCATGATTTTGGACAACAAAAAGGAGATGGTGAGTATCAACAGAATCTTTTACAGGAAAGGAAGTTTCATGATTTATGACAACAACAAGGAGATGGTGAGTATCAACAGAATCTTTTACAGGAAAGGAAGTTTTATGATTTTGGACAGCAAGAAGGAGATGGTGAGTATCAAGAGAATCTTTTACAGGAAAGGAAGTTTTATGATTTTGGACAGCAAGAAGGTGATGGTGCGTATCAACAGAATCCTTTACAGGAAAGGAAATTTCATGATTTTGGACAACAACAAGGAGATGGTGAGTATCAACAGAATCTTTTACAGGAAAGGAAGTTTTATGATTTTGGACAACAAAAAGGAGATGGTGAGTATCAACAGAATCCTTTACAGGAAAGGAAGTTTTATGATTTTGGACAGCAAGAAGGTGATGGTGAGTATCAACAGAATCTTTTACAGGAAAGGAAGTTTTATGATTTTGGACAGCAAGAAGGTGATGGTGAGTATCAACAGAATCTTTTACAGGAAAGGAAGTTTTATGATTTTGGACAACAAAAAGGAGATGGTGAGTATCAACAGAATCTTTTACAGGAAAGGAAGTTTTATGATTTCGGACAACAAAAAGGAGATGGTGAGTATCAACAGAATCTTTTACAGGAAAGGAAATTTCATGATTTTGGACAACAAAAAGGAGATGGTGAGTATCAACAGAATCTTTTACAGGAAAGGAAGTTTCATGATTTATGACAACAACAAGGAGATGGTGAGTATCAACAGAATCTTTTACAGGAAAGGAAGTTTTATGATTTTGGACAGCAAGAAGGAGATGGTGAGTATCAACAGAATCTTTTACAGGAAAGGAAGTTTTATAATTTTGGACAGCAAGAAGGAGATGGTGAGTATCAACAGAATCTTTTACAGGAAAGGAAGTTTTATGATTTTGGACAACAACAAGGAGATGGTGAGTATCAACAGAATCCTTTACAGGAAAGGAAATTTCATGATTTTGGACAACAAAAAGAAGATGGTGAGTATCAACAGAATCTTTTACAGGAAAGGAAGTTTCATGATTTATGACAACAACAAGGAGATGGTGAGTATCAACAGAATCTTTTACAGGAAAGGAAGTTTTATGATTTTGGACAGCAAGAAGGAGATGGTGAGTATCAACAGAATCTTTTACAGGAAAGGAAGTTTTATAATTTTGGACAGCAAGAAGGAGATGGTGAGTATCAACAGAATCTTTTACAGGAAAGGAAGTTTTATGATTTTGGACAGCAAGAAGGTGATGGTGAGTATCAACAGAATCTTTTACAGGAAAGGAAGTTTTATGATTTTGGACAGCAAGAAGGAGATGGTGAGTATCAACAGAATCTTTTACAGGAAAGGAAGTTTCATGATTTTGGACAGCAAGAAGGAGATGGTGAGTATCAACAGAATCTTTTACAGGAAAGGAAGTTTTATGATTTTGGACAGCAAGAAGGTGATGGTGAGTATCAACAGAATCTTTTACAGGAAAGGAAGTTTCATGATTTTGGACAGTAAGAAGGAGATGGTGAGTATCAACAGAATCTTTTACAGGAAAGGAAGTTTTATGATTTTGGACAACAACAAGGAGATGGTGAGTATCAACAGAATCTTTTACAGGAAAGGAAGTTTTATGATTTTGTACAACAAAAAGGAGATGGTGAGTATCAACAGAATCTTTTACAGGAAAGGAAGTTTTATGATTTTGGACAACAAAAAGGAGATGGTAAGTATCAAGAGAATCTTTTACAGGAAAGGAAGTTTCATGATTTTGGACAACAACAAGGAGATGGTGAGTATCAACAGAATATTTTACAGGAAAGGAAGTTTTATGATTTTGGACAGCAAGAAGGAGATGGTGAGTATCAACAGAATCTTTCACTGGAAAGGAAGTTTCATGATTTTGGACAACAACAAGGAGATGGTGAGTATCAACAGAATCTTTTACAGGAAAGGAAGTTTCATGATTTATGACAACAACAAGGAGATGGTGAGTATCAACAGAATCTTTTACAGGAAAGGAAGTTTTATGATTTTGGACAGCAAGAAGGAGATGGTGAGTATCAACAGAATCTTTTACAGGAAAGGAAGTTTTATAATTTTGGACAGCAAGAAGGAGATGGTGAGTATCAACAGAATCTTTTACAGGAAAGGAAGTTTTATGATTTTGGACAGCAAGAAGGTGATGGTGAGTATCAACAGAACCCTTTACAGGAAAGGAAATTTCATGATTTTGGACAGCAAGAAGGAGATGGTGAGTATCAACAGAATCTTTTACAGGAAAGGAAGTTTTATGATTTTGGACAGCAAGAAGGTGATGGTGAGTATCAACAGAATCTTTTACAGGAAAGGAAGTTTTATGATTTTGGACAGCAAGAAGGAGATGGTAAGTATCAACAGAATCTTTCACTGGAAAGGAAGTTTCATGATTTTGGACAACAACAAGGAGATGGTGAGTATCAACAGAATCTTTTACAGGAAAGGAAGTTTTATGATTTTGGACAACAAAAAGGAGATGGTGAGTATCAACAGAATCTTTTACAGGAAAGGAAATTTTATGATTTTGGACAGCAAGAAGGAGATGGTGAGTATCAACAGAATCTTTTACAGGAAAGGAAGTTTTATGATTTTGGACAGCAAGAAGGAGATGGTGAGTATCAACAGAATCTTTTACAGGAAAGGAAGTTTTATGATTTTGGACAACAAGAAGGTGATGGTGAGTATCAACAGAATCTTTTACAGGAAAGGAAGTTTCATGATTTTGGACAGCAAGAAGGAGATGGTGAGTATCAACAGAATCTTTTACAGGAAAGGAAGTTTTATGATTTTGGACAGCAAGAAGGAGATGGTAAGTATCAACAGAATCTTTTACAGGAAAGGAAGTTTCATGATTTTGGACAGCAAGAAGGAGATGGTGAGTATCAACAGAATCTTTTACAGGAAAGGAAGTTTCATGATTTTGGACAGCAAGAAGGAGATGGTGAGTATCAACAGAATCTTTTACAGGAATGGAAGTTTTATGATTTTGGACAGCAAGAAGGTGATGGTGAGTATCAACAGAATCTTTTACAGGAAAGGAAGTTTCATGATTTTGGACAGCAAGAAGGAGATGGTGAGTATCAACAGAATCTTTTACAGGAAAGGAAGTTTTATGATTTTGGACAGCAAGAAGGAGATGGTGAGTATCAACAGAATCTTTTACAGGAAAGGAAGTTTTATGATTTTGGACAGCAAGAAGGAGATGGTAAGTATCAACAGAATCTTTTACAGGAAAGGAAGTTTCATGATTTTGGACAACAAGAAGGAGATGGTAAGTATCAGCAGAATCTTTCACTGGGAAGGAAGTTTCATGATTTTGGACAACAACAAGGAGATGGTGAGTATCAACAGAATCTTTTACAGGAAAGGAAGTTTCATGATTTTGGACAGCAAGAAGGAGATGGTGAGTATCAACAGAATCTTTTACAGGAAAGGAAGTTTTATGATTTTGGACAGCAAGAAGGTGATGGTGAGTATCAACAGAATCTTTTACAGGAAAGGAAGTTTTATGATTTTGGACAGCAAGAAGGTGATGGTGAGTATCAACAGAATCCTTTACAGGAAAGGAAATTTCATGATTTTGGACAACAACAAGGAGATGGTGAGTATCAACAGAATCTTTTACAGGAAAGGAAGTTTTATGATTTTGGACAACAAAAAGGAGATGGTGAGTATCAACAGAATCCTTTACAGGAAAGGAAGTTTTATGATTTTGGACAGCAAGAAGGTGATGGTGAGTATCAACAGAATCTTTTACAGGAAAGGAAGTTTTATGATTTTGGACAGCAAGAAGGTGATGGTGAGTATCAACAGAATCTTTTACACGAAAGGAAGTTTTATGATTTTGGACAGCAAGAAGGTGATGGTGAGTATCAACAGAATCCTTTACAGGAAAGGAAGTTTTATGATTTTGGACAACAAAAAGGAGATGGTGAGTATCAACAGAATCTTTTACAGGAAAGGAAGTTTTATGATTTTGGACAGCAAGAAGGTGATGGTGAGTATCAACAGAATCTTTTACAGGAAAGGAAGTTTTATGATTTTGGACAGCAAGAAGGTGATGGTGAGTATCAACAGAATCTTTTACAGGAAAGGAAGTTTTATGATTTCGGACAACAAAAAGGAGATGGTGAGTATCAACAGAATCTTTTAAAGGAAAGGAAGTTTTATGATTTCGGACAACAACAAGGAGATGGTGAGTATCAACAGAATCTTTTAAAGGAAAGGAAGTTTTATGATTTTGGACAACAAAAAGGAGATGGTGAGTATCAACAGAATCTTTTACAGGAAAGGAAATTTCATGATTTTGGACAACAAAAAGGAGATGGTGAGTATCAACAGAATCTTTTACAGGAAAGGAAGTTTCATGATTTATGACAACAACAAGGAGATGGTGAGTATCAACAGAATCTTTTACAGGAAAGGAAGTTTTATGATTTTGGACAGCAAGAAGGAGATGGTGAGTATCAAGAGAATCTTTTACAGGAAAGGAAGTTTTATGATTTTGGACAGCAAGAAGGTGATGGTGCGTATCAACAGAATCCTTTACAGGAAAGGAAATTTCATGATTTTGGACAACAACAAGGAGATGGTGAGTATCAACAGAATCTTTTACAGGAAAGGAAGTTTTATGATTTTGGACAACAAAAAGGAGATGGTGAGTATCAACAGAATCCTTTACAGGAAAGGAAGTTTTATGATTTTGGACAGCAAGAAGGTGATGGTGAGTATCAACAGAATCTTTTACAGGAAAGGAAGTTTTATGATTTTGGACAGCAAGAAGGTGATGGTGAGTATCAACAGAATCTTTTACAGGAAAGGAAGTTTTATGATTTTGGACAACAAAAAGGAGATGGTGAGTATCAACAGAATCTTTTACAGGAAAGGAAGTTTTATGATTTCGGACAACAAAAAGGAGATGGTGAGTATCAACAGAATCTTTTAAAGGAAAGGAAGTTTTATGATTTTGGACAACAAAAAGGAGATGGTGAGTATCAACAGAATCTTTTACAGGAAAGGAAATTTCATGATTTTGGACAACAAAAAGGAGATGGTGAGTATCAACAGAATCTTTTACAGGAAAGGAAGTTTCATGATTTATGACAACAACAAGGAGATGGTGAGTATCAACAGAATCTTTTACAGGAAAGGAAGTTTTATGATTTTGGACAGCAAGAAGGAGATGGTGAGTATCAACAGAATCTTTTACAGGAAAGGAAGTTTTATAATTTTGGACAGCAAGAAGGAGATGGTGAGTATCAACAGAATCTTTTACAGGAAAGGAAGTTTTATGATTTTGGACAGCAAGAAGGTGATGGTGAGTATCAACAGAATCCTTTACAGGAAAGGAAATTTCATGATTTTGGACAACAACAAGGAGATGGTGAGTATCAACAGAATCTTTTACAGGAAAGGAAGTTTTATGATTTTGGACAGCAAGAAGGAGATGGTGAGTATCAACAGAATCTTTTACAGGAAAGGAAGTTTCATGATTTTGGACAGCAAGAAGGAGATGGTGAGTATCAACAGAATCTTTTACAGGAAAGGAAGTTTTATGATTTTGGACAGCAAGAAGGAGATGGTGAGTATCAACAGAATCTTTTACAGGAAAGGAAGTTTCATGATTTTGGACAGTAAGAAGGAGATGGTGAGTATCAACAGAATCTTTTACAGGAAAGGAAGTTTTATGATTTTGGACAACAACAAGGAGATGGTGAGTATCAACAGAATCTTTTACAGGAAAGGAAGTTTTATGATTTTGTACAACAAAAAGGAGATGGTGAGTATCAACAGAATCTTTTACAGGAAAGGAAGTTTTATGATTTTGGACAACAAAAAGGAGATGGTAAGTATCAAGAGAATCTTTTACAGGAAAGGAAGTTTCATGATTTTGGACAACAACAAGGAGATGGTAAGTATCAACAGAATATTTTACAGGAAAGGAAGTTTTATGATTTTGGACAGCAAGAAGGAGATGGTGAGTATCAACAGAATATTTCACTGGAAAGGAAGTTTCATGATTTTGGACAACAACAAGGAGATGGTGAGTATCAAGATAATCTTTTACAGGAAAGGAAGTTTCATGATTTTGTACAACAAAAAGGAGATGGTGAGTATCAACAGAATATTTTACAGGAAAGGAAGTTTTATGATTTTGGACAGCAAGAAGGAGATGGTTAGTATCAACAGAATCTTTCACTGGAAAGGAAGTTTCATGATTTTGGACAACAACAAGGAGATGGTGAGTATCAACAGAATCTTTTACAGGAAAGGAAGTTTCATGATTTATGACAACAACAAGGAGATGGTGAGTATCAACAGAATCTTTTACAGGAAAGGAAGTTTTATGATTTTGGACAGCAAGAAGGAGATGGTGAGTATCAACAGAATCTTTTACAGGAAAGGAAGTTTTATAATTTTGGACAGCAAGAAGGAGATGGTGAGTATCAACAGAATCTTTTACAGGAAAGGAAGTTTTATGATTTTGGACAGCAAGAAGGTGATGGTGAGTATCAACAGAACCCTTTACAGGAAAGGAAATTTCATGATTTTGGACAGCAAGAAGGAGATGGTGAGTATCAACAGAATCTTTTACAGGAAAGGAAGTTTTATGATTTTGGACAGCAAGAAGGAGATGGTGAGTATCAACAGAATCTTTTACAGGAAAGGAAGTTTTATGATTTTGGACAGCAAGAAGGTGATGGTGAGTATCAACAGAATCTTTTACAGGAAAGGAAGTTTTATGATTTTGGACAGCAAGAAGGAGATGGTAAGTATCAACAGAATCTTTCACTGGAAAGGAAGTTTCATGATTTTGGACAACAACAAGGAGATGGTGAGTATCAACAGAATCTTTTACAGGAAAGGAAGTTTTATGATTTCGGACAACAAAAAGGAGATGGTGAGTATCAACAGAATCTTTTACAGGAAAGGAAGTTTCATGATTTTGGACAACAACAAGGAGATGGTGAGTATCAACAGAATCTTTTACAGGAAAGGAAGTTTTATGATTTTGGACAGCAAGAAGGAGATGGTGAGTATCAACAGAATCTTTTACAGGAAAGGAAGTTTTATAATTTTGGACAGCAAGAAGGAGATGGTGAGTATCAACAGAATCTTTTACAGGAAAGGAAGTTTTATGATTTTGGACAGCAAGAAGGTGATGGTGAGTATCAACAGAATCTTTTACAGGAAAGGAAGTTTTATGATTTTGGACAGCAAGAAGGTGATGGTGAGTATCAACAGAATCTTTTACAGGAAAGGAAGTTTTATGATTTTGGACAACAAAAAGGAGATGGTGAGTATCAACAGAATCTTTTACAGGAAAGGAAGTTTTATGATTTCGGACAACAACAAGGAGATGGTGAGTATCAACAGAATCTTTTACAGGAAAGGAAGTTTTATGATTTTGGACAATAAAAAGGAGATGGTGAGTATCAACAGAATCTTTTACAGGAAAGGAAGTTTTATGATTTTGGACAGCAAGAAGGAGATGGTGAGTATCAACAGAATCTTTTACAGGAAAGGAAGTTTTATAATTTTGGACAGCAAGAAGGAGATGGTGAGTATCAACAGAATCTTTTACAGGAAAGGAAGTTTTATGATTTTGGACAGCAAGAAGGTGATGGTGAGTATCAACAGAATCCTTTACAGGAAAGGAAATTTCATGATTTTGGACAACAACAAGGAGATGGTGAGTATCAACAGAATCTTTTACAGGAAAGGAAGTTTTATGATTTTGGACAGCAAGAAGGAGATGGTAAGTATCAACAGAATCCTTTACAGGAAAGGAAGTTTTATGATTTTGGACAACAAAAAGGAGATGGTGAGTATCAACAGAATCTTTTACAGGAAAGGAAGTTTTATGATTTTGGACAGCAAGAAGGTGATGGTGAGTATCAACAGAATCTTTTACAGGAAAGGAAGTTTTATGATTTTGGACAGCAAGAAGGTGATGGTGAGTATCAACAGAATCTTTTACAGGAAAGGAAGTTTTATGATTTCGGACAACAAAAAGGAGATGGTGAGTATCAACAGAATCTTTTACAGGAAAGGAAGTTTTATGATTTCGGACAACAACAAGGAGATGGTGAGTATCAACAGAATCTTTTAAAGGAAAGGAAGTTTTATGATTTTGGACAACAAAAAGGAGATGGTGAGTATCAACAGAATCTTTTACAGGAAAGGAAATTTCATGATTTTGGACAAC
Source organism: Diadophis punctatus similis (assembly GCA_023053685.1). NCBI lineage: Eukaryota > Metazoa > Chordata > Lepidosauria > Squamata > Dipsadidae > Diadophis > Diadophis punctatus. Next base: position 10,463,343 of record JALIGW010000011.1, on the reverse strand, counting down.
AAAAAGGAGATGGTGAGTATCAACAGAATCTTTTACAGGAAAGGAAGTTTCATGATTTATGACAACAACAAGGAGATGGTGAGTATCAACAGAATCTTTTACAGGAAAGGAAGTTTTATGATTTTGGACAGCAAGAAGGAGATGGTGAGTATCAAGAGAATCTTTTACAGGAAAGGAAGTTTTATGATTTTGGACAGCAAGAAGGTGATGGTGCGTATCAACAGAATCCTTTACAGGAAAGGAAATTTCATGATTTTGGACAACAACAAGGAGATGGTGAGTATCAACAGAATCTTTTACAGGAAAGGAAGTTTTATGATTTTGGACAACAAAAAGGAGATGGTGAGTATCAACAGAATCCTTTACAGGAAAGGAAGTTTTATGATTTTGGACAGCAAGAAGGTGATGGTGAGTATCAACAGAATCTTTTACAGGAAAGGAAGTTTTATGATTTTGGACAGCAAGAAGGTGATGGTGAGTATCAACAGAATCTTTTACAGGAAAGGAAGTTTTATGATTTTGGACAACAAAAAGGAGATGGTGAGTATCAACAGAATCTTTTACAGGAAAGGAAGTTTTATGATTTCGGACAACAAAAAGGAGATGGTGAGTATCAACAGAATCTTTTAAAGGAAAGGAAGTTTTATGATTTTGGACAACAAAAAGGAGATGGTGAGTATCAACAGAATCTTTTACAGGAAAGGAAATTTCATGATTTTGGACAACAAAAAGGAGATGGTGAGTATCAACAGAATCTTTTACAGGAAAGGAAGTTTCATGATTTATGACAACAACAAGGAGATGGTGAGTATCAACAGAATCTTTTACAGGAAAGGAAGTTTTATGATTTTGGACAGCAAGAAGGAGATGGTGAGTATCAACAGAATCTTTTACAGGAAAGGAAGTTTTATAATTTTGGACAGCAAGAAGGAGATGGTGAGTATCAACAGAATCTTTTACAGGAAAGGAAGTTTTATGATTTTGGACAGCAAGAAGGTGATGGTGAGTATCAACAGAATCCTTTACAGGAAAGGAAATTTCATGATTTTGGACAACAACAAGGAGATGGTGAGTATCAACAGAATCTTTTACAGGAAAGGAAGTTTTATGATTTTGGACAGCAAGAAGGAGATGGTGAGTATCAACAGAATCTTTTACAGGAAAGGAAGTTTCATGATTTTGGACAGCAAGAAGGAGATGGTGAGTATCAACAGAATCTTTTACAGGAAAGGAAGTTTTATGATTTTGGACAGCAAGAAGGAGATGGTGAGTATCAACAGAATCTTTTACAGGAAAGGAAGTTTCATGATTTTGGACAGTAAGAAGGAGATGGTGAGTATCAACAGAATCTTTTACAGGAAAGGAAGTTTTATGATTTTGGACAACAACAAGGAGATGGTGAGTATCAACAGAATCTTTTACAGGAAAGGAAGTTTTATGATTTTGTACAACAAAAAGGAGATGGTGAGTATCAACAGAATCTTTTACAGGAAAGGAAGTTTTATGATTTTGGACAACAAAAAGGAGATGGTAAGTATCAACAGAATATTTTACAGGAAAGGAAGTTTTATGATTTTGGACAGCAAGAAGGAGATGGTGAGTATCAACAGAATCTTTCACTGGAAAGGAAGTTTCATGATTTTGGACAACAACAAGGAGATGGTAAGTATCAACAGAATATTTTACAGGAAAGGAAGTTTTATGATTTTGGACAGCAAGAAGGAGATGGTGAGTATCAACAGAATCTTTCACTGGAAAGGAAGTTTCATGATTTTGGACAACAACAAGGAGATGGTGAGTATCAAGATAATCTTTTACAGGAAAGGAAGTTTCATGATTTTGTACAACAAAAAGGAGATGGTGAGTATCAACAGAATATTTTACAGGAAAGGAAGTTTTATGATTTTGGACAGCAAGAAGGAGATGGTTAGTATCAACAGAATCTTTCACTGGAAAGGAAGTTTCATGATTTTGGACAACAACAAGGAGATGGTGAGTATCAACAGAATCTTTTACAGGAAAGGAAGTTTCATGATTTATGACAACAACAAGGAGATGGTGAGTATCAACAGAATCTTTTACAGGAAAGGAAGTTTTATGATTTTGGACAGCAAGAAGGAGATGGTGAGTATCAACAGAATCTTTTACAGGAAAGGAAGTTTTATAATTTTGGACAGCAAGAAGGAGATGGTGAGTATCAACAGAATCTTTTACAGGAAAGGAAGTTTTATGATTTTGGACAGCAAGAAGGTGATGGTGAGTATCAACAGAACCCTTTACAGGAAAGGAAATTTCATGATTTTGGACAGCAAGAAGGAGATGGTGAGTATCAACAGAATCTTTTACAGGAAAGGAAGTTTTATGATTTTGGACAGCAAGAAGGAGATGGTGAGTATCAACAGAATCTTTTACAGGAAAGGAAGTTTTATGATTTTGGACAGCAAGAAGGTGATGGTGAGTATCAACAGAATCTTTTACAGGAAAGGAAGTTTTATGATTTTGGACAGCAAGAAGGAGATGGTAAGTATCAACAGAATCTTTCACTGGAAAGGAAGTTTCATGATTTTGGACAACAACAAGGAGATGGTGAGTATCAACAGAATCTTTTACAGGAAAGGAAGTTTTATGATTTCGGACAACAAAAAGGAGATGGTGAGTATCAACAGAATCTTTTACAGGAAAGGAAGTTTCATGATTTTGGACAACAACAAGGAGATGGTGAGTATCAACAGAATCTTTTACAGGAAAGGAAGTTTTATGATTTTGGACAGCAAGAAGGAGATGGTGAGTATCAACAGAATCTTTTACAGGAAAGGAAGTTTTATAATTTTGGACAGCAAGAAGGAGATGGTGAGTATCAACAGAATCTTTTACAGGAAAGGAAGTTTTATAATTTTGGACAGCAAGAAGGAGATGGTGAGTATCAAGAGAATCTTTTACAGGAAAGGAAGTTTTATGATTTTGGACAGCAAGAAGGAGATGGTGAGTATCAACAGAATCCTTTACAGGAAAGGAAATTTCATGATTTTGGACAACAACAAGGAGATGGTGAGTATCAACAGAATCCTTTACAGGAAAGGAAGTTTTATGATTTTGGACAGCAAGAAGGTGATGGTGAGTATCAACAGAATCTTTTACAGGAAAGGAAGTTTTATGATTTTGGACAGCAAGAAGGTGATGGTGAGTATCAACAGAATCTTTTACAGGAAAGGAAGTTTTATGATTTTGGACAACAAAAAGGAGATGGTGAGTATCAACAGAATCTTTTACAGGAAAGGAAGTTTTATGATTTCGGACAACAACAAGGAGATGGTGAGTATCAACAGAATCTTTTACAGGAAAGGAAGTTTTATGATTTTGGACAATAAAAAGGAGATGGTGAGTATCAACAGAATCTTTTACAGGAAAGGAAGTTTTATGATTTTGGACAGCAAGAAGGAGATGGTGAGTATCAACAGAATCTTTTACAGGAAAGGAAGTTTTATAATTTTGGACAGCAAGAAGGAGATGGTGAGTATCAACAGAATCTTTTACAGGAAAGGAAGTTTTATGATTTTGGACAGCAAGAAGGTGATGGTGAGTATCAACAGAATCCTTTACAGGAAAGGAAATTTCATGATTTTGGACAACAACAAGGAGATGGTGAGTATCAACAGAATCTTTTACAGGAAAGGAAGTTTTATGATTTTGGACAGCAAGAAGGAGATGGTGAGTATCAACAGAATCTGTTACAGGAAAGGAAGTTTTATGATTTTGGACAGCAAGAAGGAGATGGTGAGTATCAACAGAATCTTTTACAGGAAAGGAAGTTTTATGATTTTGGACAGCAAGAAGGTGATGGTGAGTATCAACAGAATCTTTTACAGGAAAGGAAGTTTTATGATATTGGACAGCAAGAAGGAGATGGTGAGTATCAACAGAATCTTTTACAGGAAAGGAAGTTTCATGATTTTGGACAACCAGAAGGAGATGGTAAGTATCAGCAGAATCTTTCACTGGAAAGGAAGTTTCATGATTTTGGACAACAACAAGGAGATGGTGAGTATCAACAGAATCTTTTACAGGAAAGGAAGTTTCATGATTTTGGACAGTAAGAAGGAGATGGTGAGTATCAACAGAATCTTTTACAGGAAAGGAAGTTTTAGGATTTTGGACAACAACAAGGAGATGGTGAGTATCAACAGAATCTTTTACAGGAAAGGAAGTTTTATGATTTTGGACAACAAAAAGGAGATGGTAAGTATCAAGAGAATCTTTTACAGAAAAGGAAGTTTCATGATTTTGGACAACAACAAGGAGATGGTGAGTATCAACAGAATCTTTTACAGGAAAGGAAGTTTCATGATTTATGACAACAACAAGGAGATGGTGAGTATCAACAGAATCTTTTACAGGAAAGGAAGTTTTATGATTTTGGACAGCAAGAAGGAGATGGTGAGTATCAACAGAATCTTTTACAGGAAAGGAAGTTTTATAATTTTGGACAGCAAGAAGGAGATGGTGAGTATCAACAGAATCTTTTACAGGAAAGGAAGTTTTATGATTTTGGACAGCAAGAAGGTGATGGTGAGTATCAACAGAACCCTTTACAGGAAAGGAAATTTCATGATTTTGGACAACAACAAGGAGATGGTGAGTATCAACAGAATCTTTTACAGGAAAGGAAGTTTTATGATTTTGGACAGCAAGAAGGAGATGGTGAGTATCAACAGAATCTTTTACAGGAAAGGAAGTTTTATGATTTTGGACAGCAAGAAGGAGATGGTGAGTATCAACAGAATCTTTTACAGGAAAGGAAGTTTTATGATTTTGGACAGCAAGAAGGTGATGGTGAGTATCAACAGAATCTTTTACAGGAAAGGAAGTTTTATGATTTTGGACAGCAAGAAGGAGATGGTGAGTATCAACAGAATCTTTTACAGGAAAGGAAGTTTCATGATTTTGGACAACAAGAAGGAGATGGTAAGTATCAGCAGAATCTTTCACTGGAAAGGAAGTTTCATGATTTTGGACAACAACAAGGAGATGGTGAGTATCAACAGAATCTTTTACAGGAAAGGAAATTTCATGATTTTGGACAGCAAGAAGGAGATGGTGAGTATCAACAGAATCTTTTACAGGAAAGGAAGTTTTATGATTTTGGACAACAACAAGGAGATGGTGAGTATCAACAGAATCTTTTACAGGAAAGGAAGTTTTATGATTTTGTACAACAAAAAGGAGATGGTGAGTATCAACAGAATCTTTTACAGGAAAGGAAGTTTTATGATTTTGGACAACAACAAGGAGATGGTGAGTATCAACAGAATCTTTTACAGGAAAGGAAGTTTTATGATTTTGGACAGCAAGAAGGAGATGGTGAGTATCAACAGAAACTTTCACTGGAAAGGAAGTTTCATGATTTTGGACAACAACAAGGAGATGGTGAGTATCAACAGAATCTTTTACAGGAAAGGAAGTTTTATGATTTTGGACAGCAAGAAGGAGATGGTGAGTATCAACAGAATCTTTCACTGGAAAGGAAGTTTCATGATTTTGGACAACAACAAGGAGATGGTGAGTATCAACAGAATCTTTTACAGGAAAGGAAGTTTTATGATTTTGGACAACAACAAGGAGATGGTGAGTATCAACAGAATCTTTTACAGGAAAGGAAGTTTTATGATTTTGGACAGCAAGAAGGAGATGGTGAGTATCAACAGAATCTTTTACAGGAAAGGAAGTTTTATGATTTTGGACAGCAAGAAGGAGATGGTGAGTATCAACAGAATCTTTTACAGGAAAGGAAGTTTTATAATTTTGGACAGCAAGAAGGAGATGGTGAGTATCAACAGAATCTTTTACAGGAAAGGAAGTTTTATGATTTTGGACAACAACAAGGAGATGGTGAGTATCAACAGAATCTTTTACAGGAAAGGAAGTTTTATGATTTTGGACAGCAAGAAGGAGATGGTGAGTATCAACAGAATCTTTTACAGGAAAGGAAGTTTTATAATTTTGGACAGCAAGAAGGAGATGGTGAGTATCAACAGAATCTTTTACAGGAAAGGAAGTTTTATGATTTTGGACAACAAGAAGGTGATGGTGAGTATCAACAGAATCCTTTACAGGAAAGGAAATTTCATGATTTTGGACAACAACAAGGAGATGGTGAGTATCAACAGAATCTTTTACAGGAAAGGAAGTTTTATGATTTTGGACAGCAAGAAGGAGATGGTGAGTATCAACAGAATCTTTTACAGGAAAGGAAGTTTTATGATTTTGGACAGCAAGAAGGAGATGGTGAGTATCAACAGAATCTTTTACAGGAAAGGAAGTTTTATAATTTTGGACAGCAAGAAGGAGATGGTGAGTATCAACAGAATCTTTTACAGGAAAGGAAGTTTTATAATTTTGGACAGCAAGAAGGAGATGGTGAGTATCAACAGAATCTTTTACAGGAAAGGAAGTTTTATAATTTTGGACAGCAAGAAGGAGATGGTGAGTATCAACAGAATCTTTTACAGGAAAGGAAGTTTTATGATTTTGGACAACAACAAGGAGATGGTGAGTATCAACAGAATCTTTTACAGGAAAGGAAGTTTTATGATTTTGGACAGCAAGAAGGAGATGGTGAGTATCAACAGAATCTTTTACAGGAAAGGAAGTTTTATGATTTTGGACAGCAAGAAGGAGATGGTGAGTATCAACAGAATCTTTTACAGGAAAGGAAGTTTTATAATTTTGGACAGCAAGAAGGAGATGGTGAGTATCAACAGAATCTTTTACAGGAAAGGAAGTTTTATAATTTTGGACAGCAAGAAGGAGATGGTGAGTATCAACAGAATCTTTTACAGGAAAGGAAGTTTTATGATTTTGGACAACAACAAGGAGATGGTGAGTATCAACAGAATCTTTTACAGGAAAGGAAGTTTTATGATTTTGTACAGCAAGAAGGAGATGGTGAGTATCAACAGAATCTTTTACAGGAAAGGAAGTTTTATAATTTTGGACAGCAAGAAGGAGATGGTGAGTATCAACAGAATCTTTTACAGGAAAGGAAGTTTTATGATTTTGGACAACAAGAAGGTGATGGTGAGTATCAACAGAATCCTTTACAGGAAAGGAAATTTCATGATTTTGGACAACAACAAGGAGATGGTGAGTATCAACAGAATCTTTCACTGGAAAGGAAGTTTCATGATTTTGGACAACAACAAGGAGATGGTGAGTATCAACAGAATCTTTTACAGGAAAGGAAGTTTTATGATTTTGGACAGCAAGAAGGAGATGGTGAGTATCAACAGAATCTTTTACAGGAAAGGAAGTTTTATGATTTTGGACAGCAAGAAGGAGATGGTGAGTATCAACAGAATCTTTTACAGGAAAGGAAGTTTTATGATTTTGGACAGCAAGAAGGTGATGGTGAGTATCAACAGAATCTTTTACAGGAAAGGAAGTTTTATGATTTTGGACAGCAAGAAGGAGATGGTGAGTATCAACAGAATCTTTTACAGGAAAGGAAGTTTCATGATTTTGGACAACCAGAAGGAGATGGTAAGTATCAGCAGAATCTTTCACTGGAAAGGAAGTTTCATGATTTTGGACAACAACAAGGAGATGGTGAGTATCAACAGAATCTTTTACAGGAAAGGAAGTTTCATGATTTTGGACAGTAAGAAGGAGATGGTGAGTATCAACAGAATCTTTTACAGGAAAGGAAGTTTTATGATTTTGGACAACAACAAGGAGATGGTGAGTATCAACAGAATCTTTTACAGGAAAGGAAGTTTTATGATTTTGTACAACAAAAAGGAGATGGTGAGTATCAACAGAATCTTTTACAGGAAAGGAAGTTTCATGATTTTGGACAACAACAAGGAGATGGTGAGTATCAACAGAATCTTTTACAGGAAAGGAAGTTTTATGATTTTGGACAGCAAGAAGGAGATGGTGAGTATCAACAGAATCTTTCACTGGAAAGGAAGTTTCATGATTTTGGACAACAACAAGGAGATGGTGAGTATCAACAGAATCTTTTACAGGAAAGGAAGTTTTATGATTTTGGACAACAACAAGGAGATGGTGAGTATCAACAGAATCTTTTACAGGAAAGGAAGTTTTATGATTTTGGACAGCAAGAAGGAGATGGTGAGTATCAACAGAATCTTTTACAGGAAAGGAAGTTTTATGATTTTGGACAGCAAGAAGGAGATGGTGAGTATCAACAGAATCTTTTACAGGAAAGGAAGTTTTATAATTTTGGACAGCAAGAAGGAGATGGTGAGTATCAACAGAATCTTTTACAGGAAAGGAAGTTTTATAATTTTGGACAGCAAGAAGGAGATGGTGAGTATCAACAGAATCTTTTACAGGAAAGGAAGTTTTATGATTTTGGACAACAACAAGGAGATGGTGAGTATCAACAGAAACTTTTACAGGAAAGGAAATTTCATGATTTTGGACAACAACAAGGAGATGGTGAGTATCAACAGAATCTTTTACAGGAAAGGAAGTTTTATGATTTTGGACAGCAAGAAGGAGATGGTGAGTATCAACAGAATCTTTTACAGGAAAGGAAGTTTTATGATTTTGGACAGCAAGAAGGTGATGGTGAGTATCAACAGAATCCTTTACAGGAAAGGAAATTTCATGATTTTGGACAGCAACAAGGAGATGGTGAGTATCAACAGAATCTTTTACAGGAAAGGAAGTTTTATGATTTTGGACAGCAAGAAGGAGATGGTGAGTATCAACAGAATCTTTTACAGGAAAGGAAGTTTTATGATTTTGGACAGCAAGAAGGAGATGGTGAGTATCAACAGAATCTTTTACAGGAAAGGAAGTTTTATGATTTTGGACAACAACAAGGAGATGGTGAGTATCAACAGAATCTTTTACAGGAAAGGAAGTTTTATGATTTTGGACAGCAAGAAGGAGATGGTGAGTATCAACAGAATCTTTTACAGGAAAGGAAGTTTTATGATTTTGGACAGCAAGAAGGAGATGGTGAGTATCAACAGAATCTTTTACAGGAAAGGAAGTTTTATGATTTTGGACAACAACAAGGAGATGGTGAGTATCAACAGAATCTTTTACAGGAAAGGAAGTTTTATGATTTTGGACAGCAAGAAGGTGATGGTGAGTATCAACAGAATCTTTTACAGGAAAGGAAGTTTTATGATTTTGGACAGCAAGAAGGAGATGGTGAGTATCAACAGAATCTTTTACAGGAAAGGAAGTTTTATGATTTCGGACAACAACAAGGAGATGGTGAGTATCAACAGAATCTTTTACAGGAAAGGAAGTTTTATGATTTTGGACAGCAAGAAGGAGATGGTGAGTATCAACAGAATCTTTTACAGGAAAGGAAGTTTTATGATTTTGGACAGCAAGAAGGAGATGGTGAGTATCAACAGAATCTTTTACAGGAAAGGAAGTTTTATGATTTTGGACAGCAAGAAGGTGATGGTGAGTATCAACAGAATCCTTTACAGGAAAGGAAATTTCATGATTTTGGACAGCAACAAGGAGATGGTGAGTATCAACAGAATCTTTTACAGGAAAGGAAGTTTTATGATTTTGGACAGCAAGAAGGAGATGGTGAGTATCAACAGAATCTTTTACAGGAAAGGAAGTTTTATGATTTTGGACAGCAAGAAGGAGATGGTGAGTATCAACAGAATCTTTTACAGGAAAGGAAGTTTTATGATTTTGGACAGCAAGAAGGAGATGGTGAGTATCAACAGAATCTTTTACAGGAAAGGAAGTTTTATGATTTTGGACAGCAAGAAGGAGATGGTGAGTATCAACAGAATCTTTTACAGGAAAGGAAGTTTTATAATTTTGGACAGCAAGAAGGAGATGGTGAGTATCAACAGAATCTTTTACAGGAAAGGAAGTTTTATGATTTTGGACAACAACAAGGAGATGGTGAGTATCAACAGAATCTTTTACAGGAAAGGAAGTTTTATGATTTTGGACAGCAAGAAGGAGATGGTGAGTATCAACAGAATCTTTTACAGGAAAGGAAGTTTTATAATTTTGGACAGCAAGAAGGAGATGGTGAGTATCAACAGAATCTTTTACAGGAAAGGAAGTTTTATGATTTTGGACAGCAACAAGGAGATGGTGAGTATCAACAGAATCTTTTACAGGAAAGGAAGTTTTATGATTTTGGACAGCAAGAAGGAGATGGTGAGTATCAACAGAATCTTTTACAGGAAAGGAAGTTTTATGATTTTGGACAGCAAGAAGGAGATGGTGAGTATCAACAGAATCTTTTACAGGAAAGGAAGTTTTATGATTTTGGACAGCAAGAAGGAGATGGTGAGTATCAACAGAATCTTTTACAGGAAAGGAAGTTTTATGATTTTGGACAACAAGAAGGTGATGGTGAGTATCAACAGAATCCTTTACAGGAAAGGAAGTTTCATGATTTTGGACAGCAACAAGGAGATGGTGAGTATCAACAGAATCTTTCACTGGAAAGGAAGTTTCATGATTTTGGACAGCAACAAGGAGATGGTGAGTATCAACAGAATCTTTTACAGGAAAGGAAGTTTTATGATTTTGGACAGCAAGAAGGAGATGGTGAGTATCAACAGAATCTTTTACAGGAAAGGAAGTTTTATGATTTTGGACAGCAAGAAGGAGATGGTGAGTATCAACAGAATCTTTTACAGGAAAGGAAGTTTTATGATTTTGGACAGCAAGAAGGTGATGGTGAGTATCAACAGAATCTTTTACAGGAAAGGAAGTTTTATGATTTTGGACAGCAAGAAGGAGATGGTGAGTATCAACAGAATCTTTTACAGGAAAGGAAGTTTTATGATTTTGGACAGCAAGAAGGAGATGGTGAGTATCAACAGAATCTTTTACAGGAAAGGAAGTTTTATGATTTTGGACAGCAAGAAGGTGATGGTGAGTATCAACAGAATCTTTTACAGGAAAGGAAGTTTTATGATTTTGGACAGCAAGAAGGAGATGGTGAGTATCAACAGAATCTTTTACAGGAAAGGAAGTTTTATGATTTTGGACAGCAAGAAGGTGATGGTGAGTATCAACAGAATCTTTTACAGGAAAGGAAGTTTTATGATTTTGGACAGCAAGAAGGAGATGGTGAGTATCAACAGAATCTTTTACAGGAAAGGAAGTTTTATGATTTTGGACAGCAAGAAGGTGATGGTGAGTATCAACAGAATCTTTTACAGGAAAGGAAGTTTTATGATTTTGGACAGCAAGAAGGAGATGGTGAGTATCAACAGAATCTTTTACAGGAAAGGAAGTTTTATGATTTTGGACAGCAAGAAGGAGATGGTAAGTATCAACAGAATCTTTTACAGGAAAGGAAGTTTTATGATTTTGGACAGCAAGAAGGAGATGGTGAGTATCAACAGAATCTTTTACAGGAAAGGAAGTTTTATGATTTTGGACAGCAAGAAGGAGATGGTGAGTATCAACAGAATCTTTTACAGGAAAGGAAGTTTTATGATTTTGGACAGCAAGAAGGAGATGGTAAGTATCAACAGAATCTTTTACAGGAAAGGAAGTTTTATGATTTTGGACAGCAAGAAGGAGATGGTGAGTATCAACAGAATCTTTTACAGGAAAGGAAGTTTTATGATTTTGGACAGCAAGAAGGAGATGGTGAGTATCAACAGAATCTTTTACAGGAAAGGAAGTTTTATGATTTTGGACAGCAAGAAGGAGATGGTGAGTATCAACAGAATCTTTTACAGGAAAGGAAGTTTTATGATTTTGGACAGCAAGAAGGAGATGGTGAGTATCAACAGAATCTTTTACAGGAAAGGAAGTTTTATGATTTTGGACAGCAAGAAGGTGATGGTGAGTATCAACAGAATCTTTTACAGGAAAGGAAGTTTTATGATTTTGGACAGCAAGAAGGAGATGGTGAGTATCAACAGAATCTTTTACAGGAAAGGAAGTTTTATGATTTTGGACAGCAAGAAGGAGATGGTGAGTATCAACAGAATCTTTTACAGGAAAGGAAGTTTTATGATTTTGGACAGCAAGAAGGAGATGGTGAGTATCAACAGAATCTTTTACAGGAAAGGAAGTTTTATGATTTTGGACAGCAAGAAGGAGATGGTGAGTATCAACAGAATCTTTTACAGGAAAGGAAGTTTTATGATTTTGGACAGCAAGAAGGAGATGGTGAGTATCAACAGAATCTTTTACAGGAAAGGAAGTTTTATGATTTTGGACAGCAAGAAGGTGATGGTGAGTATCAACAGAATCTTTTACAGGAAAGGAAGTTTTATGATTTTGGACAACAACAAGGAGATGGTGAGTATCAACAGAATCTTTTACAGGAAAGGAAGTTTTATGATTTTGGACAGCAAGAAGGAGATGGTAAGTATCAACAGAATCTTTTACAGGAAAGGAAGTTTTATGATTTTGGACAGCAAGAAGGAGATGGTGAGTATCAACAGAATCTTTTACAGGAAAGGAAGTTTTATGATTTTGGACAGCAAGAAGGAGATGGTGAGTATCAACAGAATCTTTTACAGGAAAGGAAGTTTTATGATTTTGGACAGCAAGAAGGAGATGGTAAGTATCAACAGAATCTTTTACAGGAAAGGAAGTTTTATGATTTTGGACAGCAAGAAGGAGATGGTGAGTATCAACAGAATCTTTTACAGGAAAGGAAGTTTTATGATTTTGGACAGCAAGAAGGTGATGGTGAGTATCAACAGAATCTTTTACAGGAAAGGAAGTTTTATGATTTTGGACAGCAAGAAGGAGATGGTGAGTATCAACAGAATCTTTTACAGGAAAGGAAGTTTTATGATTTTGGACAGCAAGAAGGAGATGGTGAGTATCAACAGAATCTTTTACAGGAAAGGAAGTTTTATGATTTTGGACAGCAAGAAGGAGATGGTGAGTATCAACAGAATCTTTTACAGGAAAGGAAGTTTCATGATTTTGGACAACCAGAAGGAGATGGTAAGTATCAGCAGAATCTTTCACTGGAAAGGAAGTTTCATGATTTTGGACAACAACAAGGAGATGGTGAGTATCAACAGAATCTTTTACAGGAAAGGAAGTTTCATGATTTTGGACAGCAAGAAGGAGATGGTGAGTATCAACAGAATCTTTTACAGGAAAGGAAGTTTTATGATTTTGGACAACAACAAGGAGATGGTGAGTATCAACAGAATCTTTCACAGGAAAGGAAGTTTCATGATTTTGTACAACAAAAAGGAGATGGTGAGTATCAACAGAATCTTTTACAGGAAAGGAAGTTTCATGATTTTGGACAACAAAAAGGAGATGGTAAGTATCAAGAGAATCTTTTACAGGAAAGGAAGTTTCATGATTTTGGACAACAACAAGGAGATGGTGAGTATCAACAGAATCTTTTACAGGAAAGGAAGTTTTATGATTTTGGACAGCAAGAAGGAGATGGTGAGTATCAACAGAATCTTTCACTGGAAAGGAAGTTTTATGATTTTGGACAACAAAAAGGAGATGGTAAGTATCAAGAGAATCTTTTACAGGAAAGGAAGTTTCATGATTTTGGACAACAACAAGGAGATGGTGAGTATCAACAGAATCTTTTACAGGAAAGGAAGTTTTATGATTTTGGACAGCAAGAAGGAGATGGTGAGTATCAACAGAATCTTTCACTGGAAAGGAAGTTTCATGATTTTGGACAACAACAAGGAGATGGTGAGTATCAACAGAATCTTTTACAGGAAAGGAAGTTTCATGATTTATGACAACAACAAGGAGATGGTGAGTATCAACAGAATCTTTTACAGGAAAGGAAGTTTTATGATTTTGGACAGCAAGAAGGAGATGGTGAGTATCAACAGAATCTTTTACAGGAAAGGAAGTTTTATGATTTTGGACAGCAAGAAGGTGATGGTGAGTATCAACAGAATCTTTTACAGGAAAGGAAGTTTTATGATTTTGGACAGCAAGAAGGTGATGGTGAGTATCAACAGAACCCTTTACAGGAAAGGAAATTTCATGATTTTGGACAGCAAGAAGGAGATGGTGAGTATCAACAGAATCTTTTACAGGAAAGGAAGTTTTATGATTTTGGACAGCAAGAAGGAGATGGTGAGTATCAACAGAATCTTTTACAGGAAAGGAAGTTTTATGATTTTGGACAGCAAGAAGGTGATGGTGAGTATCAACAGAATCTTTTACAGGAAAGGAAGTTTTATGATTTTGGACAGCAAGAAGGAGATGGTAAGTATCAACAGAATCTTTCACTGGAAAGGAAGTTTCATGATTTTGGACAACAACAAGGAGATGGTGAGTATCAACAGAATCTTTTACAGGAAAGGAAGTTTTATGATTTCGGACAACAAAAAGGAGATGGTGAGTATCAACAGAATCTTTTACAGGAAAGGAAGTTTCATGATTTTGGACAACAACAAGGAGATGGTGAGTATCAACAGAATCTTTTACAGGAAAGGAGGTTTCATGATTTTGGACAGCAAGAAGGAGACGTTGAGTATCAACAGAATCTTTTACAGGAAAGGAAGTTTTATGATTTTGGACAGCAAGAAGGAGATGGTGAGTATCAACAGAATCTTTTAGAGGAAAGGAAGTTTTATAATTTTGGACAGCAAGAAGGAGATGGTGAGTATCAAGAGAATCTTTTACAGGAAAGGAAGTTTTATGATTTTGGACAGCAAGAAGGTGATGGTGCGTATCAACAGAATCCTTTACAGGAAAGGAAATTTCATGATTTTGGACAACAACAAGGTGATGGTGCGTATCAACAGAATCCTTTACAGGAAAGGAAGTTTTATGATTTTGGACAGCAAGAAGGTGATGGTGAGTATCAACAGAATCTTTTACAGGAAAGGAAGTTTTATGATTTTGGACAGCAAGAAGGTGATGGTGAGTATCAACAGAATCTTTTACAGGAAAGGAAGTTTTATGATTTTGGACAACAAAAAGGAGATGGTGAGTATCAACAGAATCTTTTACAGGAAAGGAAGTTTTATGATTTCGGACAACAACAAGGAGATGGTGAGTATCAACAGAATCTTTTACAGGAAAGGAAGTTTTATGATTTTGGACAATAAAAAGGAGATGGTGAGTATCAACAGAATCTTTTACAGGAAAGGAAGTTTTATGATTTTGGACAGCAAGAAGGAGATGGTGAGTATCAACAGAATCTTTTACAGGAAAGGAAGTTTTATAATTTTGGACAGCAAGAAGGAGATGGTGAGTATCAACAGAATCTTTTACAGGAAAGGAAGTTTTATGATTTTGGACAGCAAGAAGGTGATGGTGAGTATCAACAGAATCCTTTACAGGAAAGGAAATTTCATGATTTTGGACAACAACAAGGAGATGGTGAGTATCAACAGAATCTTTTACAGGAAAGGAAGTTTTATGATTTTGGACAGCAAGAAGGAGATGGTGAGTATCAACAGAATCTGTTACAGGAAAGGAAGTTTTATGATTTTGGACAGCAAGAAGGAGATGGTGAGTATCAACAGAATCTTTTACAGGAAAGGAAGTTTTATGATTTTGGACAGCAAGAAGGTGATGGTGAGTATCAACAGAATCTTTTACAGGAAAGGAAGTTTTATGATATTGGACAGCAAGAAGGAGATGGTGAGTATCAACAGAATCTTTTACAGGAAAGGAAGTTTCATGATTTTGGACAACCAGAAGGAGATGGTAAGTATCAGCAGAATCTTTCACTGGAAAGGAAGTTTCATGATTTTGGACAACAACAAGGAGATGGTGAGTATCAACAGAATCTTTTACAGGAAAGGAAGTTTTATGATTTTTGACAACAAAAAGGAGATGGTAAGTATCAAGAGAATCTTTTACAGAAAAGGAAGTTTCATGATTTTGGACAACAACAAGGAGATGGTGAGTATCAACAGAATCTTTTACAGGAAAGGAAGTTTTATGATTTTGGACAGCAAGAAGGAGATGGTGAGTATCAACAGAATCTTTCACTGGAAAGGAAGTTTCATGATTTTGGACAACAACAAGGAGATGGTGAGTATCAACAGAATCTTTTACAGGAAAGGAAGTTTCATGATTTATGACAACAACAAGGAGATGGTGAGTATCAACAGAATCTTTTACAGGAAAGGAAGTTTTATGATTTTGGACAGCAAGAAGGAGATGGTGAGTATCAACAGAATCTTTTACAGGAAAGGAAGTTTTATAATTTTGGACAGCAAGAAGGAGATGGTGAGTATCAACAGAATCTTTTACAGGAAAGGAAGTTTTATGATTTTGGACAGCAAGAAGGTGATGGTGAGTATCAACAGAACCCTTTACAGGAAAGGAAATTTCATGATTTTGGACAACAACAAGGAGATGGTGAGTATCAACAGAATCTTTTACAGGAAAGGAAGTTTTATGATTTTGGACAGCAAGAAGGAGATGGTGAGTATCAACAGAATCTTTTACAGGAAAGGAAGTTTTATGATTTTGGACAGCAAGAAGGAGATGGTGAGTATCAACAGAATCTTTTACAGGAAAGGAAGTTTTATGATTTTGGACAGCAAGAAGGAGATGGTGAGTATCAACAGAATCTTTTACAGGAAAGGAAGTTTTATGATTTTGGACAGCAAGAAGGTGATGGTGAGTATCAACAGAATCTTTTACAGGAAAGGAAGTTTTATGATTTTGGACAGCAAGAAGGAGATGGTGAGTATCAACAGAATCTTTTACAGGAAAGGAAATTTCATGATTTTGGACAGCAAGAAGGAGATGGTGAGTATCAACAGAATCTTTTACAGGAAAGGAAGTTTTATGATTTTGGACAACAACAAGGAGATGGTGAGTATCAACAGAATCTTTTACAGGAAAGGAAGTTTTATGATTTTGTACAACAAAAAGGAGATGGTGAGTATCAACAGAATCTTTTACAGGAAAGGAAGTTTTATGATTTTGGACAACAACAAGGAGATGGTGAGTATCAACAGAATCTTTTACAGGAAAGGAAGTTTTATGATTTTGGACAGCAAGAAGGAGATGGTGAGTATCAACAGAATCTTTCACTGGAAAGGAAGTTTCATGATTTTGGACAACAACAAGGAGATGGTGAGTATCAACAGAATCTTTTACAGGAAAGGAAGTTTTATGATTTTGGATAGCAAGAAGGAGATGGTGAGTATCAACAGAATCTTTCACTGGAAAGGAAGTTTCATGATTTTGGACAACAACAAGGAGATGGTGAGTATCAACAGAATCTTTTACAGGAAAGGAAGTTTTATGATTTTGGACAACAACAAGGAGATGGTGAGTATCAACAGAATCTTTTACAGGAAAGGAAGTTTTATGATTTTGGACAGCAAGAAGGAGATGGTGAGTATCAACAGAATCTTTTACAGGAAAGGAAGTTTTATGATTTTGGACAGCAAGAAGGAGATGGTAAGTATCAACAGAATCTTTTACAGGAAAGGAAGTTTTATGATTTTGGACAGCAAGAAGGAGATGGTGAGTATCAACAGAATCTTTTACAGGAAAGGAAGTTTTATGATTTTGGACAGCAAGAAGGAGATGGTGAGTATCAACAGAATCTTTTACAGGAAAGGAAGTTTTATAATTTTGGACAGCAAGAAGGAGATGGTGAGTATCAACAGAATCTTTTACAGGAAAGGAAGTTTTATAATTTTGGACAGCAAGAAGGAGATGGTGAGTATCAACAGAATCTTTTACAGGAAAGGAAGTTTTATGATTTTGGACAACAACAAGGAGATGGTGAGTATCAACAGAATCTTTTACAGGAAAGGAAGTTTTATGATTTTGGACAGCAAGAAGGAGATGGTGAGTATCAACAGAATCTTTTACAGGAAAGGAAGTTTTATAATTTTGGACAGCAAGAAGGAGATGGTGAGTATCAACAGAATCTTTTACAGGAAAGGAAGTTTTATGATTTTGGACAACAAGAAGGTGATGGTGAGTATCAACAGAATCCTTTACAGGAAAGGAAATTTCATGATTTTGGACAACAACAAGGAGATGGTGAGTATCAACAGAATCTTTTACAGGAAAGGAAGTTTTATGATTTTGGACAGCAAGAAGGAGATGGTGAGTATCAACAGAATCTTTTACAGGAAAGGAAGTTTTATGATTTTGGACAGCAAGAAGGAGATGGTGAGTATCAACAGAATCTTTTACAGGAAAGGAAGTTTTATAATTTTGGACAGCAAGAAGGAGATGGTGAGTATCAACAGAATCTTTTACAGGAAAGGAAGTTTTATAATTTTGGACAGCAAGAAGGAGATGGTGAGTATCAACAGAATCTTTTACAGGAAAGGAAGTTTTATAATTTTGGACAGCAAGAAGGAGATGGTGAGTATCAACAGAATCTTTTACAGGAAAGGAAGTTTTATGATTTTGGACAACAACAAGGAGATGGTGAGTATCAACAGAATCTTTTACAGGAAAGGAAGTTTTATGATTTTGGACAGCAAGAAGGAGATGGTGAGTATCAACAGAATCTTTTACAGGAAAGGAAGTTTTATGATTTTGGACAGCAAGAAGGAGATGGTGAGTATCAACAGAATCTTTTACAGGAAAGGAAGTTTTATAATTTTGGACAGCAAGAAGGAGATGGTGAGTATCAACAGAATCTTTTACAGGAAAGGAAGTTTTATGATTTTGGACAACAACAAGGAGATGGTGAGTATCAACAGAATCTTTTACAGGAAAGGAAGTTTTATGATTTTGGACAGCAAGAAGGAGATGGTGAGTATCAACAGAATCTTTTACAGGAAAGGAAGTTTTATGATTTTGGACAGCAAGAAGGAGATGGTGAGTATCAACAGAATCTTTTACAGGAAAGGAAGTTTTATAATTTTGGACAGCAAGAAGGAGATGGTGAGTATCAACAGAATCTTTTACAGGAAAGGAAGTTTTATAATTTTGGACAGCAAGAAGGAGATGGTGAGTATCAACAGAATCTTTTACAGGAAAGGAAGTTTTATGATTTTGGACAACAACAAGGAGATGGTGAGTATCAACAGAATCTTTTACAGGAAAGGAAGTTTTATGATTTTGGACAGCAAGAAGGAGATGGTGAGTATCAACAGAATCTTTTACAGGAAAGGAAGTTTTATAATTTTGGACAGCAAGAAGGAGATGGTGAGTATCAACAGAATCTTTTACAGGAAAGGAAGTTTTATTATTTTGGACAACAAGAAGGTGATGGTGAGTATCAACAGAATCCTTTACAGGAAAGGAAATTTCATGATTTTGGACAACAACAAGGAGATGGTGAGTATCAACAGAATCTTTCACTGGAAAGGAAGTTTCATGATTTTGGACAACAACAAGGAGATGGTGAGTATCAACAGAATCTTTTACAGGAAAGGAAGTTTTATGATTTTGGACAGCAAGAAGGAGATGGTGAGTATCAACAGAATCTTTTACAGGAAAGGAAGTTTTATGATTTTGGACAGCAAGAAGGTGATGGTGAGTATCAACAGAATCTTTTACAGGAAAGGAAGTTTTATGATTTTGGACAGCAAGAAGGAGATGGTGAGTATCAACAGAATCTTTTACAGGAAAGGAAGTTTCATGATTTTGGACAACCAGAAGGAGATGGTAAGTATCAGCAGAATCTTTCACTGGAAAGGAAGTTTCATGATTTTGGACAACAACAAGGAGATGGTGAGTATCAACAGAATCTTTTACAGGAAAGGAAGTTTCATGATTTTGGACAGCAAGAAGGAGATGGTGAGTATCAACAGAATCTTTTACAGGAAAGGAAGTTTTATGATTTTGGACAGCAAGAAGGAGATGGTGAGTATCAACAGAATCTTTTACAGGAAAGGAAGTTTCATGATTTTGGACAGCAAGAAGGAGATGGTGAGTATCAACAGAATCTTTTACAGGAAAGGAAGTTTCATGATTTTGGACAGCAAGAAGGTGATGGTGAGTATCAACAGAATCTTTTACAGGAAAGGAAGTTTTATGATTTTGGACAGCAAGAAGGAGATGGTGAGTATCAACAGAATCTTTTACAGGAAAGGAAGTTTCATGATTTTGGACAACAACAAGGAGATGGTGAGTATCAACAGAATCTTTTACAGGAAAGGAAGTTTTATGATTTTGTACAACAAAAAGGAGATGGTGAGTATCAACAGAATCTTTTACAGGAAAGGAAGTTTTATGATTTTGGACAGCAAGAAGGTGATGGTGAGTATCAACAGAATCTTTTACAGGAAAGGAAGTTTTATGATTTTGGACAGCAAGAAGGAGATGGTGAGTATCAGCAGAATCCTTTACAGGAAAGGAAGTTTCATGATTTTGGACAACAACAAGGAGACGGTGAGTATCAACAGAATCTTTTACAGGAAAGGAAGTTTCATGATTTTGGACAGTAAGAAGGAGATGGTGAGTATCAACAGAATCTTTTACAGGAAAGGAAGTTTTATGATTTTGGACAACAACAAGGAGATGGTGAGTATCAACAGAATCTTTTACAGGAAAGGAAGTTTTATGATTTTGGACAGTAAGAAGGAGATGGTGAGTATCAACAGAATCTTTTACAGGAAAGGAAGTTTTATGATTTTGGACAACAACAAGGAGATGGTGAGTATCAACAGAATCTTTTACAGGAAAGGAAGTTTTATGATTTTGTACAACAAAAAGGAGATGGTGAGTATCAACAGAATCTTTTACAGGAAAGGAAGTTTTATGATTTTGGACAACAAAAAGGAGATGGTAAGTATCAAGAGAATCTTTTACAGGAAAGGAAGTTTCATGATTTTGGACAACAACAAGGAGATGGTGAGTATCAACAGAATCTTTTACAGGAAAGGAAGTTTTATGATTTTGGACAGCAAGAAGGAGATGGTGAGTATCAACAGAATCTTTCACTGGAAAGGAAGTTTCATGATTTTGGACAACAACAAGGAGATGGTGAGTATCAACAGAATCTTTTACAGGAAAGGAAGTTTCATGATTTATGACAACAACAAGGAGATGGTGAGTATCAACAGAATCTTTTACAGGAAAGGAAGTTTTATGATTTTGGACAGCAAGAAGGAGATGGTGAGTATCAACAGAATCTTTTACAGGAAAGGAAGTTTTATGATTTTGGACAGCAAGAAGGTGATGGTGAGTATCAACAGAATCCTTTACAGGAAAGGAAGTTTTATGATTTTGGACAGCAAGAAGGAGATGGTGAGTATCAACAGAATCTTTTACAGGAAAGGAAGTTTCATGATTTTGGACAACCAGAAGGAGATGGTAAGTATCAGCAGAATCTTTTACAGGAAAGGAAGTTTTATGATTTTGGACAGCAAGAAGGTGATGGTGAGTATCAACAGAATCCTTTACAGGAAAGGAAATTTCATGATTTTGGACAACAACAAGGAGATGGTGAGTATCAACAGAATCTTTTACAGGAAAGGAAGTTTTATGATTTTGGACAACAAGAAGGTGATGGTGAGTATCAACAGAATCCTTTACAGGAAAGGAAGTTTTATGATTTTGGACAGCAAGAAGGAGATGGTGAGTATCAACAGAATCTTTCACTGGAAAGGAAGTTTCATGATTTTGGACAACAACAAGGAGATGGTGAGTATCAACAGAATCTTTTACAGGAAAGGAAGTTTTATGATTTTGGACAGCAAGAAGGAGATGGTGAGTATCAACAGAATCTTTTACAGGAAAGGAAGTTTTATGATTTTGGACAGCAAGAAGGAGATGGTGAGTATCAACAGAATCTTTTACAGGAAAGGAAGTTTTATGATTTTGGACAGCAAGAAGGTGATGGTGAGTATCAACAGAATCTTTTACAGGAAAGGAAGTTTTATGATTTTGGACAGCAAGAAGGAGATGGTGAGTATCAACAGAATCTTTTACAGGAAAGGAAGTTTCATGATTTTGGACAACCAGAAGGAGATGGTAAGTATCAGCAGAATCTTTCACTGGAAAGGAAGTTTCATGATTTTGGACAACAACAAGGAGATGGTGAGTATCAACAGAATCTTTTACAGGAAAGGAAGTTTCATGATTTTGGACAGTAAGAAGGAGATGGTGAGTATCAACAGAATCTTTTACAGGAAAGGAAGTTTTATGATTTTGGACAACAACAAGGAGATGGTGAGTATCAACAGAATCTTTTACAGGAAAGGAAGTTTTATGATTTTGTACAACAAAAAGGAGATGGTGAGTATCAACAGAATCTTTTACAGGAAAGGAAGTTTCATGATTTTGGACAACAACAAGGAGATGGTGAGTATCAACAGAATCTTTTACAGGAAAGGAAGTTTTATGATTTTGGACAGCAAGAAGGAGATGGTGAGTATCAACAGAATCTTTCACTGGAAAGGAAGTTTCATGATTTTGGACAACAACAAGGAGATGGTGAGTATCAACAGAATCTTTTACAGGAAAGGAAGTTTTATGATTTTGGACAACAACAAGGAGATGGTGAGTATCAACAGAATCTTTTACAGGAAAGGAAGTTTTATGATTTTGGACAGCAAGAAGGAGATGGTGAGTATCAACAGAATCTTTTACAGGAAAGGAAGTTTTATGATTTTGGACAGCAAGAAGGAGATGGTAAGTATCAACAGAATCTTTTACAGGAAAGGAAGTTTTATGATTTTGGACAGCAAGAAGGAGATGGTGAGTATCAACAGAATCTTTTACAGGAAAGGAAGTTTTATGATTTTGGACAGCAAGAAGGAGATGGTGAGTATCAACAGAATCTTTTACAGGAAAGGAAGTTTTATAATTTTGGACAGCAAGAAGGAGATGGTGAGTATCAACAGAATCTTTTACAGGAAAGGAAGTTTTATAATTTTGGACAGCAAGAAGGAGATGGTGAGTATCAACAGAATCTTTTACAGGAAAGGAAGTTTTATGATTTTGGACAACAACAAGGAGATGGTGAGTATCAACAGAATCTTTTACAGGAAAGGAAGTTTTATGATTTTGGACAGCAAGAAGGAGATGGTGAGTATCAACAGAATCTTTTACAGGAAAGGAAGTTTTATAATTTTGGACAGCAAGAAGGAGATGGTGAGTATCAACAGAATCTTTTACAGGAAAGGAAGTTTTATGATTTTGGACAACAAGAAGGTGATGGTGAGTATCAACAGAATCCTTTACAGGAAAGGAAATTTCATGATTTTGGACAACAACAAGGAGATGGTGAGTATCAACAGAATCTTTTACAGGAAAGGAAGTTTTATGATTTTGGACAGCAAGAAGGAGATGGTGAGTATCAACAGAATCTTTTACAGGAAAGGAAGTTTTATGATTTTGGACAGCAAGAAGGAGATGGTGAGTATCAACAGAATCTTTTACAGGAAAGGAAGTTTTATAATTTTGGACAGCAAGAAGGAGATGGTGAGTATCAACAGAATCTTTTACAGGAAAGGAAGTTTTATAATTTTGGACAGCAAGAAGGAGATGGTGAGTATCAACAGAATCTTTTACAGGAAAGGAAGTTTTATAATTTTGGACAGCAAGAAGGAGATGGTGAGTATCAACAGAATCTTTTACAGGAAAGGAAGTTTTATGATTTTGGACAACAACAAGGAGATGGTGAGTATCAACAGAATCTTTTACAGGAAAGGAAGTTTTATGATTTTGGACAGCAAGAAGGAGATGGTGAGTATCAACAGAATCTTTTACAGGAAAGGAAGTTTTATGATTTTGGACAGCAAGAAGGAGATGGTGAGTATCAACAGAATCTTTTACAGGAAAGGAAGTTTTATAATTTTGGACAGCAAGAAGGAGATGGTGAGTATCAACAGAATCTTTTACAGGAAAGGAAGTTTTATGATTTTGGACAACAACAAGGAGATGGTGAGTATCAACAGAATCTTTTACAGGAAAGGAAGTTTTATGATTTTGGACAGCAAGAAGGAGATGGTGAGTATCAACAGAATCTTTTACAGGAAAGGAAGTTTTATGATTTTGGACAGCAAGAAGGAGATGGTGAGTATCAACAGAATCTTTTACAGGAAAGGAAGTTTTATGATTTTGGACAGCAAGAAGGAGATGGTGAGTATCAACAGAATCTTTTACAGGAAAGGAAGTTTTATGATTTTGGACAGCAAGAAGGTGATGGTGAGTATCAACAGAATCTTTTACAGGAAAGGAAGTTTCATGATTTTGGACAGCAAGAAGGAGATGGTGAGTATCAACAGAATCTTTTACAGGAAAGGAAGTTTTATGATTTTGGACAGCAAGAAGGAGATGGTGAGTATCAACAGAATCTTTTACAGGAAAGGAAGTTTTATGATTTTGGACAGCAAGAAGGAGATGGTGAGTATCAACAGAATCTTTTACAGGAAAGGAAGTTTTATGATTTTGGACAGCAAGAAGGAGATGGTGAGTATCAACAGAATCTTTTACAGGAAAGGAAGTTTTATGATTTTGGACAGCAAGAAGGAGATGGTGAGTATCAACAGAATCTTTTACAGGAAAGGAAGTTTCATGATTTTGGACAACCAGAAGGAGATGGTAAGTATCAGCAGAATCTTTCACTGGAAAGGAAGTTTCATGATTTTGGACAACAACAAGGAGATGGTGAGTATCAACAGAATCTTTTACAGGAAAGGAAGTTTCATGATTTTGGACAGTAAGAAGGAGATGGTGAGTATCAACAGAATCTTTTACAGGAAAGGAAGTTTTATGATTTTGGACAACAACAAGGAGATGGTGAGTATCAACAGAATCTTTTACAGGAAAGGAAGTTTTATGATTTTGTACAACAAAAAGGAGATGGTGAGTATCAACAGAATCTTTTACAGGAAAGGAAGTTTCATGATTTTGGACAACAACAAGGAGATGGTGAGTATCAACAGAATCTTTTACAGGAAAGGAAGTTTTATGATTTTGGACAGCAAGAAGGAGATGGTGAGTATCAACAGAATCTTTCACTGGAAAGGAAGTTTCATGATTTTGGACAACAACAAGGAGATGGTGAGTATCAACAGAATCTTTTACAGGAAAGGAAGTTTTATGATTTTGGACAACAACAAGGAGATGGTGAGTATCAACAGAATCTTTTACAGGAAAGGAAGTTTTATGATTTTGGACAGCAAGAAGGAGATGGTGAGTATCAACAGAATCTTTTACAGGAAAGGAAGTTTTATGATTTTGGACAGCAAGAAGGAGATGGTGAGTATCAACAGAATCTTTTACAGGAAAGGAAGTTTTATAATTTTGGACAGCAAGAAGGAGATGGTGAGTATCAACAGAATCTTTTACAGGAAAGGAAGTTTTATAATTTTGGACAGCAAGAAGGAGATGGTGAGTATCAACAGAATCTTTTACAGGAAAGGAAGTTTTATGATTTTGGACAACAACAAGGAGATGGTGAGTATCAACAGAATCTTTTACAGGAAAGGAAGTTTTATGATTTTGGACAGCAAGAAGGAGATGGTGAGTATCAACAGAATCTTTTACAGGAAAGGAAGTTTTATAATTTTGGACAGCAAGAAGGAGATGGTGAGTATCAACAGAATCTTTTACAGGAAAGGAAGTTTTATGATTTTGGACAATAAGAAGGTGATGGTGAGTATCAACAGAATCCTTTACAGGAAAGGAAATTTCATGATTTTGGACAACAACAAGGAGATGGTGAGTATCAACAGAATCTTTTACAGGAAAGGAAGTTTTATGATTTTGGACAGCAAGAAGGAGATGGTGAGTATCAACAGAATCTTTTACAGGAAAGGAAGTTTTATGATTTTGGACAACAAGAAGGTGATGGTGAGTATCAACAGAATCCTTTACAGGAAAGGAAATTTCATGATTTTGGACAACAACAAGGAGATGGTGAGTATCAACAGAATCTTTTACAGGAAAGGAAGTTTTATGATTTTGGACAGCAAGAAGGAGATGGTGAGTATCAACAGAATCTTTTACAGGAAAGGAAGTTTTATGATTTTGGACAGCAAGAAGGAGATGGTGAGTATCAACAGAATCTTTTACAGGAAAGGAAGTTTTATGATTTTGGACAGCAAGAAGGAGATGGTGAGTATCAACAGAATCTTTTACAGGAAAGGAAGTTTTATGATTTTGGACAGCAAGAAGGAGATGGTGAGTATCAACAGAATCTTTTACAGGAAAGGAAGTTTTATGATTTTGGACAGCAAGAAGGAGATGGTGAGTATCAACAGAATCTTTTACAGGAAAGGAAGTTTTATGATTTTGGACAGCAAGAAGGTGATGGTGAGTATCAACAGAATCTTTTACAGGAAAGGAAGTTTCATGATTTTGGACAGCAAGAAGGAGATGGTGAGTATCAACAGAATCTTTTACAGGAAAGGAAGTTTTATGATTTTGGACAGCAAGAAGGAGATGGTGAGTATCAACAGAATCTTTTACAGGAAAGGAAGTTTTATGATTTTGGACAGCAAGAAGGAGATGGTGAGTATCAACAGAATCTTTTACAGGAAAGGAAGTTTTATGATTTTGGACAGCAAGAAGGAGATGGTGAGTATCAACAGAATCTTTTACAGGAAAGGAAGTTTTATGATTTTGGACAGCAAGAAGGAGATGGTGAGTATCAACAGAATCTTTTACAGGAAAGGAAGTTTCATGATTTTGGACAACCAGAAGGAGATGGTAAGTATCAGCAGAATCTTTCACTGGAAAGGAAGTTTCATGATTTTGGACAACAACAAGGAGATGGTGAGTATCAACAGAATCTTTTACAGGAAAGGAAGTTTCATGATTTTGGACAGTAAGAAGGAGATGGTGAGTATCAACAGAATCTTTTACAGGAAAGGAAGTTTTATGATTTTGGACAACAACAAGGAGATGGTGAGTATCAACAGAATCTTTTACAGGAAAGGAAGTTTTATGATTTTGTACAACAAAAAGGAGATGGTGAGTATCAACAGAATCTTTTACAGGAAAGGAAGTTTCATGATTTTGGACAACAACAAGGAGATGGTGAGTATCAACAGAATCTTTTACAGGAAAGGAAGTTTTATGATTTTGGACAGCAAGAAGGAGATGGTGAGTATCAACAGAATCTTTCACTGGAAAGGAAGTTTCATGATTTTGGACAACAACAAGGAGATGGTGAGTATCAACAGAATCTTTTACAGGAAAGGAAGTTTTATGATTTTGGACAACAACAAGGAGATGGTGAGTATCAACAGAATCTTTTACAGGAAAGGAAGTTTTATGATTTTGGACAGCAAGAAGGAGATGGTGAGTATCAACAGAATCTTTTACAGGAAAGGAAGTTTTATGATTTTGGACAGCAAGAAGGAGATGGTGAGTATCAACAGAATCTTTTACAGGAAAGGAAGTTTTATAATTTTGGACAGCAAGAAGGAGATGGTGAGTATCAACAGAATCTTTTACAGGAAAGGAAGTTTTATAATTTTGGACAGCAAGAAGGAGATGGTGAGTATCAACAGAATCTTTTACAGGAAAGGAAGTTTTATGATTTTGGACAACAACAAGGAGATGGTGAGTATCAACAGAATCTTTTACAGGAAAGGAAGTTTTATGATTTTGGACAGCAAGAAGGAGATGGTGAGTATCAACAGAATCTTTTACAGGAAAGGAAGTTTTATAATTTTGGACAGCAAGAAGGAGATGGTGAGTATCAACAGAATCTTTTACAGGAAAGGAAGTTTTATGATTTTGGACAATAAGAAGGTGATGGTGAGTATCAACAGAATCCTTTACAGGAAAGGAAATTTCATGATTTTGGACAACAACAAGGAGATGGTGAGTATCAACAGAATCTTTTACAGGAAAGGAAGTTTTATGATTTTGGACAGCAAGAAGGAGATGGTGAGTATCAACAGAATCTTTTACAGGAAAGGAAGTTTTATGATTTTGGACAACAAGAAGGTGATGGTGAGTATCAACAGAATCCTTTACAGGAAAGGAAATTTCATGATTTTGGACAACAACAAGGAGATGGTGAGTATCAACAGAATCTTTTACAGGAAAGGAAGTTTTATGATTTTGGACAGCAAGAAGGAGATGGTGAGTATCAACAGAATCTTTTACAGGAAAGGAAGTTTTATGATTTTGGACAGCAAGAAGGAGATGGTGAGTATCAACAGAATCTTTTACAGGAAAGGAAGTTTTATGATTTTGGACAGCAAGAAGGAGATGGTGAGTATCAACAGAATCTTTTACAGGAAAGGAAGTTTTATAATTTTGGACAGCAAGAAGGAGATGGTGAGTATCAACAGAATCTTTTACAGGAAAGGAAGTTTTATAATTTTGGACAGCAAGAAGGAGATGGTGAGTATCAACAGAATCTTTTACAGGAAAGGAAGTTTTATAATTTTGGACAGCAAGAAGGAGATGGTGAGTATCAACAGAATCTTTTACAGGAAAGGAAGTTTTATGATTTTGGACAACAACAAGGAGATGGTGAGTATCAACAGAATCTTTTACAGGAAAGGAAGTTTTATGATTTTGGACAGCAAGAAGGTGATGGTGAGTATCAACAGAATCTTTTACAGGAAAGGAAGTTTTATGATTTTGGACAACAAAAAGGAGATGGTGAGTATCAACAGAATCTTTTACAGGAAAGGAAGTTTTATGATTTCGGACAACAACAAGGAGATGGTGAGTATCAACAGAATCTTTTACAGGAAAGGAAGTTTTATGATTTTGGACAGCAAGAAGGAGATGGTGAGTATCAACAGAATCTTTTACAGGAAAGGAAGTTTTATAATTTTGGACAGCAAGAAGGAGATGGTGAGTATCAACAGAATCTTTTACAGGAAAGGAAGTTTTATGATTTTGGACAACAAGAAGGTGATGGTGAGTATCAACAGAATCCTTTACAGGAAAGGAAATTTCATGATTTTGGACAACAACAAGGAGATGGTGAGTATCAACAGAATCTTTTACAGGAAAGGAAGTTTTATGATTTTGGACAGCAAGAAGGAGATGGTGAGTATCAACAGAATCTTTTACAGGAAAGGAAGTTTTATGATTTTGGACAGCAAGAAGGAGATGGTGAGTATCAACAGAATCTTTTACAGGAAAGGAAGTTTTATAATTTTGGACAGCAAGAAGGAGATGGTGAGTATCAACAGAATCTTTTACAGGAAAGGAAGTTTTATAATTTTGGACAGCAAGAAGGAGATGGTGAGTATCAACAGAATCTTTTACAGGAAAGGAAGTTTTATAATTTTGGACAGCAAGAAGGAGATGGTGAGTATCAACAGAATCTTTTACAGGAAAGGAAGTTTTATGATTTTGGACAACAACAAGGAGATGGTGAGTATCAACAGAATCTTTTACAGGAAAGGAAGTTTTATGATTTTGGACAGCAAGAAGGAGATGGTGAGTATCAACAGAATCTTTTACAGGAAAGGAAGTTTTATGATTTTGGACAGCAAGAAGGAGATGGTGAGTATCAACAGAATCTTTTACAGGAAAGGAAGTTTTATAATTTTGGACAGCAAGAAGGAGATGGTGAGTATCAACAGAATCTTTTACAGGAAAGGAAGTTTTATAATTTTGGACAGCAAGAAGGAGATGGTGAGTATCAACAGAATCTTTTACAGGAAAGGAAGTTTTATGATTTTGGACAACAACAAGGAGATGGTGAGTATCAACAGAATCTTTTACAGGAAAGGAAGTTTTATGATTTTGGACAGCAAGAAGGAGATGGTGAGTATCAACAGAATCTTTTACAGGAAAGGAAGTTTTATGATTTTGGACAACAACAAGGAGATGGTGAGTATCAACAGAATCTTTTACAGGAAAGGAAGTTTTATGATTTTGGACAGCAAGAAGGTGATGGTGAGTATCAACAGAATCTTTTACAGGAAAGGAAGTTTTATGATTTTGGACAACAAAAAGGAGATGGTGAGTATCAACAGAATCTTTTACAGGAAAGGAAGTTTTATGATTTCGGACAACAACAAGGAGATGGTGAGTATCAACAGAATCTTTTACAGGAAAGGAAGTTTTATGATTTTGGACAGCAAGAAGGAGATGGTGAGTATCAACAGAATCTTTTACAGGAAAGGAAGTTTTATAATTTTGGACAGCAAGAAGGAGATGGTGAGTATCAACAGAATCTTTTACAGGAAAGGAAGTTTTATGATTTTGGACAACAAGAAGGTGATGGTGAGTATCAACAGAATCCTTTACAGGAAAGGAAATTTCATGATTTTGGACAACAACAAGGAGATGGTGAGTATCAACAGAATCTTTTACAGGAAAGGAAGTTTTATGATTTTGGACAGCAAGAAGGAGATGGTGAGTATCAACAGAATCTTTTACAGGAAAGGAAGTTTTATGATTTTGGACAGCAAGAAGGAGATGGTGAGTATCAACAGAATCTTTTACAGGAAAGGAAGTTTTATAATTTTGGACAGCAAGAAGGAGATGGTGAGTATCAACAGAATCTTTTACAGGAAAGGAAGTTTTATAATTTTGGACAGCAAGAAGGAGATGGTGAGTATCAACAGAATCTTTTACAGGAAAGGAAGTTTTATAATTTTGGACAGCAAGAAGGAGATGGTGAGTATCAACAGAATCTTTTACAGGAAAGGAAGTTTTATGATTTTGGACAACAACAAGGAGATGGTGAGTATCAACAGAATCTTTTACAGGAAAGGAAGTTTTATGATTTTGGACAGCAAGAAGGAGATGGTGAGTATCAACAGAATCTTTTACAGGAAAGGAAGTTTTATGATTTTGGACAGCAAGAAGGAGATGGTGAGTATCAACAGAATCTTTTACAGGAAAGGAAGTTTTATAATTTTGGACAGCAAGAAGGAGATGGTGAGTATCAACAGAATCTTTTACAGGAAAGGAAGTTTTATAATTTTGGACAGCAAGAAGGAGATGGTGAGTATCAACAGAATCTTTTACAGGAAAGGAAGTTTTATGATTTTGGACAACAACAAGGAGATGGTGAGTATCAACAGAATCTTTTACAGGAAAGGAAGTTTTATGATTTTGGACAGCAAGAAGGAGATGGTGAGTATCAACAGAATCTTTTACAGGAAAGGAAGTTTTATAATTTTGGACAGCAAGAAGGAGATGGTGAGTATCAACAGAATCTTTTACAGGAAAGGAAGTTTTATGATTTTGGACAACAAGAAGGTGATGGTGAGTATCAACAGAATCCTTTACAGGAAAGGAAATTTCATGATTTTGGACAACAACAAGGAGATGGTGAGTATCAACAGAATCTTTCACTGGAAAGGAAGTTTCATGATTTTGGACAACAACAAGGAGATGGTGAGTATCAACAGAATCTTTTACAGGAAAGGAAGTTTTATGATTTTGGACAGCAAGAAGGAGATGGTGAGTATCAACAGAATCTTTTACAGGAAAGGAAGTTTTATGATTTTGGACAGCAAGAAGGTGATGGTGAGTATCAACAGAATCTTTTACAGGAAAGGAAGTTTTATGATTTTGGACAGCAAGAAGGAGATGGTGAGTATCAACAGAATCTTTTACAGGAAAGGAAGTTTCATGATTTTGGACAACCAGAAGGAGATGGTAAGTATCAGCAGAATCTTTCACTGGAAAGGAAGTTTCATGATTTTGGACAACAACAAGGAGATGGTGAGTATCAACAGAATCTTTTACAGGAAAGGAAGTTTCATGATTTTGGACAGCAAGAAGGAGATGGTGAGTATCAACAGAATCTTTTACAGGAAAGGAAGTTTTATGATTTTGGACAGCAAGAAGGAGATGGTGAGTATCAACAGAATCTTTTACAGGAAAGGAAGTTTCATGATTTTGGACAGCAAGAAGGAGATGGTGAGTATCAACAGAATCTTTTACAGGAAAGGAAGTTTCATGATTTTGGACAACCAGAAGGAGATGGTGAGTATCAACAGAATCTTTTACAGGAAAGGAAGTTTTATGATTTTGGACAGCAAGAAGGAGATGGTGAGTATCAACAGAATCTTTTACAGGAAAGGAAGTTTTATGATTTTGGACAGCAAGAAGGAGATGGTGAGTATCAACAGAATCTTTTACAGGAAAGGAAGTTTCATGATTTTGGACAACCAGAAGGAGATGGTGAGTATCAACAGAATCTTTTACAGGAAAGGAAGTTTTATGATTTTGGACAGCAAGAAGGAGATGGTGAGTATCAACAGAATCTTTTACAGGAAAGGAAGTTTTATGATTTTGGACAGCAAGAAGGTGATGGTGAGTATCAACAGAATCTTTTACAGGAAAGGAAGTTTTATGATTTTGGACAGCAAGAAGGAGATGGTGAGTATCAACAGAATCTTTTACAGGAAAGGAAGTTTCATGATTTTGGACAACAACAAGGAGATGGTGAGTATCAACAGAATCTTTTACAGGAAAGGAAGTTTTATGATTTTGTACAACAAAAAGGAGATGGTGAGTATCAACAGAATCTTTTACAGGAAAGGAAGTTTTATGATTTTGGACAGCAAGAAGGTGATGGTGAGTATCAACAGAATCTTTTACAGGAAAGGAAGTTTTATGATTTTGGACAGCAAGAAGGAGATGGTGAGTATCAGCAGAATCCTTTACAGGAAAGGAAGTTTCATGATTTTGGACAACAACAAGGAGACGGTGAGTATCAACAGAATCTTTTACAGGAAAGGAAGTTTCATGATTTTGGACAGTAAGAAGGAGATGGTGAGTATCAACAGAATCTTTTACAGGAAAGGAAGTTTTATGATTTTGGACAACAACAAGGAGATGGTGAGTATCAACAGAATCTTTTACAGGAAAGGAAGTTTTATGATTTTGTACAACAAAAAGGAGATGGTGAGTATCAACAGAATCTTTTACAGGAAAGGAAGTTTTATGATTTTGGACAACAAAAAGGAGATGGTAAGTATCAAGAGAATCTTTTACAGGAAAGGAAGTTTCATGATTTTGGACAACAACAAGGAGATGGTGAGTATCAACAGAATCTTTTACAGGAAAGGAAGTTTTATGATTTTGGACAGCAAGAAGGAGATGGTGAGTATCAACAGAATCTTTCACTGGAAAGGAAGTTTCATGATTTTGGACAACAACAAGGAGATGGTGAGTATCAACAGAATCTTTTACAGGAAAGGAAGTTTCATGATTTATGACAACAACAAGGAGATGGTGAGTATCAACAGAATCTTTTACAGGAAAGGAAGTTTTATGATTTTGGACAGCAAGAAGGAGATGGTGAGTATCAACAGAATCTTTTACAGGAAAGGAAGTTTTATGATTTTGGACAGCAAGAAGGTGATGGTGAGTATCAACAGAATCCTTTACAGGAAAGGAAATTTCATGATTTTGGACAACAACAAGGAGATGGTGAGTATCAACAGAATCTTTTACAGGAAAGGAAGTTTTATGATTTTGGACAACAAGAAGGTGATGGTGAGTATCAACAGAATCCTTTACAGGAAAGGAAGTTTTATGATTTTGGACAGCAAGAAGGAGATGGTGAGTATCAACAGAATCTTTCACTGGAAAGGAAGTTTCATGATTTTGGACAACAACAAGGAGATGGTGAGTATCAACAGAATCTTTTACAGGAAAGGAAGTTTTATGATTTTGGACAGCAAGAAGGAGATGGTGAGTATCAACAGAATCTTTTACAGGAAAGGAAGTTTTATGATTTTGGACAGCAAGAAGGAGATGGTGAGTATCAACAGAATCTTTTACAGGAAAGGAAGTTTTATGATTTTGGACAGCAAGAAGGTGATGGTGAGTATCAACAGAATCTTTTACAGGAAAGGAAGTTTTATGATTTTGGACAGCAAGAAGGAGATGGTGAGTATCAACAGAATCTTTTACAGGAAAGGAAGTTTCATGATTTTGGACAACCAGAAGGAGATGGTAAGTATCAGCAGAATCTTTCACTGGAAAGGAAGTTTCATGATTTTGGACAACAACAAGGAGATGGTGAGTATCAACAGAATCTTTTACAGGAAAGGAAGTTTCATGATTTTGGACAGTAAGAAGGAGATGGTGAGTATCAACAGAATCTTTTACAGGAAAGGAAGTTTTATGATTTTGGACAACAACAAGGAGATGGTGAGTATCAACAGAATCTTTTACAGGAAAGGAAGTTTTATGATTTTGTACAACAAAAAGGAGATGGTGAGTATCAACAGAATCTTTTACAGGAAAGGAAGTTTCATGATTTTGGACAACAACAAGGAGATGGTGAGTATCAACAGAATCTTTTACAGGAAAGGAAGTTTTATGATTTTGGACAGCAAGAAGGAGATGGTGAGTATCAACAGAATCTTTCACTGGAAAGAAGTTTCATGATTTTGGACAACAACAAGGAGATGGTGAGTATCAACAGAATCTTTTACAGGAAAGGAAGTTTTATGATTTTGGACAACAACAAGGAGATGGTGAGTATCAACAGAATCTTTTACAGGAAAGGAAGTTTTATGATTTTGGACAGCAAGAAGGAGATGGTGAGTATCAACAGAATCTTTTACAGGAAAGGAAGTTTTATGATTTTGGACAGCAAGAAGGAGATGGTGAGTATCAACAGAATCTTTTACAGGAAAGGAAGTTTTATAATTTTGGACAGCAAGAAGGAGATGGTGAGTATCAACAGAATCTTTTACAGGAAAGGAAGTTTTATGATTTTGGACAACAACAAGGAGATGGTGAGTATCAACAGAATCTTTTACAGGAAAGGAAGTTTTATGATTTTGGACAGCAAGAAGGAGATGGTGAGTATCAACAGAATCTTTTACAGGAAAGGAAGTTTTATAATTTTGGACAGCAAGAAGGAGATGGTGAGTATCAACAGAATCTTTTACAGGAAAGGAAGTTTTATGATTTTGGACAACAAGAAGGTGATGGTGAGTATCAACAGAATCTTTTACAGGAAAGGAAGTTTTATAATTTTGGACAGCAAGAAGGAGATGGTGAGTATCAACAGAATCTTTTACAGGAAAGGAAGTTTTATGATTTTGGACAACAACAAGGAGATGGTGAGTATCAACAGAATCTTTTACAGGAAAGGAAGTTTTATGATTTTGGACAGCAAGAAGGTGATGGTGAGTATCAACAGAATCTTTTACAGGAAAGGAAGTTTTATGATTTTGGACAACAAAAAGGAGATGGTGAGTATCAACAGAATCTTTTACAGGAAAGGAAGTTTTATGATTTCGGACAACAACAAGGAGATGGTGAGTATCAACAGAATCTTTTACAGGAAAGGAAGTTTTATGATTTTGGACAACAAGAAGGTGATGGTGAGTATCAACAGAATCTTTTACAGGAAAGGAAGTTTTATAATTTTGGACAGCAAGAAGGAGATGGTGAGTATCAACAGAATCTTTTACAGGAAAGGAAGTTTTATGATTTTGGACAACAACAAGGAGATGGTGAGTATCAACAGAATCTTTTACAGGAAAGGAAGTTTTATGATTTTGGACAGCAAGAAGGAGATGGTGAGTATCAACAGAATCTTTTACAGGAAAGGAAGTTTTATAATTTTGGACAGCAAGAAGGAGATGGTGAGTATCAACAGAATCTTTTACAGGAAAGGAAGTTTTATGATTTTGGACAGCAAGAAGGTGATGGTGAGTATCAACAGAATCTTTTACAGGAAAGGAAGTTTCATGATTTTGGACAACAAGAAGGAGATGGTGAGTATCAACAGAATCTTTTACAGGAAAGGAAGTTTTATGATTTTGGACAACAAGAAGGTGATGGTGAGTATCAACAGAATCTTTTACAGGAAAGGAAGTTTTATGATTTTGGACAACAAGAAGGTGATGGTGAGTATCAACAGAATCTTTTACAGGAAAGGAAGTTTTATGATTTTGGACAACAAGAAGGAGATGGTGAGTATCAACAGAATCTTTTACAGGAAAGGAAGTTTTATGATTTTGGACAGCAAGAAGGAGATGGTGAGTATCAACAGAATCTTTTACAGGAAAGGAAGTTTTATGATTTTGGACAACAAGAAGGAGATGGTGAGTATCAACAGAATCTTTTACAGGAAAGGAAGTTTTATGATTTTGGACAACAAGAAGGTGATGGTGAGTATCAACAGAATCTTTTACAGGAAAGGAAGTTTTATGATTTTGGACAACAAGAAGGAGATGGTGAGTATCAACAGAATCTTTTACAGGAAAGGAAGTTTTATGATTTTGGACAACAAGAAGGTGATGGTGAGTATCAACAGAATCTTTTACAGGAAAGGAAGTTTTATGATTTTGGACAACAAGAAGGTGATGGTGAGTATCAACAGAATCTTTTACAGGAAAGGAAGTTTTATGATTTTGGACAACAAGAAGGAGATGGTGAGTATCAACAGAATCTTTTACAGGAAAGGAAGTTTTATGATTTTGGACAACAAGAAGGAGATGGTGAGTATCAACAGAATCTTTTACAGGAAAGGAAGTTTTATGATTTTGGACAACAAGAAGGTGATGGTGAGTATCAACAGAATCTTTTACAGGAAAGGAAGTTTTATGATTTTGGACAACAAGAAGGAGATGGTGAGTATCAACAGAATCTTTTACAGGAAAGGAAGTTTTATGATTTTGGACAGCAAGAAGGAGATGGTGAGTATCAACAGAATCTTTTACAGGAAAGGAAGTTTTATGATTTTGGACAACAAGAAGGAGATGGTGAGTATCAACAGAATCTTTTACAGGAAAGGAAGTTTTATGATTTTGGACAACAAGAAGGTGATGGTGAGTATCAACAGAATCTTTTACAGGAAAGGAAGTTTCATGATTTTGGACAACAAGAAGGAGATGGTGAGTATCAACAGAATCTTTTACAGGAAAGGAAGTTTTATGATTTTGGACAACAAGAAGGAGATGGTGAGTATCAACAGAATCTTTTACAGGAAAGGAAGTTTTATGATTTTGGACAGCAAGAAGGAGATGGTGAGTATCAACAGAATCTTTTACAGGAAAGGAAGTTTTATGATTTTGGACAACAAGAAGGAGATGGTGAGTATCAACAGAATCTTTTACAGGAAAGGAAGTTTTATGATTTTGGACAGCAAGAAGGAGATGGTGAGTATCAACAGAATCTTTTACAGGAAAGGAAGTTTTATGATTTTGGACAGCAAGAAGGAGATGGTGAGTATCAACAGAATCTTTTACAGGAAAGGAAGTTTTATGATTTTGGACAACAAGAAGGTGATGGTGAGTATCAACAGAATCTTTTACAGGAAAGGAAGTTTCATGATTTTGGACAACAAGAAGGAGATGGTGAGTATCAACAGAATCTTTTACAGGAAAGGAAGTTTTATGATTTTGGACAACAAGAAGGTGATGGTGAGTATCAACAGAATCTTTTACAGGAAAGGAAGTTTTATGATTTTGGACAACAAGAAGGAGATGGTGAGTATCAACAGAATCTTTTACAGGAAAGGAAGTTTTATGATTTTGGACAGCAAGAAGGAGATGGTGAGTATCAACAGAATCTTTTACAGGAAAGGAAGTTTTATGATTTTGGACAACAAGAAGGTGATGGTGAGTATCAACAGAATCTTTTACAGGAAAGGAAGTTTTATGATTTTGGACAACAACAAGGAGATGGTGAGTATCAACAGAATCCTTTACAGGAAAGGAAATTTCATGATTTTGGACAACAACAAGGAGATGGTGAGTATCAACAGAATCTTTCACTGGAAAGGAAGTTTCATGATTTTGGACAACAACAAGGAGATGGTGAGTATCAACAGAATCTTTTACAGGAAAGGAAGTTTTATGATTTTGGACAGCAAGAAGGAGATGGTGAGTATCAACAGAATCTTTTACAGGAAAGGAAGTTTCATGATTTTGGACAGCAAGAAGGAGATGGTGAGTATCAACAGAATCTTTTACAGGAAAGGAAGTTTTATGATTTTGGACAGCAAGAAGGTGATGGTGAGTATCAACAGAATCTTTTACAGGAAAGGAAGTTTTATGATTTTGGACAGCAAGAAGGAGATGGTGAGTATCAACAGAATCTTTTACAGGAAAGGAAGTTTTATGATTTTGGACAGCAAGAAGGAGATGGTAAGTATCAACAGAATCTTTTACAGGAAAGGAAGTTTTATGATTTTGGACAGCAAGAAGGTGATGGTGAGTATCAACAGAATCTTTTACAGGAAAGGAAGTTTTATGATTTTGGACAGCAAGAAGGAGATGGTGAGTATCAACAGAATCTTTTACAGGAAAGGAAGTTTTATGATTTTGGACAGCAAGAAGGTGATGGTGAGTATCAACAGAATCTTTTACAGGAAAGGAAGTTTTATGATTTTGGACAGCAAGAAGGAGATGGTGAGTATCAACAGAATCTTTTACAGGAAAGGAAGTTTTATGATTTTGGACAGCAAGAAGGTGATGGTGAGTATCAACAGAATCTTTTACAGGAAAGGAAGTTTTATGATTTTGGACAGCAAGAAGGAGATGGTGAGTATCAACAGAATCTTTTACAGGAAAGGAAGTTTTATGATTTTGGACAGCAAGAAGGAGATGGTAAGTATCAACAGAATCTTTTACAGGAAAGGAAGTTTTATGATTTTGGACAGCAAGAAGGAGATGGTGAGTATCAACAGAATCTTTTACAGGAAAGGAAGTTTTATGATTTTGGACAGCAAGAAGGAGATGGTGAGTATCAACAGAATCTTTTACAGGAAAGGAAGTTTTATGATTTTGGACAGCAAGAAGGAGATGGTAAGTATCAACAGAATCTTTTACAGGAAAGGAAGTTTTATGATTTTGGACAGCAAGAAGGAGATGGTAAGTATCAACAGAATCTTTTACAGGAAAGGAAGTTTTATGATTTTGGACAGCAAGAAGGAGATGGTGAGTATCAACAGAATCTTTTACAGGAAAGGAAGTTTTATGATTTTGGACAGCAAGAAGGAGATGGTAAGTATCAACAGAATCTTTTACAGGAAAGGAAGTTTTATGATTTTGGACAGCAAGAAGGAGATGGTGAGTATCAACAGAATCTTTTACAGGAAAGGAAGTTTTATGATTTTGGACAGCAAGAAGGTGATGGTGAGTATCAACAGAATCTTTTACAGGAAAGGAAGTTTTATGATTTTGGACAGCAAGAAGGAGATGGTGAGTATCAACAGAATCTTTTACAGGAAAGGAAGTTTTATGATTTTGGACAGCAAGAAGGAGATGGTGAGTATCAACAGAATCTTTTACAGGAAAGGAAGTTTCATGATTTTGGACAACCAGAAGGAGATGGTAAGTATCAGCAGAATCTTTCACTGGAAAGGAAGTTTCATGATTTTGGACAACAACAAGGAGATGGTGAGTATCAACAGAATCTTTTACAGGAAAGGAAGTTTCATGATTTTGGACAGTAAGAAGGAGATGGTGAGTATCAACAGAATCTTTTACAGGAAAGGAAGTTTTATGATTTTGGACAACAACAAGGAGATGGTGAGTATCAACAGAATCTTTTACAGGAAAGGAAGTTTTATGATTTTGTACAACAAAAAGGAGATGGTGAGTATCAACAGAATCTTTTACAGGAAAGGAAGTTTTATGATTTTGGACAACAAAAAGGAGATGGTAAGTATCAAGAGAATCTTTTACAGGAAAGGAAGTTTCATGATTTTGGACAACAACAAGGAGATGGTGAGTATCAACAGAATCTTTTACAGGAAAGGAAGTTTTATGATTTTGGACAGCAAGAAGGAGATGGTGAGTATCAACAGAATCTTTCACTGGAAAGGAAGTTTCATGATTTTGGACAACAACAAGGAGATGGTGAGTATCAACAGAATCTTTTACAGGAAAGGAAGTTTCATGATTTATGACAACAACAAGGAGATGGTGAGTATCAACAGAATCTTTTACAGGAAAGGAAGTTTTATGATTTTGGACAGCAAGAAGGAGATGGTGAGTATCAACAGAATCTTTTACAGGAAAGGAAGTTTTATGATTTTGGACAGCAAGAAGGTGATGGTGAGTATCAACAGAATCTTTTACAGGAAAGGAAGTTTTATGATTTTGGACAGCAAGAAGGTGATGGTGAGTATCAACAGAACCCTTTACAGGAAAGGAAATTTCATGATTTTGGACAGCAAGAAGGAGATGGTGAGTATCAACAGAATCTTTTACAGGAAAGGAAGTTTTATGATTTTGGACAGCAAGAAGGAGATGGTGAGTATCAACAGAATCTTTTACAGGAAAGGAAGTTTTATGATTTTGGACAGCAAGAAGGTGATGGTGAGTATCAACAGAATCTTTTACAGGAAAGGAAGTTTTATGATTTTGGACAGCAAGAAGGAGATGGTAAGTATCAACAGAATCTTTCACTGGAAAGGAAGTTTCATGATTTTGGACAACAACAAGGAGATGGTGAGTATCAACAGAATCTTTTACAGGAAAGGAAGTTTTATGATTTCGGACAACAAAAAGGAGATGGTGAGTATCAACAGAATCTTTTACAGGAAAGGAAGTTTCATGATTTTGGACAACAACAAGGAGATGGTGAGTATCAACAGAATCTTTTACAGGAAAGGAAGTTTTATGATTTTGGACAGCAAGAAGGAGATGGTGAGTATCAACAGAATCTTTTAGAGGAAAGGAAGTTTTATAATTTTGGACAGCAAGAAGGAGATGGTGAGTATCAACAGAATCTTTTACAGGAAAGGAAGTTTTATAATTTTGGACAGCAAGAAGGAGATGGTGAGTATCAAGAGAATCTTTTACAGGAAAGGAAGTTTTATGATTTTGGACAGCAAGAAGGTGATGGTGCGTATCAACAGAATCCTTTACAGGAAAGGAAATTTCATGATTTTGGACAACAACAAGGTGATGGTGCGTATCAACAGAATCCTTTACAGGAAAGGAAGTTTTATGATTTTGGACAGCAAGAAGGTGATGGTGAGTATCAACAGAATCTTTTACAGGAAAGGAAGTTTTATGATTTTGGACAGCAAGAAAGTGATGGTGAGTATCAACAGAATCTTTTACAGGAAAGGAAGTTTTATGATTTTGGACAACAAAAAGGAGATGGTGAGTATCAACAGAATCTTTTACAGGAAAGGAAGTTTTATGATTTCGGACAACAACAAGGAGATGGTGAGTATCAACAGAATCTTTTACAGGAAAGGAAGTTTTATGATTTTGGACAATAAAAAGGAGATGGTGAGTATCAACAGAATCTTTTACAGGAAAGGAAGTTTTATGATTTTGGACAGCAAGAAGGAGATGGTGAGTATCAACAGAATCTTTTACAGGAAAGGAAGTTTTATAATTTTGGACAGCAAGAAGGAGATGGTGAGTATCAACAGAATCTTTTACAGGAAAGGAAGTTTTATGATTTTGGACAGCAAGAAGGTGATGGTGAGTATCAACAGAATCCTTTACAGGAAAGGAAATTTCATGATTTTGGACAACAACAAGGAGATGGTGAGTATCAACAGAATCTTTTACAGGAAAGGAAGTTTTATGATTTTGGACAGCAAGAAGGAGATGGTGAGTATCAACAGAATCTGTTACAGGAAAGGAAGTTTTATGATTTTGGACAGCAAGAAGGAGATGGTGAGTATCAACAGAATCTTTTACAGGAAAGGAAGTTTTATGATTTTGGACAGCAAGAAGGTGATGGTGAGTATCAACAGAATCTTTTACAGGAAAGGAAGTTTTATGATATTGGACAGCAAGAAGGAGATGGTGAGTATCAACAGAATCTTTTACAGGAAAGGAAGTTTCATGATTTTGGACAACCAGAAGGAGATGGTAAGTATCAGCAGAATCTTTCACTGGAAAGGAAGTTTCATGATTTTGGACAACAACAAGGAGATGGTGAGTATCAACAGAATCTTTTACAGGAAAGGAAGTTTCATGATTTTGGACAGTAAGAAGGAGATGGTGAGTATCAACAGAATCTTTTACAGGAAAGGAAGTTTTATGATTTTGGACAACAACAAGGAGATGGTGAGTATCAACAGAATCTTTTACAGGAAAGGAAGTTTTATGATTTTGGACAACAAAAAGGAGATGGTAAGTATCAAGAGAATCTTTTACAGAAAAGGAAGTTTCATGATTTTGGACAACAACAAGGAGATGGTGAGTATCAACAGAATCTTTTACAGGAAAGGAAGTTTTATGATTTTGGACAGCAAGAAGGAGATGGTGAGTATCAACAGAATCTTTCACTGGAAAGGAAGTTTCATGATTTTGGACAACAACAAGGAGATGGTGAGTATCAACAGAATCTTTTACAGGAAAGGAAGTTTCATGATTTATGACAACAACAAGGAGATGGTGAGTATCAACAGAATCTTTTACAGGAAAGGAAGTTTTATGATTTTGGACAGCAAGAAGGAGATGGTGAGTATCAACAGAATCTTTTACAGGAAAGGAAGTTTTATAATTTTGGACAGCAAGAAGGAGATGGTGAGTATCAACAGAATCTTTTACAGGAAAGGAAGTTTTATGATTTTGGACAGCAAGAAGGTGATGGTGAGTATCAACAGAACCCTTTACAGGAAAGGAAATTTCATGATTTTGGACAACAACAAGGAGATGGTGAGTATCAACAGAATCTTTTACAGGAAAGGAAGTTTTATGATTTTGGACAGCAAGAAGGAGATGGTGAGTATCAACAGAATCTTTTACAGGAAAGGAAGTTTTATGATTTTGGACAGCAAGAAGGTGATGGTGAGTATCAACAGAATCTTTTACAGGAAAGGAAGTTTTATGATTTTGGACAGCAAGAAGCAGATGGTGAGTATCAACAGAATCTTTTACAGGAAAGGAAGTTTTATGATTTTGGACAGCAAGAAGGAGATGGTGAGTATCAACAGAATCTTTTACAGGAAAGGAAGTTTTATGATTTTGGACAGCAAGAAGGTGATGGTGAGTATCAACAGAATCTTTTACAGGAAAGGAAGTTTTATGATTTTGGACA
Organism: Diadophis punctatus similis; assembly: GCA_023053685.1. Lineage (NCBI taxonomy): Eukaryota > Metazoa > Chordata > Lepidosauria > Squamata > Dipsadidae > Diadophis > Diadophis punctatus. The sequence continues at coordinate 10,420,578 of JALIGW010000011.1, read as the reverse complement.
GCAAGAAGGAGATGGTGAGTATCAACAGAATCTTTTACAGGAAAGGAAATTTCATGATTTTGGACAGCAAGAAGGAGATGGTGAGTATCAACAGAATCTTTTACAGGAAAGGAAGTTTTATGATTTTGGACAACAACAAGGAGATGGTGAGTATCAACAGAATCTTTTACAGGAAAGGAAGTTTTATGATTTTGTACAACAAAAAGGAGATGGTGAGTATCAACAGAATCTTTTACAGGAAAGGAAGTTTTATGATTTTGGACAACAACAAGGAGATGGTGAGTATCAACAGAATCTTTTACAGGAAAGGAAGTTTTATGATTTTGGACAACAACAAGGAGATGGTGAGTATCAACAGAATCTTTTACAGGAAAGGAAGTTTTATGATTTTGGACAGCAAGAAGGAGATGGTGAGTATCAACAGAATCTTTTACAGGAAAGGAAGTTTTATGATTTTGGACAGCAAGAAGGAGATGGTGAGTATCAACAGAATCTTTTACAGGAAAGGAAGTTTTATAATTTTGGACAGCAAGAAGGAGATGGTGAGTATCAACAGAATCTTTTACAGGAAAGGAAGTTTTATAATTTTGGACAGCAAGAAGGAGATGGTGAGTATCAACAGAATCTTTTACAGGAAAGGAAGTTTTATGATTTTGGACAACAACAAGGAGATGGTGAGTATCAACAGAATCTTTTACAGGAAAGGAAGTTTTATGATTTTGGACAGCAAGAAGGAGATGGTGAGTATCAACAGAATCTTTTACAGGAAAGGAAGTTTTATAATTTTGGACAGCAAGAAGGAGATGGTGAGTATCAACAGAATCTTTTACAGGAAAGGAAGTTTTATGATTTTGGACAACAAGAAGGTGATGGTGAGTATCAACAGAATCCTTTACAGGAAAGGAAATTTCATGATTTTGGACAACAACAAGGAGATGGTGAGTATCAACAGAATCTTTCACTGGAAAGGAAGTTTCATGATTTTGGACAACAACAAGGAGATGGTGAGTATCAACAGAATCTTTTACAGGAAAGGAAGTTTTATGATTTTGGACAGCAAGAAGGAGATGGTGAGTATCAACAGAATCTTTTACAGGAAAGGAAGTTTTATGATTTTGGACAGCAAGAAGGAGATGGTGAGTATCAACAGAATCTTTTACAGGAAAGGAAGTTTTATGATTTTGGACAGCAAGAAGGTGATGGTGAGTATCAACAGAATCTTTTACAGGAAAGGAAGTTTCATGATTTTGGACAGCAAGAAGGAGATGGTGAGTATCAACAGAATCTTTTACAGGAAAGGAAGTTTTATGATTTTGGACAGCAAGAAGGAGATGGTGAGTATCAACAGAATCTTTTACAGGAAAGGAAGTTTTATGATTTTGGACAGCAAGAAGGAGATGGTGAGTATCAACAGAATCTTTTACAGGAAAGGAAGTTTTATGATTTTGGACAGCAAGAAGGAGATGGTGAGTATCAACAGAATCTTTTACAGGAAAGGAAGTTTTATGATTTTGGACAGCAAGAAGGAGATGGTGAGTATCAACAGAATCTTTTACAGGAAAGGAAGTTTCATGATTTTGGACAACCAGAAGGAGATGGTAAGTATCAGCAGAATCTTTCACTGGAAAGGAAGTTTCATGATTTTGGACAACAACAAGGAGATGGTGAGTATCAACAGAATCTTTTACAGGAAAGGAAGTTTCATGATTTTGGACAGTAAGAAGGAGATGGTGAGTATCAACAGAATCTTTTACAGGAAAGGAAGTTTTATGATTTTGGACAACAACAAGGAGATGGTGAGTATCAACAGAATCTTTTACAGGAAAGGAAGTTTTATGATTTTGTACAACAAAAAGGAGATGGTGAGTATCAACAGAATCTTTTACAGGAAAGGAAGTTTCATGATTTTGGACAACAACAAGGAGATGGTGAGTATCAACAGAATCTTTTACAGGAAAGGAAGTTTTATGATTTTGGACAGCAAGAAGGAGATGGTGAGTATCAACAGAATCTTTCACTGGAAAGGAAGTTTCATGATTTTGGACAGCAACAAGGAGATGGTGAGTATCAACAGAATCTTTTACAGGAAAGGAAGTTTTATGATTTTGGACAACAACAAGGAGATGGTGAGTATCAACAGAATCTTTTACAGGAAAGGAAGTTTTATGATTTTGGACAGCAAGAAGGAGATGGTGAGTATCAACAGAATCTTTTACAGGAAAGGAAGTTTTATGATTTTGGACAGCAAGAAGGAGATGGTGAGTATCAACAGAATCTTTTACAGGAAAGGAAGTTTTATAATTTTGGACAGCAAGAAGGAGATGGTGAGTATCAACAGAATCTTTTACAGGAAAGGAAGTTTTATAATTTTGGACAGCAAGAAGGAGATGGTGAGTATCAACAGAATCTTTTACAGGAAAGGAAGTTTTATGATTTTGGACAACAACAAGGAGATGGTGAGTATCAACAGAATCTTTTACAGGAAAGGAAGTTTTATGATTTTGGACAGCAAGAAGGAGATGGTGAGTATCAACAGAATCTTTTACAGGAAAGGAAGTTTTATAATTTTGGACAGCAAGAAGGAGATGGTGAGTATCAACAGAATCTTTTACAGGAAAGGAAGTTTTATGATTTTGGACAACAAGAAGGTGATGGTGAGTATCAACAGAATCCTTTACAGGAAAGGAAATTTCATGATTTTGGACAACAACAAGGAGATGGTGAGTATCAACAGAATCTTTTACAGGAAAGGAAGTTTTATGATTTTGGACAGCAAGAAGGAGATGGTGAGTATCAACAGAATCTTTTACAGGAAAGGAAGTTTTATGATTTTGGACAACAAGAAGGTGATGGTGAGTATCAACAGAATCCTTTACAGGAAAGGAAATTTCATGATTTTGGACAACAACAAGGAGATGGTGAGTATCAACAGAATCTTTTACAGGAAAGGAAGTTTTATGATTTTGGACAGCAAGAAGGAGATGGTGAGTATCAACAGAATCTTTTACAGGAAAGGAAGTTTTATGATTTTGGACAGCAAGAAGGAGATGGTGAGTATCAACAGAATCTTTTACAGGAAAGGAAGTTTTATGATTTTGGACAGCAAGAAGGAGATGGTGAGTATCAACAGAATCTTTTACAGGAAAGGAAGTTTTATAATTTTGGACAGCAAGAAGGAGATGGTGAGTATCAACAGAATCTTTTACAGGAAAGGAAGTTTTATAATTTTGGACAGCAAGAAGGAGATGGTGAGTATCAACAGAATCTTTTACAGGAAAGGAAGTTTTATAATTTTGGACAGCAAGAAGGAGATGGTGAGTATCAACAGAATCTTTTACAGGAAAGGAAGTTTTATGATTTTGGACAACAACAAGGAGATGGTGAGTATCAACAGAATCTTTTACAGGAAAGGAAGTTTTATGATTTTGGACAGCAAGAAGGTGATGGTGAGTATCAACAGAATCTTTTACAGGAAAGGAAGTTTTATAATTTTGGACAACAAAAAGGAGATGGTGAGTATCAACAGAATCTTTTACAGGAAAGGAAGTTTTATGATTTCGGACAACAACAAGGAGATGGTGAGTATCAACAGAATCTTTTACAGGAAAGGAAGTTTTATGATTTTGGACAGCAAGAAGGAGATGGTGAGTATCAACAGAATCTTCTACAGGAAAGGAAGTTTTATAATTTTGGACAGCAAGAAGGAGATGGTGAGTATCAACAGAATCTTTTACAGGAAAGGAAGTTTTATGATTTTGGACAACAAGAAGGTGATGGTGAGTATCAACAGAATCCTTTACAGGAAAGGAAATTTCATGATTTTGGACAACAACAAGGAGATGGTGAGTATCAACAGAATCTTTTACAGGAAAGGAAGTTTTATGATTTTGGACAGCAAGAAGGAGATGGTGAGTATCAACAGAATCTTTTACAGGAAAGGAAGTTTTATGATTTTGGACAGCAAGAAGGAGATGGTGAGTATCAACAGAATCTTTTACAGGAAAGGAAGTTTTATAATTTTGGACAGCAAGAAGGAGATGGTGAGTATCAACAGAATCTTTTACAGGAAAGGAAGTTTTATAATTTTGGACAGCAAGAAGGAGATGGTGAGTATCAACAGAATCTTTTACAGGAAAGGAAGTTTTATAATTTTGGACAGCAAGAAGGAGATGGTGAGTATCAACAGAATCTTTTACAGGAAAGGAAGTTTTATGATTTTGGACAACAACAAGGAGATGGTGAGTATCAACAGAATCTTTTACAGGAAAGGAAGTTTTATGATTTTGGACAGCAAGAAGGAGATGGTGAGTATCAACAGAATCTTTTACAGGAAAGGAAGTTTTATGATTTTGGACAGCAAGAAGGAGATGGTGAGTATCAACAGAATCTTTTACAGGAAAGGAAGTTTTATAATTTTGGACAGCAAGAAGGAGATGGTGAGTATCAACAGAATCTTTTACAGGAAAGGAAGTTTTATAATTTTGGACAGCAAGAAGGAGATGGTGAGTATCAACAGAATCTTTTACAGGAAAGGAAGTTTTATGATTTTGGACAACAACAAGGAGATGGTGAGTATCAACAGAATCTTTTACAGGAAAGGAAGTTTTATGATTTTGGACAGCAAGAAGGAGATGGTGAGTATCAACAGAATCTTTTACAGGAAAGGAAGTTTTATAATTTTGGACAGCAAGAAGGAGATGGTGAGTATCAACAGAATCTTTTACAGGAAAGGAAGTTTTATGATTTTGGACAACAAGAAGGTGATGGTGAGTATCAACAGAATCCTTTACAGGAAAGGAAATTTCATGATTTTGGACAACAACAAGGAGATGGTGAGTATCAACAGAATCTTTCACTGGAAAGGAAGTTTCATGATTTTGGACAACAACAAGGAGATGGTGAGTATCAACAGAATCTTTTACAGGAAAGGAAGTTTTATGATTTTGGACAGCAAGAAGGAGATGGTGAGTATCAACAGAATCTTTTACAGGAAAGGAAGTTTTATGATTTTGGACAGCAAGAAGGTGATGGTGAGTATCAACAGAATCTTTTACAGGAAAGGAAGTTTTATGATTTTGGACAGCAAGAAGGAGATGGTGAGTATCAACAGAATCTTTTACAGGAAAGGAAGTTTCATGATTTTGGACAACCAGAAGGAGATGGTAAGTATCAGCAGAATCTTTCACTGGAAAGGAAGTTTCATGATTTTGGACAACAACAAGGAGATGGTGAGTATCAACAGAATCTTTTACAGGAAAGGAAGTTTCATGATTTTGGACAGCAAGAAGGAGATGGTGAGTATCAACAGAATCTTTTACAGGAAAGGAAGTTTTATGATTTTGGACAGCAAGAAGGAGATGGTGAGTATCAACAGAATCTTTTACAGGAAAGGAAGTTTCATGATTTTGGACAGCAAGAAGGAGATGGTGAGTATCAACAGAATCTTTTACAGGAAAGGAAGTTTCATGATTTTGGACAACCAGAAGGAGATGGTGAGTATCAACAGAATCTTTTACAGGAAAGGAAGTTTTATGATTTTGGACAGCAAGAAGGAGATGGTGAGTATCAACAGAATCTTTTACAGGAAAGGAAGTTTTATGATTTTGGACAGCAAGAAGGAGATGGTGAGTATCAACAGAATCTTTTACAGGAAAGGAAGTTTCATGATTTTGGACAACCAGAAGGAGATGGTGAGTATCAACAGAATCTTTTACAGGAAAGGAAGTTTTATGATTTTGGACAGCAAGAAGGAGATGGTGAGTATCAACAGAATCTTTTACAGGAAAGGAAGTTTTATGATTTTGGACAGCAAGAAGGTGATGGTGAGTATCAACAGAATCTTTTACAGGAAAGGAAGTTTTATGATTTTGGACAGCAAGAAGGAGATGGTGAGTATCAACAGAATCTTTTACAGGAAAGGAAGTTTCATGATTTTGGACAACAACAAGGAGATGGTGAGTATCAACAGAATCTTTTACAGGAAAGGAAGTTTTATGATTTTGTACAACAAAAAGGAGATGGTGAGTATCAACAGAATCTTTTACAGGAAAGGAAGTTTTATGATTTTGGACAGCAAGAAGGTGATGGTGAGTATCAACAGAATCTTTTACAGGAAAGGAAGTTTTATGATTTTGGACAGCAAGAAGGAGATGGTGAGTATCAGCAGAATCCTTTACAGGAAAGGAAGTTTCATGATTTTGGACAGTAAGAAGGAGATGGTGAGTATCAACAGAATCTTTTACAGGAAAGGAAGTTTTATGATTTTGGACAACAACAAGGAGATGGTGAGTATCAACAGAATCTTTTACAGGAAAGGAAGTTTTATGATTTTGTACAACAAAAAGGAGATGGTGAGTATCAACAGAATCTTTTACAGGAAAGGAAGTTTTATGATTTTGGACAACAAAAAGGAGATGGTAAGTATCAAGAGAATCTTTTACAGGAAAGGAAGTTTCATGATTTTGGACAACAACAAGGAGATGGTGAGTATCAACAGAATCTTTTACAGGAAAGGAAGTTTTATGATTTTGGACAGCAAGAAGGAGATGGTGAGTATCAACAGAATCTTTCACTGGAAAGGAAGTTTCATGATTTTGGACAACAACAAGGAGATGGTGAGTATCAACAGAATCTTTTACAGGAAAGGAAGTTTCATGATTTATGACAACAACAAGGAGATGGTAAGTATCAAGAGAATCTTTTACAGGAAAGGAAGTTTTATGATTTTGTACAACAAAAAGGAGATGGTGAGTATCAACAGAATCTTTTACAGGAAAGGAAGTTTTATGATTTTGGACAACAAAAAGGAGATGGTAAGTATCAAGAGAATCTTTTACAGGAAAGGAAGTTTCATGATTTTGGACAACAACAAGGAGATGGTGAGTATCAACAGAATCTTTTACAGGAAAGGAAGTTTTATGATTTTGGACAGCAAGAAGGAGATGGTGAGTATCAACAGAATCTTTTACAGGAAAGGAAGTTTTATGATTTTGGACAGCAAGAAGGAGATGGTGAGTATCAACAGAATCTTTTACAGGAAAGGAAGTTTTATGATTTTGGACAGCAAGAAGGTGATGGTGAGTATCAACAGAATCCTTTACAGGAAAGGAAATTTCATGATTTTGGACAACAACAAGGAGATGGTGAGTATCAACAGAATCTTTTACAGGAAAGGAAGTTTTATGATTTTGGACAGCAAGAAGGAGATGGTGAGTATCAACAGAATCTTTTACAGGAAAGGAAGTTTTATGATTTTGGACAGCAAGAAGGAGATGGTGAGTATCAACAGAATCTTTTACAGGAAAGGAAGTTTTATGATTTTGGACAGCAAGAAGGTGATGGTGAGTATCAACAGAATCTTTTACAGGAAAGGAAGTTTTATGATTTTGGACAGCAAGAAGGAGATGTTGAGTATCAACAGAATCTTTTACAGGAAAGGAAGTTTCATGATTTTGGACAACAAGAAGGAGATGGTAAGTATCAGCAGAATCTTTCACTGGAAAGGAAGTTTCATGATTTTGGACAACAACAAGGAGATGGTGAGTATCAACAGAATCTTTTACAGGAAAGGAAGTTTCATGATTTTGGACAGCAAGAAGGAGATGGTGAGTATCAACAGAATCTTTTACAGGAAAGGAAGTTTTATGATTTTGGACAACAAGAAGGAGATGGTGAGTATCAACAGAATCTTTTACAGGAAAGGAAGTTTTATGATTTTGTACAACAAAAAGGAGATGGTGAGTATCAACAGAATCTTTTACAGGAAAGGAAGTTTCATGATTTTGGACAACAACAAGGAGATGGTGAGTATCAACAGAATCTTTTACAGGAAAGGAAGTTTTATGATTTTGGACAGCAAGAAGGAGATGGTGAGTATCAACAGAATCTTTCACTGGAAAGGAAGTTTCATGATTTTGGACAACAACAAGGAGATGGTGAGTATCAACAGAATCTTTTACAAGAAAGGAAGTTTTATGATTTTGGACAACAACAAGGAGATGGTGAGTATCAACAGAATCTTTTACAGGAAAGGAAGTTTTATGATTTTGGACAGCAAGAAGGAGATGGTAAGTATCAACAGAATCTTTCACTGGAAAGGAAGTTTCATGATTTTGGACAACAACAAGGAGATGGTGAGTATCAACAGAATCTTTTACAGGAAAGGAAGTTTTATGATTTTGGACAGCAAGAAGGAGATGGTAAGTATCAACAGAATATTTCACTGGAAAGGAAGTTTCATGATTTTGGACAACAACAAGGAGATGGTGAGTATCAACAGAATCTTTTACAGGAAAGGAAGTTTTATGATTTTGGACAACAAAAAGGAGATGGTGAGTATCAACAGAATCTTTTACAGGAAAGGAAATTTTATGATTTTGGACAGCAAGAAGGAGACGGTGAGTATCAACAGAATCTTTTACAGGAAAGGAAGTTTTATGATTTTGGACAACAAAAAGGAGATGGTGAGTATCAACAGAATCTTTTACAGGAAAGGAAATTTTATGATTTTGGACAGCAAGAAGGAGACGGTGAGTATCAACAGAATCTTTTACAGGAAAGGAAATTTTATGATTTTGGACAGCAAGAAGGAGACGGTGAGTATCAACAGAATCTTTTACAGGAAAGGAAGTTTCAATATTTTTGGCCAATAACCAGGACATTGTGGATACATGTGAAACCTTATAGAAAAAAAGCTTCGTTGTGACTGTGGGCTTACCATGAGGAGATGGTAAGTATTTGTAGAGCCTTATAGGGGAATGGAAGCCTCCTGACTTTGGGCCACTAACCAGGGGATTGTGAATTCTGGTCTTTGAATATTCATGACAGGCAACTGGATTACTTTGGGCCCATAACCAGCAGATTGCAACTTGTAGTCTTGCAGTAGGCAAGGCAAGTCCTAGTCCTGCAATATGAATGACAGGCATGTTTATGACTTTCAACCTTTAACGAATTGATGGTGTTTGTATACATTTATTTGTAGGTGTTGTCAGTTGAAAAAATTATTAGCAATTTGTCTTGAGGCACGAATCCTTGGCTAGGACTGAGTCAAAAGAGGGGGAACTAGGCCCTAGAGCCACTATTTATACTTTTTTCAGACTCAGTCCTGATTGTCTAGAAGGCTGTGCCAAACCCATTCTTGGCGGCTAGCTCCACCCACTATGGAGAATAACTTCTATTCCTGCAATAGGTTTTGTGAGTTCTACTCCAGCAATACGCAGGACCGCTGGCTGAGTGACTTTTTGCTGGTCCACAGGAGAGGCTGAATTCTTTTCTTGCAATATGCAGGATAGGCAACTGAGGAGATCATCAGTTGAGTTTTGGCCAACAATGTCTTGCAATATACACGGCAATTGGCTGAGTGACTTTGGGCCAATTACAAGGAGAAGGTAAGTTCTAGTCCTGCAATTCTCACAACAGCTGGCTTAGTGACTTTGGACCAATAACCAAGAATCGGTTATTTCTCTTTCTGCAATAGGCATGGTGAGTTCTACTCCTGGAATACTCACGAGAGGCGGCTGTGTCACCTTGGGCCAATCCCCAGGCGATGGTGAGTTCTAGTCCTTCAATAGGCACCAAAGCATTCCTTCCTTCCTTCCTTCCTTCCTTCCTTCCTTCCTTCCTTCCTTCCTTCCTTCCTTCCTTCCTTCCTTCCTTCCTCCCTCCCTCCCTCCCTCCCTCCCTCCCTCTTCTTCCTCTCTTTTTTTTCCTCCCCTTGGAGAAGGCCATCTCAGTGACCTTAGGCCAACCATTCTTTCTCAGCCCTAGAAAGGAGGCAATGGCAAACCACTTCTAGCCTGGACATGTTCGTACAGTCTTTGAGAATTGGACCCGACTGAACGGAAGGAAAAAAGAGCAACGGATGACGAAGATGGAAGGGACCTTCCTCAGCACATCACATCCTGGCTAAGACCTCAGTGAGGCTGGGCAGAGGCCCCTTCGACCCCCAAGCAGACCAACAACCGCCTTCCCCGACTCCTGGCACCACACCCCGTTTCCCAATGACCTGACAGGAGCACAGAAGACGACTACCTGGACTCATCTCAATTGGATTCATAATTTATTGTTAATAAATGTGCCAAGATACCCAGTTTCTCCTGAGCCCCCTTCATTCCGGCTGCCAGCCACCCACTGGGGTCACCTCAAAGTTTCACGGTGCCCCCTTCTCTATTTAAGCTTCCTCTTGCGTCCTCTGCCCCACGCCGGGTCCGGCTGCTCGCTGTCGGCAATTTCATAGACGGTGATGCGCAATTTGTCCGGGCCCCACTTCTTTAGATTCGGGGAGTCCCTCTCCTTCCCTGCCTTGGCCCCCAGGGTGCCCTGCCGGTTGCGCACCTCGTAAAGGAAATGCTCCAGTTCATGCTCCATGCAGGCCAGCTGGTGGGCATACGCCTGGAGGGTGGGGTTGGTGCCCGGAGGGCTGGATCCGATCTCGGGCTGGGCCGGGACAAGAACCTGAGATTGGTAGCCGCACGATTGGTCCCCGTCTTCTTCTGGACAGGACATCTGGACCTCCTGCACCAAAGAAGAAGTAGAATGAAGAGAAATCTGTTTTAATTAATGAATTAAAAAAACCAATTGTAATTTCTCAATTAATGACTACACATGCTTTCTTCATTAATTAACCACTCATAATTACTTCATTCATCAATGACCAGTTGTAGTTTCTTCATTAATGACCTTTCCTATTTTTAACTAATGACCAGTTGTAGTTTCTTCATTGATTAATTAATGATCCAACCAGTCATAGTTTCTTCATTAATTTGTGACCACATAATTAGTTCATTAATTAATCAATGACCAGTTGTAGTTTCTTCATCAATGTCTTAATTAATTAATAATTGTTACTTCATTGATATATTAATTTATTTATTAAGAGTTCTTATTAATGACCATATTTTCTTCATTAATGACCAATCATAGATTCTTGGTTAATTAATAACCACTTGTAATTTTTTGATCACATTACTGATCTATCATATGCTCTTCCTGCTTGCTTTTGTTCCAGAACGGACCCCAAACTTCCACAAAAATGCGTTTGCACCCTCAAATAAGCCCACCCCTCCCTGAGCTTACAACGAACCACTTTTATTTATTAATCAATTACATTTTTATGGCACCCGTCTCATTCATACGGTGACTCTGGGTGGACTACCGTAGAATAAAAAGGTTAAAAAAAACCCAATGAGACAAAGGCAGCTAAATGAAGAAGGTTGAAGAGGAGGCTATGTATTTGAGCCCGCTACATGGAGGCTGCGTCCTTCCCTGACTTGGCTAAGTGGGTTGTGTGAACCATTGATGCCATCTCACAGAATCATAGAGTTCTAGGGCTGGAAGGGACCTCTTCTATCCAGCCCTCTGCAAAAGGCAGGAGAACCTATACCATTCCGGACAAATGGTTGTCCAGAAAACCTCCAGATTTGGAGCAATCCAGAACTTCAGAAGGAAAGCTGATCTCTCTACCTCTGCCCCCCCACTCTCTTCTACCTTCTTTCTTTCTTTCTTTCTTTCTTTCTTTCTTTCTTTCTTTCTTTCTTTCTTCCTTCTTTCTTTCTTTCTCTTTTTCTCTATCTATCATCTACTGATCTACTGATCAATCATCTACCATATTTTTTCTTCCTTCCTTCCTTTCTTTTCTTTCTTTCTTTCGATTTTTATCTATCTATCATCTATCTATCTATCATCAATCATTCCTTCGTTCCCCTCTCTCGCTTTCTTTCTTTCTTTTTCTTTATCATCTATCTACCGTATTTCCCCGAAAATAAGACCTTGTCTTATATTTTTTTGAACCCTGAAATAAGCACTTGGCCTTATTGCCATACACTCAAAAGCCTGATTGGACTTATTATCAGGGGATGTCTTATTTTGAGGGAAACAGGGTATCTATCTATCTATCTATCTATCTATCTATCTATCTATCTATCTATCTATCTATCTATCTATCTATCTATCTATCTATCTATCTATCTATCTACCAATCTACTGATCAATCATCTATCCTTTCTTGCTTTCTTGCTTTCTTTTCTTTTCTTTTTCTTTCTTTTTCTTTATCATCTATCTATCATCTATCTATCTATCTATCTATCTATCTATCTATCTATCTATCTATCTATCTATCTATCTATCTATCATCTATCTATCTATCTATCTATCTATCTATCTATCTATCTATCTATCATCTATCTATCTATCTCTATCATCTCTATCTATCTATCATCTATCTATCTATCTATCTATCTATCTATCTATCTATCTATCTATCTATCTATCTATCTATCTATCTCTATCATCTCTATCTATCTATCATCTATCTATCTATCTATCTATCTATCTATCTATCTATCTATCTATCTATCTATCCATCCATCCATCCATCCATCCATCCATCCATCCATCCATCCATCCATCCATCCATCCATCCATCCATCCATCCATCTATCTATTATCATCTATCTATCTATCTATCTATCTATCTATCTATCTATCTATCTATCTATCTATCTATCTATCTATCCATCTATCTATCTATTTATGTATTTATCTATCTATCTATCTATCTATCTATCTATCTATCTATCTATCTATCTCTATCATCTCTATCTATCTATCATCTATCTATCTATCTATCTATCTATCTATCTATCTATCTATCTATCTATCTATCTATCTATCTATCCATCCATCCATCCATCCATCCATCCATCCATCCATCTATCTATCTATTATCATCTATCTATCTATCTATCTATCTATCTATCTATCTATCTATCTATCTATCTATCTATCTATCTATTATCATCTATCTATCTATCTATCTATCTATCTATCTATCTATCTATCTATCTATCTATCTATCTATCTATCTATCTATCTATCTCTATCATCTCTATCTATCTATCATCTATCTATCTATCTATCTATCTATCTATCTATCTATCTATCTATCTATCTATCTATCTATCTATCTATCTATGTATCTATCTATCTATCTATCCATCCATCCATCCATCCATCCATCCATCCATCCATCCATCCATCCATCCATCCATCCATCCATCTATCTATCTATTATCATCTATCTATCTATCTATCTATCTATCTATCTATCTATCTATCTATCTATCTATCTATCTATCTATCTATCCATCCATCTATTTATGTATTTATCTATCTATCTATCTATCTATCTATCTATCTATCTATCTATCTATCTATCTATCTATCTATCTATCTATCTATCTATCTATCTATCTATCTATCTATCTTATAGAATCATAGAATCATTGGGCTGGAGGGGATCTTGGAGGTCTTCTAGTCCAGCCCCCTTGCTCAAGCAGGAGACCTTATACTTTCCCGGTCAAATGGTTGTCCAATCTCTTCTTTAAAACCCACAACCTCTGGAAGGAAGCCGTTCCACTGAGCAATTGCTCTCACTGTCAAGGAATTTCTCCCTAGTTCTAGGTTGCTTCTGTCCTTGATGATCTTCCACCCATTGCTTCTTGCCCTCAGAGGCTTCAGAGAATGGCTCCACCCTGTCTTCTCTGTGGCAGCCCCTCAAGTACTCAGTCCTCCAGCGGTTGTGTCCCCAGACTTACCTCCCAACGTTTCTCTACTCCCTCGTCCAGCTCCTGCGCGCACTGGTTTCTCCTGAGGCATAAGCAGCGGATGGCGTAGAAGACAAACAGCCAAATGGCGCCGATGCTGCTGAGCAGAGCCAGGGTGGACAGCCAGGGGCCCCCACTCTCGACGCTGTTGTGCCGAAATCGATGCTGCTGCTCACAAGGGCCGTTTGTGCCCTGCTTCTCCCCGTTGGAGGAGGACCCGCCCAGCAATGCCCAGGCCATGACCAGGAACCAAGCGTCTCTCCGGACATCCATGGCCACTGCTGGGCTCCCACTGAAACATTCCGGAAGCCCTTGTGTGGGGAAAGGCTCCCATTATGAGTTGGCTGCCCTGATGTTCTCCGTGGGCAACCGAGAGCAAGAGGTTTCAAACCAGCGGTTGGGGCTTAGCCAGGATGCTGCCCATCAGGGCATTTTAAAACACTTTAAACAAAAAAAAAAACCTTAAGGATTTCCCAAGCTTTCTTCACTGCTGCTTTTCAGGACTCCAAATTCAACCCAGAAGCCAGGCATTGAAAATCAAGAGGGTGTTGAAACTCACAATTTTTTTTTTAGCAATAGCACTTTACTTATATACCGCTTCATAGTGCTTTACAGCCCTCTCTAAGCGGTTTACAGAGTTCAGCATATTGCCCCCAACAATCTGGGTCCTCATTTTACCCACCTCGGAAGGATGGAAGGCTGAGTCAACCTTGAGCCTAGTGAGATTTGAACAGCTGAACTGCTGAACTAGCAGTCAGCCTGCAGTCGCAGCATTTAACCACTGCACCACTTCAGCTCTTGTTTAATTCAAAGGAACAGCCAGCCAATCCACCATGCCTTATAACAATCCATATGTCAGTTTTTGTGAAGACCTATGTGTGCCCACCAGAAACCTGAGAATATACAGTAACAATAAACCTTGGTTCACAGCCAAACTTAAGCAGCTACGTCCAGGGGTGGGCTTCAAAATTTTTAGCAAGGGGTTCTCTGCCCGGTTGCTGGGTGGCCGTGGCCATGGTGGGCGTGGTCTACTCTTGCACCATGGCAGAGGGGGGGGGCGTTTTTGCCCTCCCTGGTCTCCAGAGGCTTTTTTTGAGCCTCCGGGAGGGCGAAAACGGCCTCCCCAGGCTCCAGAGGCCCTCTGGAGGCCGGAAACGGGCCTGTTTCCGGCCTTCCTGAACTTCCGGTAGGCTAGGTACGTTTCTTGCCCTCCCCGAGCCTCCGCACGCACCCTGCACCATTCTTTCCACTCTTCTCTTCTCTTTATTATTCTCTTCTCTTCTCTTCTCTTCTCTTCTCTTCTCTTCTCTTCTCTTCTCTTCTCTTCTCTTCACTTCACTTCACTTCACTTCACTTCACTTCTATTCTATTCTATTCTATTCTATTCTATTCTATTCTATTCTATTCCATTCCATTCCATTCCATTCCATTCCATTCCATTCTATTCTATTAATATTCTATTCTATTCTATTCTATTCTATTCTATTCTATTCTATTCTATTCTATTCTATTCTATTCTATTCTATTCTATTCTATTAATATTCTATTCTATTCTATTAATATTCTATTCTATTCTATTTTATTCTATTCTACTCTCAGAGATGGTGCTTTCTTTCTCCTCCCATTATGCAGCTCTGGGCTCAGCTGTCCTATCTGTGGGAAACAGAGCCTATTGCCTTTACAGAACTGTAAAAAGACATGCTGGCCTGTGAAGAAAATACATTGCACATATTTCTAATCTCATGAGCTAGGCTGAGGCTTGAGAATTGTATGTAGGAAGAAACAGGTCTTAAGCAGAATTTGCTGATATGATAGTTACTGTCTAGACACAACGCCTAAGAACTAGGACCATAAAAGGTGATTTGTAAATAAGGGCAGGGGGAGATAGAATTAGAGTAATGGGAGATGTAATCAGGAGTGGAGATAATGTATTCACTTTAGCCGCTTCGGATGGGTTGTGACAACATGAGTAACTAGCCAATGAGGAAAAGGTGGGGGGTCGACTGCAGAAAATACGACTTCAGCAACAGAGTGATCAATGCCTGGAATACACTACCTGACTCTGTGGTTTCTTCCCCGAACCCCAAAAACTTTAACCTTAGACTGTCTACAGTCGACCTCTCCTCGTTTCTAAGAGGTCTGTAAGGGGCGTGCATAAGCGCACCACTGTGCCTACCGTCCCTGTCCTACTGTCCTATTGTCCTCTTTTATCGTTACTTTTTACTTATGTTTATACAAACTACTACTATCCTATATATGTTTGACAAATAAATAAAATAAAATAAATAAATAAATAAATATATTTGTAAGGGCAGCAGGGGATATAAGCATATAAGCATATTGATGATTTAAGGTGTGTCCACTGTACCTGCGTGTGCGTGGGACTCCCTCTTTTGCAAAGTAGTAAATAAAATTACCACTGTTTTCTCTTGGAAACTTTGGCTGGTGATGGTTTATTTCAAAACTAGACAACTAATCTCAATATCTGACTGTTCTCTAGGCAGCAACTCTTCCTCCTGGTTCACCCTTATTTCCCAGAATTCCCCAGCCAGCTTGCTTTCAGACATGTGGACTTCAATTCCCAGAATTCCCCAGTCTGCATGCTTTGAGACATGTGGATTTCAATTGCTGCTGTGGCCTAGAGGTGGAGCTCTTGCCTCACAATCAGGAGGTTGTGAGTTCTATCCTAGGTAGATACAGATGTAGGGTCTCCTGCTTGGGCAGGGGGTTGGACTAGATGACCTACAAGGTCCCTTCCAACTCTGTTAATATGTTAAAACTATATGTTAAATTCCCAGAATTCCCCAGCCAGCTTGCTTTGAGACATGTGGATTTCAATTCCCAGAATTCCCCAGCCAGCATGCTTTGAGATATGTGGACTTCAACTCCCAGAATTCCTCAGCCAGCATGCTTTGAGATATGTGGACTTCAATTCCCAGAATTCCCCAGTCTGCATGCTTTGAGACATGTGGACTTCAATTCCCAGAATTCCCCATTCAGCATGCTTTGAAATATGTGGACTTCAACTCCCAGAATTCCCCATTCAGCATGCTTTGAGATATGTGGACTTCGATTCCCAGAATTCCTCAGCCAGCACACTTTAAGATGGGTGGACTTCAGCTCCCAGAATTCTTCAGCCAGAGTTGGTGACTGGGGAATTCTGGGAGTTGAAGTTCACCCATCTTAAAGTTGTCGAGGTTGAGAAACACTCTGCTAGAGTCTGAATTGCTAATGGTAAAACTTCAAAAGAAGGGGGCAAGCAAAATTGGGGGACAGTTTCTCTCCTCAGAGAGGGACCTGGGATGTTCATCCAGGGGGGAATGAGAGCCCAGGGCTGACTCAGATCAGGGGTCCAAACCTGTTTTGGAGGAGCAGCCCTTCCTTAACTTAATTTCTAACTTTATGTTGTGTTTCTGTTTGAAAAATTTGCTGAGGTGCCTGGAGGGCTTTTTCCAGCAGAAAAGCAAGGCTACCTCTTAGGTCAGTTTGAGCTGGGGACGGGACGGGACATGAAGCCCCCAGGGTCTCAAGCGATCGTGGCACCTGCTCCCACCCCCCCCCCCACCGACTTCCTGGGTGCTGCCCTTTGAAT
Organism: Diadophis punctatus similis; assembly: GCA_023053685.1. Taxonomy (NCBI): domain Eukaryota; kingdom Metazoa; phylum Chordata; class Lepidosauria; order Squamata; family Dipsadidae; genus Diadophis; species Diadophis punctatus. The sequence continues at coordinate 10,403,385 of JALIGW010000011.1, read as the reverse complement.
CCTCCCAGCACTTATCAAATATTTGCAGCAGGCTAATCATTAACCAGCTGCCCTTTATGAGCAAACGGCCCCACTGGGTGGAGCTGATCTGACTTTGCCCGTTTCCTGGATGGGTGGGGGGCTCTCTCTACCTCGCAGCAGCCACCGAAGTGCAGCACCAGGCAGGGGGCCCTAGGAGAAGGTAAGGTGCCCCTTGGGTAACTGAACCATTGCCCCTCCCTCCCACCCGCCCTTCTTTCTCCCCTTCTCCCCTTCTCTCCTTCCTTCCTTTTCCCCTTTTCCCCTTCTCTTCTTCCATTCTCCTTCCTCCTTCACTCCTTTCTTTCCTCCCTCCCTCCCTTTGTATTTCTTTCTTTCCTTCCTTCCTTCTTACTCCCCTTCTTCCCTTCTCGCCTTCCTTCATCCTTCCTCTTTCACTCCTTCCTCCTTTCCTTTCTTTCCTCCCTCCCTCCCTTTGTATTTCTCCTTCCTTTCTTCCTTCCTTCTCCCCTTCTCTCCTTCCTTCCTCCTTCACTCCTTTCTTTCTTTCCTCCCTCCCTTTGTATTTCTTTCTTTCTTTCTTTCTTTCTTTCTTTCCTTCCTTCTTACTCCCCTTCTTTTCTTCTTGCCTTCCTTCCTCCTTCCTCTTTCATGCCTTCCTTCCTCCTTCCTCCTTTCCTTTCTTTTCTCCCTCCCTCCCTTTGTATTTCTCCTTCCTTCCTTTCTTCCTTCCTTTCTTCCTTCCTTCCTTCTCCCCTTCTCTCCTTCCTTCCTCCTTCACTCCTTTCTTTCTTTCCTCCCTCCCTCTCTTTGTATTTCTCTTTCCTTCCTTCTTTCCTTCCTTCTTCCCTCCCTCCCTCCTTGTCTCCTTCCTTCTGTCCTCCTTTCCTTCCTTATTCCGTTCTTTCTTCTTCTTCTTCTTCTTCTTCTTCTTCTTCTTCTTCTTCTTCTTCTTCTTCTTCTTCTTCTTCTTCTTCTTCTTCTTCTTCTTCTTCTTCTTCTTCCCTCCCTCCCTCCCTCCCTCCCTCCCTCCCTTCTTTCTTCTTCCTCCCTCCCTCTCTCCCTTCTCTATCTTTTCCTTCCCTAGAGTGAAAAGGAGAAGGGGGAGGGGTTGATTCCAGACCTTTGCTTGACTCAGAAAAGGAAGATTCTTAAAAAACGTTTCCGCCACCTGTAAATCTCCCCTTTTGGGCTGTGTTTTGAGCTACCCATGAAAAATCAGCCGAAAAGGACGGGAGGGTGGAGGACCTCTCCCTTAATCCGTTTTGTCTTTACAACATCCCTGAGAGGTAGACCAGGCTAAGGCTGGAGAAGGGATGGCCACAATTTCCTGGGTTTAAACTCACGCGGGTGGAGTCCATTTATTTCAACCATCCCTCCCGATGGGTTGGGGGAGCAGTTGGGAATTCTCAGCCAGCCAGGGGATTATGGGTGGTGTAGTCTCGATTCCCATGGAATAACAGGCTGCAGAAGGTGGTGTTGGTCCCATCGTGTTATCTGAGGAACTTTGGAGAGGGCTGGAAAGTTTATCTCTCTCAGTTTTGGTCACCACACTATAAAAAAGATGTTGAGACTCTAGAAAGAGAGCAGAGAAGAGCAACCAGGATGATCAGGGGACTGGAGGCTAAAACATACGATGAACGGTTGCAGGAACTGGGCCTGGCTAGTCTAGGGAAGAGAAGGACCAGGGGAGACAGGATAGCAGTCTTCCAGTATTTGAGGGGCTGCCCCAGAGAGGAGGAAGGGGATCAAGCTATTCTCCAAAGCACCCGAAGGCCAGACAAGGAATAATGGATGGAAACTGAACAAGGAGAGATTCAACCTGGAAATAAGGAGATAATTTCCAATTGGAATAATTAATCAGTGGAACGACTTGCCTCCAGAAGTTGTTGGGGCTCCATCACTGGAGGTTTTTAAGAAGAGACTGGAGGGTCACTTGTCTGAAATGCTCTAGGGCAGTGATGGCGAACCTATGGCACGGGTGCCACAGGTGGCACGCGGAGCCATATCTGCCGGCACGCGAGCCATTGCCCTAGCTCAGCTGCAGCGCGCATGTGTGTGCCCACCAGCTGATTTTTGGCTAGCGCGGAGACTCTGGGAGGGCGATTTTGGCCTCCGGAGGGCCTCCAGGGTGGCCGGGGGAACGTTTTTGCCCTCCCCAAGCTCCAAGAAAGCCTCTGGAGCCTGGGGAGGGCAAAAAATGGGCCTACAGGGCCCACTGGAAGTCGGGAAATGGGTAAGTGGGGGGGGTCATGCACGCATGTGCAGGGGGGTGGGGTGAGTGGGGGGCTTTGAATTATGGGTGTGGGCACGCACGCGCATGCAATAGCGCACACACGCACTATTTTGGCACCCGAGGAAAAAAAGGTTCGCCATCACTGCTCTAGGGTCTCCTGCTTGAACAAGGGGTTGGACTAGAAGACCTCCAGGGTCCCTTCCAACTCTGTTATTCTGAATCGCCCCACTGCCAACTTCAGTGCCATGCCCCACTGTTTGCGACCAGAGGGCAGGGCCTGCTTCCGGGCGCTTCAGGTCACACGCACGCCAGGTTCAGAGTCCAACGGCAGGCGGGCCAAGGATGGCCCTGGGCACGGCTGCCAAGCGGGGAGGGCCAGGCTCTTCCTGGGAGCCAGGGGTGGCACTAGAGAGGGCGCAACTGACCAGGGTTATCCAGCCAGTTGGAAGACAGGAACTCAATTACGACGCTGCGCCAAGCAAGACACTGCTGGGGTGCCCCCTCTGCCCACAGAAGAGAAGAGGGGGGCATGGGGGAGAGAACTGGGCGCCAGGACCGAAGAGGGTCTCCTCCTGAGCCCCTCCTGCCAAATGGATAGAGAGAAGTGGGGAGAGACAGCCCCACCAGTGACCTCAGCAGCTCAGTCAGCGCAAGAATCTCACACGGGGAACCCCAAACTGAGACCAGAGGGGAGAAGGGGCTGTGTTGAAGGCAGGTGGGAAAAAAACCCCTTTGCAAAGAGCAAGAACTCACCTGGCTGCCTGTTCTTCCTCTTCCACAGGTGAGCATCCGGGAGAGAGAGGCTGCCTGCACGGCCCCAGCAGGGTTCCCCAGAATGGGGGAGAGGGCTCCAGGGGGGGGCTGCCCACCGAAGGGGGTGTCTATCGACTGTAACAGCAACTCCATGTGGAAGCTTGAGGCTGTTCCCGTGGGGGGGCTGTTATTTTGGATGGGCACTCAAGAGCTGCCTCGCATACCCCCCCCTTCCTGGTCTGGACAAGGAGAAGAGACCCTCCCATCCACTGGATCATAAATGGATGCAATCCACTGGATTGTGAATTGATGCAAACCACTGGGTATAAATTGATGGACTCCACTGGATCACAAATCGATGCCACCCGCTGGATCACATATTGAGGCAATCCGGTGGCTGTAAATGGATGCAATTGTGGCTGGATTGTGCATTGACGCAACCTACTGGATCGTAAATTGAGGCAATCCACTGGATCATAAAGTATTGATGTGATCTGGTGATTGTAAATGGATGAAACCCGCTAGAATGTGAATTGATGCAACCTACTGGATCATAAATTGAGGCAAGCCACTGGATCATAAATTGAAGTGATCAACTGGATCGTAAATTGAGGCGATCCACTGGATCAAGTATTGATGAGATCCAGTGGTTGTAAATGGATGAAACCCGCTAGAATGTGAATTGATGCAACCTACTGGATCATAAATGGAGGCAATCCACTGGATCATAAATTGAAGTGGTCAACTGGATCATAAATTGAGGCGATCCACTGGATCAAGTATTGATGCGATCTGGTGGATATAAATGGATGCAGCCCACTGGATTGTGAATTGATGCAACCCATGGGGTGTAAATTGATACAAACCATTGGATCCTGAACAGATGCGACCCACTGGATCCCGAACGGATGCAAAGGGTTGGGTTTGCCCAAGGAAAGGGGAGGGGGAGGGGCCTTGTGAAACTGACTAGGGGAAAATCTGTATTCTGTAACTTGAAGCTGATGGAGCGTGTAGAAGATTGACCAGGTGGTGAAGGGTCTGGAAGGGGAGGCGGTGAGCAATCCTGAAGGGCCCTGGGGAGTGTTGCAGCTCACACAAAAGACAAGAGAGGGAGGCATGCTGTCCGTCGGGAGAGGAAAAGAGGTGGCTACCTGCATGAAATATGGCACGGATGGCCTTGTTAGTACATTAACTGCGGCTGCACTACAGTGTATGAAATTTGCTGACTGTTGTGGCCTGTTGGCCGCCGGCCCCACCAGCAGCCGAATCAGAGGAGGAGGAGGAGGAGGCGTGGGAGTCAGGGTCAGCATCAGGGCAACCTGAGAACTCCGAAAGGGAAGAGGGAATGGAGTTGGCAGAGAGAGAGAGACCAAGGTGGAGCCTGGGCCATCCGTCAGCCCTGAGAGGGAGAGTCAACAACCATCAAGTCTGGAGGTGGCTGATGGGGAAGAGGAGGAACAGCTGGGTCCAGTGCCTGACACACGGATGCGCAGAAGGCAGAGGAGAGGAGAGCAGTGGAAATCTATGGACCGGACCTCGGGACGGAAGAGCTACCGCTGCTAGTGAAGCCCCACCCTAGCTCTGGAGATAAAAGGCAGGGGGCAGAGATGAATAGATGTGGCAGACAACGATTCATCTCCCTGCCGGACAGACTTATTAGCCTGCGGTGAGAGAGAATCTTTTTTGACGGGGCTGCCGGCGCTCCTAATAAAGAAATCTTTTGAGTTCACATCAGAGGGTTTGTCATGTTTGGGGAGCTGGGTCAGAACACTGAGTCACTCTACTTAACCTACCCCACAAGGTTGTTGTGAAGGCGGAACTGGGTATGAGAACTGGAGACAAAACTGCTGACATTTTGGCATGACATGAAGAGGAGTCAAGTCTCCCCAAATCGATCTTACAACAGCATCTAACATCCTAGAAAGGTTAGCAGTTTCCTTTTTCTTTCAAGAGACTTTGCAACTTCCCACTGTGGTCCTAGGATCGCCTGGTGGCCTCCTTTTGAAGGAAAAAAATGCTTCAGCTAAATGCAGAAGGTAGCCAGGCTCAACTAGGCACTGCCCCCTGGTGGATCGGAGAGGAATCGCTGTAACGAATCTCCAGCCTTGGTTGGTTCAATGGGGAAAAAACATTCCTCAAAAATCAATCTGGAATTTAACAATAAATTGAACTAACTAACAAATAAATAAATAAATTTGACCTTTGGTTTTTTTCAGGTCAGGGATGACCTCACTCATGTATCCCCTTGGCTCACTTTGAATAAAAAAAAAGCACATCGCAAGTTGCATTGTGCGTGTGTCTATCTTAAACTAAACACAGTCATGTGGCCGATTAATAACTTACTTACTAAACTGCGCTGTTGTGGTGTGCTTTTGTTGTTTGTTTTCTCTTGAAAACTATGGTCAAAGTTCATGCATCAATGTTTGCAATAGCCTTAAACCAGGTTGGAGAAAAACCTCTCGGCTCCTGCATTGCAGTCATGGCATGGTCTATTCATTGCAGTGTTTTTCAAATGTAGTCACTTTAAGATAGGGGTCCTCAAACTTGGCAACTTTAAGACTTGTGGACTTCAACTCCCAACTCTTCTGGCTGGAGAATTCTGGGAGCTGAAGTCCACAAGTCTTAAAGTTGCCAAGTTTGAAGACCTCTGCTTTAAGATGAGTGGGCCTTCTCCTTTATTTTAAGTGTTAATCTGTCCATCTCAGCACATTCTAATATTTTTTTTATAACACGTTCATCTGTAGGGATCTCTTCATTTTTTCCATGGTTGTGCAAACACAATTCTTGCTGCCGTTAATACATGTAAAATCAAATATATTTTCCCTTTGTCATACTGTTCTGGTAATACACCCAACAAGGATATCTCTGGTTTCAAATCTATACGTTGTTTTATCATTTTTTTCTAGCCAAGTATGTATTTTAGTCCAATATTTTTCCGCCTTTGAGCATGCCCACCACATACCCAGCTGCTATGGCCTAGAGGTGGAGCTCTTGCCTCATTATCAGGAGGTTGTGAGTTCAATCCTAGGTAGAGGCAGATGTAGGGTCTCCTGCTTGGGCAGGGGGTTGGACTAGATGACCTGCAAGATCCCTTCCAACTCTGTTAAATAAGTAATATGATAGTATGAAGCTGGCATCTGAATTGAAATTTAATTGATAAAAGATAAAAGTGACTGAGGGCATTTTTAAGCAGTCTAGAAGGAAATGGAACATTTATATCCAAAGAAGAAATTACATCAGATCTAGAATGGACCAGCATTTGGTACAGGTCAGGGGTGGGTTCTAACTTACCTCGCTGCCGGTTCGCTTCCTCCCACGCCGCGTGGGCGCGCTGCGTGGGTGGAGGCATGTGCAGTGGCAAAAAATAAAAATAAAATTAAAAAAAGCTGAAAACAAGATGGTGACCGCATGCACAGTGCCGGAAACTCAGCTTCTGCGCATGTGCAGAAGAAAAAAAAAACCAAAAAAAATCCCTCCCCAAAAAATCTTTAAAAAAATTCAAAAATTTTTTTTTAAAAAATATGGCGGTGCCCATGGACCGGCACCGTGGTACAGGTGGTCTTTGAATTACGACCACAAGTGAGCCTCAAAGTTCTGTTGCTAACCAAGACCCTGGTTCAACGAGTTTTGCCCCATTTTATGACCTTTCTTGCCACGGTGGTTAAGCAAATCACTGCAGTTCTAAAATTAGTAACGCGGTTGTTAAGCGAATCTGGCTTCCCCATTGACTTTGCTTGTCAGAAGGTCACAAAAGGTAATGACATGACCCCAGGACACTGCAATCGTCACAAATACGAGTCAGTTGCCAAGTACCTGAATTTTGATCATTTGACCCTGGGGATGCTGCAACAATCATAAGGGTGAAAAAAGATTTGTCAGTTTTTTCAGTGCTGTCGTAACTTCAAGCAGTCACTAAACAAATGGTTGTAAGTCGAGGATTTCCTGTAATAGGTGGAAGCTTGTTTAAAGAGAGAGCATGCTGGCTGGGGAATTCTGGGAGTTGAAGTCCACCCCTCTTAAAGCATGCTGGCTGGGGGATTCTGGGAGTTGAAGTCCGCTCTTCTTAAAGCAAGCTGGCTGGGGAATTCTGGGAGTTGAAGTCCACCCCTCTTAAAGCATGCTGGCTGGGGAATTCTGGGAGTTGAAGTCCATCCCTCTTAAAGCATTCTGGCTAGGGAATTCTGGGAGTTGAAGTCCACCAATCTTTAAAGCATGCTGGCCAGGGAATTCTGGGAGTTGAAGTCCACCCCTCTTAAAGCATGCTGGCTGGGGGATTCTGGGAGTTGAAGTCCGCTCTTCTTAAAGCAAGCTGGCTGGGGAATTCTGGGAGTTAGAAGTCCGCCCATCTTAAAACATGCTGGCTGGGGAATTCTGGGAGTTGAAGTCCGCTCTTCTTAAAGCATGCTGGCTGGGGAATTCTGGGAGTTGAAGTCCGCCCATCTTAAAGCATGCTGGCTGGGGAATTCTGGGAGTGGAAGCCCACCCATCTTAAAGCAAGCTGGCTGGGGAATTCTGGGAGTTGAAGTCCGCCCATCTTAAAGCATGCTGGCTGGGGAATTCTGGGAGTTGAAGTCCGCCCATCTTAAAGTTGGCAAGGTTGACAAACACTGCACTAAATTGTTTTTCCAGGGTCTCATCTAGGCCAGCTTGGGGTCTCCTGAGGTTGCAGTGGGGGACCCCATAATAATGCCACCAGCCTCCTCTCCTCTCCAGCTGTGGCTTTCATCTCCTTCCAGCCAGCTACAACCTCAGCTTGTCTTTCTTTGGTGAAAAGGGGTTTCCAGCTGGGCTCTCTCTGCGCTGGCACAGTGTCACGTGGCATGGACGCAGCTGCAAGGGCAGGAGGTGAGAGCCCAGATGTTGAGGGCTGCCGTCCAAATTTCCCTTCTCCGCTCTTGGACGGGCCAGGAGAGACCTCCTCCTCCTCCTGGGGAACGAGAGCTCCTTGGAGGCTGCAGGGATGTCCTGAGATGCCCCCTGGATTTATTTTATTTTTATTTTATTTTTATTTATTCATTTTTGTCAAGTACGTGTTGGTAATATACATAGATATAACATTATTTATATACATAAGATGAGTACTGATAAGAGGGAACATTAGGACAGGGACAGTAGGCACACTGGTGCACTTATGCACGCCCCTTACTGACCTCTTAGGAATCGGGTGAGGTCAACAGTGGACAGTCTAAGGGTAAAGTTTTGGGGGTTTGGTGACGAAACCACAGAGTCAGGTAGTGAGTTCCAGGCATTTACCGCTCTGTTGCTAAAGTCGTATTTTCTACAGTCAAGTTTGGAGCGGTTCACTTTGAGTTTGTATCTGTTGTGTGCTTGTGTATTGTTGTGGTTGAAGCTGAAGTAGTCGTTGACAGGAAGGACGTTGTAGCAGATAATTTTATGAGCTATGCTTAGGTCGTGCCGAAGGCGACGTAGTTCTAAGCTTTCTAAGCCCAGGATTTCAAGTCTGGTTGCATAAGGTATTCTGTTGCGAGTAGAGGAGTGGAGGGCTCTTCTTGTAAAGTTTTTTTGGGGGGGCTGCAATCACCCCTACCCCCAACTTCTTGGCAAACCCCAGTAGAGAAGGAAAAGGGGTTAGGGCTGGAGCACCCCCTCCTCTGTGCCAAGTGGCTGAAATAAACGCGGGCACTCTGGCTTGATTCTCCCCAGAAGTAGCAATGTCCACGTTGGCAGCAGCATCCCGATTCTTCTCTTCATTCCCATTCTGTCAATTTTGGATTTTTTTTTTCATTTTGCACCTCCTCCTTTGTATGTATGTATGTATGTATTCAGTATGTATCTTGTCATGTTTATGTAGTGTAAAATTGGTGACCCTTTAAAAGCTGTATGCAATGAAATTTCATTTTTAATGTATGCCAATTAGTGTACAAAGTGACAATAAAATCTGTCTGCCTGTCTGTCTCTTTTTATTTCTCTCTCTCTCTCGTCTATCTATCTATCTATCTATCTATCTATCTATCTATCTATCTATCTATCTATCTATCTATCTATCTATCTATCTATCTATCTATCTATCTATCTATCTATCTCCTCCCTCCCTTGCAGTGGAAAATATGTGTCGTAGGTCTGCCGGGATTTGTCGGGATGTGGCTTTTCCCATATTTGGAAGGAAAATTTCACCCTTTTCCTTTTTCTCCCCAGCCCAACTTCCCTTCCTGGCTTCCTGGCCAGGCTCTGCCTGGAGCCCCTGATGCGCCCGGTCGGAATTTCTGGCTCCGATCCTCGGAATGCAAGGAAAACAGGCCAGGCGCAGCTTAGCAACGGAAGGCGGCCACAAAAAGATCACGCCGCCCCCCACCCCACCCCCAAATTCCAGGATTCGGCTTTCTGACAGCCTCCACCCACCCAGCCACCAAGTCCCCAAGAGCACAGGTAGTCCTCAACTAACAACAGTTTCATTTAGTGACCGTTCAGAGTTACAACAGCACTGGAAAAAGTGAGTTATGACCGTTTTTCACACTTACGACCATTGCAACATCCCCATGGGCACGCGATCAGAATTCAGATGCTTGACAACTGACTCATATTTATGACGGTCGTAGTGTCCTGGGGTCATGCGATCCGCTTTTGCGACCTCTGATAAGGGAAGTTAATGGGGAAGCCAGATTCACTTAAGAACCGTGTTACTAACTTTAAAAACTGCCGTGATTAACTTAACAATTATTATTTGGTGTTCTTATACAATGCTGTACGCCGCCCTGAGTCCCTCGGGAGTAGGGCGGCATAGAAGAACCAATAATAAAATAAAATAAAATAAAAATAAACAACCGGTGAGAGAGGTTGTTGTAAAATGGGGCAAAATTAACATAATAACTGCCTTGCTTAGCAGCAGAAATTTTGGGCTCACTTGTGGTCGTAAATCGAGGATTAACTGTACAGACTACAATTTCTGTTGCCGAGCCAAATGTATTGGATCTGATTTTACGACTGTTTTTGCCACAGCTGTTAAGCGAATCACTGCAGTTGTTAAGTGAATCATGCAGCCGTTAAGTGATCCGGTCTCCCTCCTTCAATTTGCTCGCCGGAAGCCAGCAAGGAAAGGTGAGAAAGGGTGACCAAATGACCCCCATGCCAATTCATGCCAAGTGGCTGAATTTTGATCACGTGACCGTCATAACTGTGAGGACCAGACACAAGCCTGTTTTTTCAGTGCCATGGTCACTTTGAAATGGTGGCTAAACGAATGCTTGTTAAGGTTGAAGACTACCTATAATTCCAAGCTCGGCTCAAACTGCAAACCCTCCCAGAGCATGCACAGTCTTCAAAATGCAACTTTTGGGGCACTGTTACTCAAGCTTGGCAACTTTAAGACTGTAGACTTCAACTCCCAGTTTTCCCCAGCCAGCCAGGGGAATTCTGGGAATTGAAGTCCACATGTCTCAAAGCAAGCTGACTGGGGAATTCTGGGAGTTGAAGTCCACATGTCTCAAAGCAAGCTGACTGGGGAATTCTGGGAGTTGAAGTCCACATATCTCAAAGCAAGATGGCTGCGGAATTCTGGGAGTTGAAGTCCATCCCTCTTAAAGCAAGCTGGCTGGGGAATTCTGGGAGTTGAAGTCCACATGTCTCAAAGCATGCTGGCTGCGGAATTCTGGGAGTTGAAGTCCATCCCTCTTAAAGCAAGCTGGCTGGGGAATTCTGGGAGTTGAAGTCCACATGTCTCAAAACATGCTGGCTGGGGAATTCTGGGAGTTGAAGTCCATCCCTCTTAAAGCAAGCTGGCTGGGGAATTCTGGGAGTTGAAGGCCACATGTCTCAAAGCATGCTGGCTGGGGAATTCTGGGAGTTGAAGGCCACATGTCTCAAAGCATGCTGGCTGGGGAATTCTGGGAGTTGAAGGCCACATATCTCAAAGCATGCTGGCTGGGGAATTCTGGGAGTTGAAGGCCACATATCTCAAAGCATGCTGGCTGGGGAATTCTGGGAGTTTAAGGCCACATATCTCAAAGCATGCTGGCTGGGGAATTCTGGGAGTTGAAGTCCACATATCTCAAAGCAAGATAGCTGCGGAATTCTGGGAGTTGAAGTCCATCCCTCTTAAAGCAAGATGGCTGGGGAATTCTGGGAGTTGAAGTCCACATGTCTCAAAGCATGCTGGCTGGGGAATTCTGGGAATTGAAGGCCACATGTCTCAAAGCAAGATGGCTGGGGAATTCTGGGAGTTGAAATCTACAAGACTTAGATTCTTCACAATGCTCGTGAAGAAGGCTCAGAAGAGGCTGTACTTCCTGAGAATGCTCAGGAAGATAAATCTATCTCAGCATCTACTGTTGTCCTACTACCGCAGCACCATTGAGAGTGTCCCGACATATGGTATTCTAGCATGGCATGGGAGCAGCTCTGCAGCAGACAAAAAAGCTGTGTCTACAGAGAATCATTACAACTGTCCAGAATATCACTGGGCTTCAGCTACCAGCCCTGGACGATATCTCTGCATCTCGCTGTTCTAGGAAGTTGCACTCAGAGACACTTCTCATCCTGGGGTTGGACTAGATGACCTGCAAGGTCCCTTCCAACTCTGTTAATCTGTATGATGCTTACAACCTTTTTGAACTGTTGCCTTCTGGCAGAAGATACAGAACAATTAAAACTCGGACCACACGCTTTCTGAATAGTTTTTATCCCAGAGCTATAATTGCACTTAATAATGAATTGAAGGGTCACCATCAGTGAGCTGTTGGATAGCATTACTTGGTCTGTTGTGTGGATGTTTGAGTGGTTCAGGATGGGGAATTCGTGGCGGGTGGGGATTGCTATGTGTGTTGGGACTGGTCTTGAAGCGTTATGTGAATTTCGTTGTATGGGTGTACTGTGTATATACGTACAATGACAATAAATTATTATTATTAAAGTTTCCAAGCTTGAGAAGGGGCTGGGGAAGGGAAGCAACTAGTATTTCCCCATCATTATGTAGCTCTTCCATGCAACAGACAATCATGGTTTGCTCCGCCTTGACTTATCCAGCAAGCCAGCATATCACACCAGGGCAGCCTGGCCATTCTGGAACCCGCTGACCTCAGCTACAACCCGCAGGCCGGTTCACAAAGAGGGATTCCATCCCAGGCGGGCGGTTCAACTGCCGAGCCGGTCGAGGCTGTCATGCAAGGGGCTCAGGCCGGGGCCCTCCGGAATTTGGACATGGACGAAGGCAGCTCAGGTCAGGGGGCTCCCCTACCCATCGAGAGGGGAAGAGTGGGAAATGGCAGCCCAGATAAGCCTGGTTTTTATAAGCCACGATTGCAGGCTTCTTCAGGGGGCACTTTGGGAACAGTTGAAAACAGGGAGCGTGTTTCCTGCCCACCCCCCAAAAAAGGCATGGCTTTGGGGGAATCTAGGTTTGGGTCCATCTCATCCAGGGAAGCTTATGGCTGTCTTGCACCAGCCCACCTCGCAATGGTTGTTGGGAAGAATGGGAGGGAGGCATGCTGGCCTGAATTCAAGACAGACAAAATACAGGAAGGAGAGTTTATTTGGAAGACAACTAAAAGTTTAACAGTTCTATCCCGGGCTTAGTCCCAGCAGCAAGGAAAAGTAGTCAAAGGGGGTCAAAAAAGTCAAGATGGCGGGTGGTGGGTGTGGCTGTAGGTGGGTAGTAGGGTCAATGCTCCATTTTTTTACGCATGTGCAATTCATGATGCATTTAACAAGGACTAGGGCAGTGTTTCTCAGGCTCAGCAACCTGGGTGGATTTCAACTCCCAGAATCCCCCAGCCAGCCTTGATGGGAGTTGAAATCCACACATCTAACATTGTTGAACTTGGGGAAATATTGTTTTTTAATCGGTTTGAGATCTTTGGTGGTGCACATTTAATTTAGGCAGCCCTAGATCCGAAGATTTAAAAAAGAAATCTGGTCCGAAGTACTCTGCACATGCTCAGAGGCAGTCCCAGGGCTCCACTCCCCTGTTCCCTTTTAGGTCACCTCTACATTTTTTCCACCGTTCTCTAACCGCCATAGATCTCTGAGCGGCGCTACACTGCCAATTGCCGCGGAGGGGGGCGTGCACCTGGATGTGGCCTTATAAGGGGAGGGCCTCCAGAGAGGGGGTAAGAGCCAATCAGAGCTGAGGGGGTGTGCCCAAGACGAAAACTTTGTACGAGGAATATGCTCAGAGCTGTGGCCGGGCAGGCGGAGAGGCGGGGCCGCCCCGCAGAAGCCAATCAGCGCCGAGAGGGCGTGGCCCGGGCGCAGGCTTTATAAGAAGAACATCCTGGGGGATGTTGCAAAGAGGCCGCCAGGGAGAAGCCAATCAGCGCCGAGAGGGGGGTGGCCCGAGCGCAGGCTTTATCAGAGGAACATCCCTGGGTGGGCGTGGCAAGGCGGCCGGAAAGCGCGCGGCCGCCTCGCAGAAGCCAATCAGCGCCGAGAGGGGGGTGGCCCGAGCGCAGCTCATCCCTGGGTGGGCGTGGCAAGGAGGGCGGAGAGCCAATCCCGGCGGGCGGGGCGTGTCCCGGGCGGAGGCTTTATAAAGGGCGGCGCCGCGGGGCGCGTGGCTAGTGCGTGCGGGGCGCGCTGGGACTGACCGGCTTCCTCGCAGCAGGGCTAGGCTCGGCCATGTTCAGCTGGGTGAGCCGCGACGCGCGGCGGCGCAAGGAGCCCGAGCTGTTCCGCACCGTCTCGGAGGGGCTGAAGCAGCTCTACGCCGGGAAGCTGCTGCCGCTGGAGGAGCACTACCGCTTCCACGACTTCCACTCGCCGGCGCTGGAGCCGGCCGACTGGGAGAGCAAGCCCATGGTGCTGCTGGTGGGCCAGTACAGCACGGGCAAGACCACCTTCATCCGCCACCTGCTGGAGCAGGACTTCCCCGGCATGCGCATCGGGCCCGAGCCCACCACCGACTCCTTCATCGCCGTCATGGGCGGCGAGAGCGAGGGCGTCGTCCCGGGCAACGCGCTGGTGGTCGACCCCCGGCGCCCCTTCCGCAAGCTCAACGCCTTCGGCAACGCCTTCCTCAACAGGTGAGGGGCCCCGCGGGGATAGGCCTCGGGCGGAGGGGTGGGGGGAGAGATGCTGACCCTGAGGACTAGAAACACTCCTGCTAGCTTTCCAGTTGCAAGGGGGGGCGGGGCAACAGGGAAAGAGAGACTTTTTGAGTCTGGTCTTGGGGACTGGCAATGCCGTTTAGGTTTGCAGATGCGGGGGTGGGGTGGGTGGGCAGCAAGGAGGGCTGATCTTGAGGACTAGAACCGCTGTTCTAAGCTTTGCAGATGCAGGGTGGGCGGGGAGGAAGGAGGGTCTTTTGACTCTGATCTTAAGGACTAGAACCATTGTTTTAAGCTTTGCAGATGCAGGGGGGAAGCAGGAGAGTCTTTTGAGTCTGATCTTGAGGACTAGAACCACTGTTTTTAGCTTTCCAGCTCCAGGGTGAGCAGGGAGGGGGCAGCGGGGAGGAAGGAGGCTCTTTTGACTCTGATCTTGAGGACTAGAACCACTACTGCTCAAAACCTTGGTGGCTTTAAGATGGGTGGACTCCCCAACTCCCAGAATTCCCCAGCCAGCCATGGAAAAAGGTGGAGATCTTTTCCTTTGCAGCCTAAAGAGGCACTTGGGTGCCCTCCCAGTGCCAGGTAGTGCCCAGGAGGTCAGGTCAGGGCAGAGCAGAATACAGCATCACAGAGTTGGAAGGGCCCTTGGAGGTCTTGTAGTCCAACCCCCTTCTAGTCCAGCAGGAGACCCCATTCCTAGAAGGCTGTTTATATATTTAATTTATATGCTGCCCACCTTACTGATCAAGAGACTGGTTTAGCATAGAGCTGGATAAGAGGACAAGAAGAAGCAAAGGTGTATCTCCATCCACTTATGGTGCCAGGCCAGGTTGACTTAAACCCAGTTAAGTGGCATTGTAAAAAAGCTGACTTCACACCGGCGGTGGGCACATTCAGCTTGAGTTCATTTGCGGTTCAAGGAATGGAGTCCAGTCAATGGGGAAATGTGAGTCATTCAGCCGCCACAGCCTAAATGACCAGAATAACAGAGCTGGGAGGGACCTTGGAGGTCGTCTAGTCCAGCCCGCTGCTTAGAATAGAATAGGATTCTTTATTGGCCAAGTGTGATTGGACCCACAAGGAATCTCAGGCAGGAGACCCTATAGTATTTCGGACAAATGCCTGTGCAATCAATCTCTTCTTAAAATCGTCACAACTTCTGAAGGCAAGCCATGTTCCTCGGATTAATTGTTCTCATTGTCAGGAAATTTCTCCTGAGCCTTGTCTGAATTGGCATGGGAGGGAGGGAGGGTCGGAGGTCAGCAGGCTCTCTTGCAAAAACATCTTGAGTAATGCCAGCCCCCCCTGGGTGGTGTAACTACACAGGAATTCTCTGCTCTCTGAATCACTGCAAACCCTGGGCGTGGCTGCTTGCTGGAGCTTCGCTTTTTGCTGCCAGCCTGTGCCCATCTCGGTGGCCGTTCGCTTGCACCATTGTAGGCATCTCCGGCCCAGCTGGAAGACGGATTCCTTTCATCTACTCTACTTCATGCTTGATTTCTCTCTCACGATGTCCGGTGGCACTCCACCCAAAAACCTTTGGAAACTGGGAAAGTCTGGAAAAAAAATCTAAAGAAAATCACATATAAATCTTAAGTGGGCTTCCTTCCTGGTTGTAAAAATCCATTATCATTCCTTTATTTGATGCAGGCCCCCGTTAGAAAACTCTGCTTTGGAATGGAGGGTGGGTTAAAAGTCTCATCCAGAGTTGATCCATTGTTCTCTTTTTATTGCTGGTGCTCGGCGGCGTCTGCCAATTGTGTTGGCCAACCAGCAGCTTTAATTCACAAAAGGAAAAAAAATTCCTGGAATGCTGGCTTTTGCAGCTGTAGAAACATGATTTTTTAAGGAAGGAGGGGCGGAGGGGGGGGTTTGAAGCTCTGGATATTTGCAAATATTAAAAATAGCTCAGCGTGTTCTGAGCAAAAAGTCCAATGGAATACATTTGCTGAGTGTTCGCGGTGCTTAAAAATCAGGGATAATAAGCCGGGGAATGCAGGCCAGCCTGGCTTCCATATGAAAGCGTTTGCAACCTTTCTGCTGTGTCAGATATTGGTTTTGTGGTCTGGCAAAAAGACTTTGCGGGCCTGGGATCAGCCCATCAGTCCGTAGACGTTTCCGCAGCCTAAAAATCTCGAGTTGTGTTCACACAACACAAACTGAACCCAACATTTTAAATTTTGCAACGCCTTAAGATTTCTGTTTTTCAAACTTGGCAAGTTTAAGGTGGGTGGACTTCAACTCCCAGAATTCCCCAGCAGGCTGTGCTGGGAGTTGAAATCCACCCATCTTAAACTTGCCAAGTTTTGAAAAAACACTGCTTTGAATTACGAGTTGACCAAACTGTAAACTTTCTTCCCCGATATACACTAGGGTTAAAAAAAACAAAAAACCTGCCAACCTTAGTGTGTTGTGCGAATGTGGGCACCGTGTCCTTTTACTGGTGAAACTCAACTGGCTGTGTCAACACACAGCTGCAACGTCGGGAACGCAAAAGCAGGCAGAGCTCGGGCGAGGAACATCGCTTGGGTAGCTTCCCCAAGATTTGCAAAAAAAGGTGAATTATGGGTTTTGGGATCCTTGCCACTGGCAGAGTTTGCAAAAAATGTAAGGCACCCTTCTCTCGTGGCTCCTGTGGGTTGGGCGGTCTTGCACATACCAGTTGCTGGGCGTGTTAATTCACATTTCATCCTGGGCAGGCAGATTTTGTGCCAGTGGGCGCCAGGTGTCCTCTCCCCGCCCTGTCCAGTCATCCGGGAATGCCCGGCTTAAAGAGAAAGTGATGATTTCGACATTCTCAATGTGGCTCAAGGGAATGGAAATTCCCCCCGCCCGGCCACATTCAAGTCAAGAGGTCCCTGGTCAAGGCTTTGGGTTTGGCCTGGTTGAAAAGCAGCCCCTGCAGGGATACTACAATCTCAATTTATTGTTGTAGGGCAGGCATCCCCAAAGTTGGCAACTTTAATACTTGTGGACTTCAATTCCCAGAATTCTGGCTGGAGAATTCTGGGAGTTGAAGTCCACAAGTATTAAAGTTGCCAAGTTTGAAGACCTCTGTTGTAGGGCGATGAGAAGAGAGATTGGAAAGCAAGTTCCGGTAACGATAAAGGAGAATATTTGTAGTTAGGGTTAAATTGAGGCTTCCACTGTGCTCTCTGAGCTTGGTTGTTTTCTTGCAGACGTTTCATTACCCAACTAGAGAACATCATCAGTGCTAGAAGGTTTGTGGCGTGGAGGAGGACTATGGGGTCCTTGGTGCTCTCTGATCTTGGTCATTTTCTTGCAGACATTTCATTACCCAACTAGAGAACATCATCAGTGCTAGAAGAGAGGGGTTTGTGGCGTGGAGGAGGACTATGGGGTCCTTGGTGCTCTCTGATCTTGGTCATTTTCTTGCAGACATTTCATTACCCAACTAGAGAACATCATCAGTGCTAGAAGGGAGTGGGGTTTGCAGAGTGGAGGAGGAGGACTATGGGGTCTTTGGTGCTCTTTGATCTTGGTCATTTTCTTGCAGACGTTTCATTACCCAACTAGGTAACATCATCAGGGACAGAAGAGAATGTAGTGCGCAGAGTGGAGGAGGAAGAGTAGTTAGGACACTGAAGACTGCGGGGTCCTTGGTGCTCTCTGAGCTTGGTTGTTTTATTGAAGATTTAGAATAGAAATGTACCACCTGGTGTATCTCTCACCCTATGAAAAATTTACCTGTGGAATTCATTGCCACCAGATGTGACCACTAAGTTGACTTGCATGGCTTTAAAAAAAAAAGAACTGGATAAATTTAAGGAGACAGATTCTTTATGGCACCCAGTTCCAGTATAGGGGAATAAAGATAGCCCTCAATTTACATCACAACTAGGAGTAAATTGTGCCTGATTTTACAGCCCTGGCTGTTAATTAAGTGAATCACATTTAGTAGTTAAGTTAATTATGCAGTCCTGAAGCAAATGTGACTTCCTCCATTGACTTTGGAAAGCCCATCAAAATCTTGAAAGCCCACTAGAGTTTCAGTTTAACAGAGTTGGAAGGGACCTCGTAGGTCATCTAGTCCAACCCCCTGCCCAAGCAGGAGGCCCTACACCATTTCTGACAGATGGCAGTCCAATCTCTTCTTGAAAGTCTCCAGTGATGGAGCTCCCACAACTTCTGAAGGCAACTTCTGTTCCATTGGTTGATGGTTCTCACTGTCAGAAAATTCCTCCTTATTTCTAGGTTGAATCTCTCCTTGATCAGTTTCCATCCATTGTTCCTTGTCTGGCCTTCGGGTGCCTTGGAAAATAGCCTGACCCCCTCCTCTCTGTGGCAGCCCCTCAAATATTGGAAGACTGCTATCTTGTCTCCCCTGGTCCTTCTCTTCATTAGACTAGACATACCCCAATTGCTGCAACCGTTCATCGTATGTTTTAGCCTCCAGTCCCCTGATCATCCTGGTTGCTCTTCTCTGCACTCTTTCTAGAGTCTCAACATTTTTTATAGTGTGGTGTCCAAAACTGGATGCAGTACTCTAGGTGTGGTCTTACTAAGGCTTCATAGAGTGGTATTAGTACCTCACTTCGTGATCTTGATTGTATCCCTCTGTTAATGCAACTACCCCAAACAGGATCAAGGTAGGATTACGTTGTTGTTTTTCTCACGCTTTCCCGTTTCCCACGATGAAGTTCCTTCAACAAGGAGTTGATTTCTCCGCTCTGCAACTTGGTTTTCTTGTGACAACCGCATGGATTTTGTCATCCTTGGCAATTTTAAAGGAAGGGGAGATATTGCTTCAGAAGCCAACTCAGCTGGTCTCACTTTCCAAAGTAAACGGTGTTGAAAGATGATGGCGTGGTCCAGAGTTCCTCATTCTCACAGCTTTTGGGCCAAGGGGCGATTACAACCCCACGTTTGGTGGACTACAGCTCCCATCGCCTCTCCTGCCAGCACCAGCTTGGGGAAGGCAAATCTTCCGAGGGGAATGTCTTCCCCCATCGCCTCCGCTGCCTTTCCCAGCCTGAGTTTTCGGTCCGCCTCGCAGGGTTTTTGCGTGCAACTTCCCTTCTGCCGAAAGCGGAAGCATTTTGTAATCCCGCGAAGGATGTGGTTTGTGGCTACTGTGGGAGAAAAAACCCTACAGAGGTAGTCCTCGATTTACGGCCACAATTGAGCCCAACATTTCTGTTCCTAAGCGGTAACGGTTGCTGAGTGAGTTCTGCCCTACTTTACGACTTTTCTTGCCGCCGCCCTTGTGCGAGTTGCGGTTGTTTTGACTTAGTGACGTGGTTGTTAAGTGAATCTGGCTTCCCCCATGGACTTCGCTTTTTCAGAAAGTCGCAAAACGGGATCACGTGATCCCCCCGGGACACTGCATAATGCCGTCATAAGTATGAGCCAGTGGCCAAGCGTCTGATTTTTTGATCACGTGACCTTGGGGGGGGATCCTAAATGTGAAAAACATTTTAAAAGTATTTTTTTAAGTGCCATTGTAACTTTGAACAGTCACTAAATGAATGTTTGTAGGTTGAGGATTACTTGTAAAAACCTCCCTGGACGGGATTGGGGGAAACGTCTCGTGTCTGATCAGGCCTGCTTTGTTGGGGTAGGCAGGATGGACCAATGGTTGGATCCACTGGTGGTGGCTGTCTCTGCTCCTCCGGAGGCCGGTTTCTGTGCTCTTTGAACCCGCTTGGCCTGCAATTCCTGCACGCTGCTGGTTTGCTTAGTGCTTTTGCAACCGAGCAGGAGTGTTCTGCTACGCCGGAAAGCAGAGAATCTGCAAAATGCACAGAGCCCTCGAGGTTTCTCCTTCATTCTAGGTTGCATCTCTCTCTGATAGGCTTCCTTCCGTTACTTCTTAGTATCCTAGGACTATGGCTAAGTGTTTGTATCGTATGATTCTTGATGAATGTATTTTTTATGTACACTGAGAGTTTATGCACCGAAGACAAATTCCTTTTGTGTCCAATCGCATTTGGCCAATAAAGAATTATGTTCTGTTCTACTTTCTGTTCTATTTTCTATTTTCTGTTTTCTGTTTTCTATTTTCTTCTCTTCTATTTTTTTCTATTTTCTTCTATTTTCTATTCTATTCCATTCTATTCTAATTTTCTCTTATCTCCTATTTTCTATTCTTCTATTGTATTATTTTATATTGTATTATATTGTATTCTATCCTATCCTATTCTATTCTATTTTCTATTCAATTCAATTTTCTCTTCTATTTTCTTCTCTTCTATTTTTTCTATTTTCTTCTATTCTCTATTCTATTCTATTCTATTCTAATTTTCTCTTATCTCCTATTTTCTCCTATTTTGTATTGTATTGTATTGTATTGTATTCTGTTCTGTTCTCTTCTATTCCTATTCTCTTCTATTCCTATTCTATTCTATTCTATTCTATTCTATTCTATTCTATTCTATTCTATTCTATTCTATTCTATTCTATTCTATTCTATTCTATTCTATTCTATTCTATTCTATTCTTATTTTCTATTCTTCCTGCCCTGCCCTGCGGTGCTATTCTCCAAAAGATCTGAGGACAGGACAAGAAGCAGCGGATGGAAACTTATCAAAGAGAGAAGCAACCTGGAAATGAGACATTTCCTGTCAGTGGGAACAATTAACCAGTGGAACAACTTGCCTCCAGAAGTTGTGGATGCTCCATCACCGGAGGTCTTCAAGAAGAGATTGGACAACAGTCTAGTCTGAAATGGTATAGGGTTTCCTGCTCGAGCAGCGAGTTGGACTAGATGACCTCTGAGGTCCCTTCCAGCCTTAGGATTCTATGTTCTGTGTCTCAGCGCGTTCTCTGGAACTTGAAGCTTGCCATATCTCTGGGATGTTTTGATAGTTTGAAAAGGAAGGACCCTGGGGGAGGGGAGGATGATGAATGGGGAGGGGGGCTGGGATTGCACACACGTGCACACACACACATCACACACACAACTTGGGGTAATCGTCCTTTGCTTTCTAATGCAGAAGCAGGCCTTTTAAAAGAGACTCGCTCATGTTTTCATGCCTTTCCAGGCATGAAAAGTGGCTCAGCAAGCCAGAGTTTTCCAGCACTTGTCTAAGGAGATTCTCCGTCATCCAGGTCCTGGTTGTCCCAAAGGTGCTTTCTCAAGAGGCAACTGGGCTTTCTGGTTTTTCCTTGAAGACGTTTCGCTTCCCATCCAAGAAGCTTCTTCAGCTCTGACTGGAGGGTGGGGAATGGAAGGATTGATATTCCTTGCAGAAAAGCTGGTGTCATTTGCATCCTTTTAGAGAGTCGTTGAGGCCACTTGGAGGTTTCAACCCTTGGAACTGCTAAGAGGACTGTGTTGTAGATTGGAGATAGGTGGTGCACATTGGGGAAACAAAACAGCCACTTCATAAACGCATGGCACAACATAGCAATAGCACTTAGACTTATATACTGCTTCATAGTGCTTTACTGGGTCTTATATTAATTTTTGCTCCAAAAGACACACTAGGTCTTATTTTTTCAGTTGGGTCTTATTTTTAGAGAAAAACGGTACTCAATGCATCCATCTGGCTGATGATCTTAAGTGGAGCTTATTTTGGGGGTAGGGCTTATATTACGAGCATCCTGGGAAAAAATCATGCTAGGGCTTATTTTCCGGTTGGGTCTTATTTTCGGGGAAACAATATATCTTCAATCTACAACAGAGTCCTTTCAGCAGTTCCAGGGAGGCTTCACACCCATTTGCACCACTCAAGGTGACCCTGAGGACACAGATAAACCTCCAAGTGGCCTCAACGACCCTCTAAAAGGATGCAAATGACCAGCTGTCTGCAAGGAGTATAAATCCTTCCATTCCCCACCATCCAGTCAAGAGCTGAAGAAGCTCCTTGGATGAGAAGCGAAAGGTCTTCAAGGAAAAACCAGAAAGTCCAGTTGCCTCTTGAAAAAAAATGGATTTTCAGTTCGTGGTATCTACGGAGGTTTTGAGGGGTCAAAATGAGAAGGCTCGGGGTTTGCCCACCCCCGAAGTCACCAAAGCCGTGGTCTCACCCCCTGCAGGTTTAATGGATGAGAGGTCTCCAACCTTGGCCACTTTAAGACTTGTGGACTTCAACTCCCAGAATTCCTCAGCCAGCTTTGCTGGCTGAGGAATTCTGGGAGTTGAAGTCCACAAGTCTTAAAGTGGCCAAGGTTGGAGACCCCTAACTTAAGATGACCCTTCTGGCCTCTTCCAACTCTATCATTCATGGCTGGCTGAGGAATCCTGGGAGTTGAAGTCCACAAGTCTTAAAGTTGCCAAGGTTGGAGACCCCTGCCCTAAGTTTTAGGAAAAGAAACAAACAGCTGAAGCGGAATGGCAAAAATGTACCCGGTGGGGCCCATTTCTGCCCTTGCTCGGACCACCCACCCCTTAATCCTGTCCCTTCCCTTCTTTGCAGATTTATGTGCGCGCAGCTGCCAAACCCCGTCCTGGACAGCATCAGTATCATTGACACGCCGGGCATCCTATCTGGGGAGAAGCAGCGGATAAGCCGAGGTGAGGCTTAAGAGGTTGTGTGGAGGGTTAAAAGTCCCGGGTTTTGCAGGACTTCTTCTACCCTCCCCAAGAAAGAAAAAAGTAAATAAATACAGGTTTTAAATGCAGGTAGTCCCGTATTTAGTGACAGCCCACTTAGTGCCCGTTCACTTAATGACCATTCAGAGTTACATCCCTGAAAAAAAATGACTTACGGCCATTTCTCACACTTACGACCGTTGCAGCGTCCCCTCGGTCATGTGATCAAAATTCAGGTGCTTGCCAACTGACTCGTATTCACGGGTGGGCTGCTAGGGGTTCGGGAGAACCTCTAAGATTCTGTAAGCTCTTCCCCCCCCCCCCATTTCCTCCCAAAAAAAGTCCATAAGGGATGAAGGGCTCTGTTTCCCACCTCCCCCTTCCCCACTGTCTGCAGCCCATTCCCAGGAAGGAATTGCATTCTGGGAGCAGAATAACACATTGGAAGGGACCTTGGAGGTCTTCTAGTCCAACCCGCTGCTGAAGTAGGAAACTGTATACCAGTTCGGACAAATGGCCGTCCAGTCTTTTCTTGAAATCGTCCAGTGTTGGAGCACCCACAACGTCTGGAAGCAATTTCCACAGATTGATTGATTGTTCTAGAGTCGCCTGCTTGAGTAGGGGGATGGACTAGAAGACCTCTGAGGTCCCTTCCAACTGCTGTTATTCTTTGTTCCATGCCTGGGGGGGGGAAATGTGGTTTCCCGTGGGGTGTGTGTGGATGAAATACAGCACCAGCCAAGGACTCGGTCGGATAAAAATAGCTGCCCGTTCTCAAATGCTTTTCCTTCCTTGACGGATCCCGGCGGGCACCCTCCTCGCTCTGGGGGAAGCCTTCCCATCCCAAGTTCTCCATCTGTGCCTCCCCCCCCAGCCACGGTTTGGGACACCAAGCGGTGCATTCCTCTCTTCGGGAACTCAGGATGGGAAGTTTCCTGGCTGAGTCCAAATTGGCCGGTGCGGGCAGGAAACGCTGCGATCCATGATAAGGCCCGGCTCGACCCCGGCGGGCGAGAAAACGTGGGTGTGGCGCCCAGCGAAATTCAGCGCGGGAGATTCGGCTGGGTTTGGAGCCCACGATTAGACAGGCTATAAAAAAGATGTTGAGACTCTAGAAAAAGTGCAGAGAAGAGCAACCAGGATGATGATGGGACTGGAGGCGAAAACATACGATGAACGGTTGCAGGAACTGGGCCTGGCTAGTCTAGTGAAGAGAAGGACCAGGGGAGACATAAGAGCATCTTCCAATATTTGAGGGGCTGCCACAGACAGGAGGGGGTCAAGCTATTTTCCAAGGCACCCAAAGGCCAGACAAGGAAGAATGGATGAAAACTGAACAAGGAGAGATTCAACCTGGAAATAAGGAGGAATTTTCTGACAGTGAGAACAATCAATCAATGGAACAGAAGTTGCCTTCAGAAGTTGTGGGAGCTCCATCAATGGAGGCTTTCAAGAAGAGACTGGACTGCCATCTGTCAGAAATGGTGTAGGGTCTCCTGCTTGGGCGGGGGGGTTGGACTAGATGACCTACAAGGTCCCTTCCAACTCTGTTAATCTGTAAAATCTGTAAACAATTGAGGGAACCAGGAATATCTGGCATGACAAAGAGAAGGACTAGGAGTGACATAATAAAATCTTCCAATATTTGAGGGGCTATCACAAAGAGGAGGGGGTCAACTTATTCTCCAAAGCACCTGAAGGCAGAACAAGAAGCAATGGATGGAAAATTATCAAAGAGTTCAAATCTCACCGGCTCAAGGTTGACTCAGCCTTCCATCCTTCTGAGATAGGTAAAATGAGGACCCAGATTGTTGGGGAAAATATAAATATATATTGCTTACTGGTGTAAACCGCTTAGAGAGTGCTTGCACTGTGAGGCGGTATATAAATTTCACAAATAAATAAATAAAATAAAGAGAGATCCAATTTAGAACTAAGCAGAAATTTTCTGATTGATGCAAAATAATCAATGGACCGGCTTGCCTTCAGAAGTTGTGGGAGCTTCATCACTAGAAGCTTTCAAGAAGAGACTGGACTGCCATCTGTCAGAAATGGTGTAGGGTCTCTTGCTTGGGCGGGGGGTTGGACTAGATGACCTCCAAGGTCCCTTCCAACTCTGTCATTCTGTAAACTACCACCAGATGCCCAATCCAACTCTCTTACTAGATGGGAGATTTACATGCAATGATTTTGCCTTCCAAGGGGAACATTTTTCTCTGCTGTTGCTACAGTTTTCCACAGGAAAATGTTCGGCTTTTTAAGAGTTTAATTGTTCCATAACTTGAAACTTGGCATAGATGAATAGTTTGGAGTGCCTGGGGTGGGTAAAAAATTGTAAGCTTTGGGCGTTTTTCCAGGTAGCGATCTGTTTTTTTAAAAAAACAACCTGCATATTTATGCAAGTGTAAATCTTGCCTGCTAAAATTGATGCATTTGTGTTTTTCTTTCCTCGATTTTCCGTGGCCATTGTAAATGCTGAGACGTAAGCATGAGCATAAATCTGAAGATTGGTAAAAATATACAGCCCTTTATTTCTGAGTTGTTTGTAAAGTAGGGAGATTGCTTACAGCA
Source organism: Diadophis punctatus similis (assembly GCA_023053685.1). Classification (NCBI taxonomy): domain Eukaryota; kingdom Metazoa; phylum Chordata; class Lepidosauria; order Squamata; family Dipsadidae; genus Diadophis; species Diadophis punctatus. The sequence continues at coordinate 10,378,349 of JALIGW010000011.1, read as the reverse complement.
GAGGTCTTCAAACTTGGCAACTTTAAGACTTGTGGACTTCAACTCCTAGAATTCTCCAGCCAGAATTCTGAGAGTTGAAGTCCAGAAGTCTTAAAGTTGCCAAGTTTGGGGACCTCTGGGTTCCAGCATTCTAAAAAAAAGTGCTTTGTGTTGGTTGAAACCCTGGCAATTAAAATGGTCATAGAATAGAATAGAATAGAATAGAATAGAATAGAATAGAATAGAATAGAATAGAATAGAATAGAATAGAATAGAATAGAATAGAATAGAATAGAATAGAATAGAATAGAATAGAATTCTTTATTGGCCAAGTGTGATTGGACACACAAGGAATTTGTCTTTGGTGCATATGCTCTCAAGTGTACATAAAAGAAAAGATACATATGTCAAGAATCATAAGGTACAACACTTAATGATTGTCATAGGTTATAAATAAGCAATCAGGAAACAATCAATATTAATATAAATCGTAAGGATACAAGCAACAAGTTACAGTCATAAGTGGGAGGAGATGGGTGATAGGAACGATGAGAAAAACTAACAGTAATAGTAATGCAGCCTAGTGAATAGTTTTACAGTGGTGAGGGAATTATTTGTTTAGCAGAGTGATGGCATTCGGGAAAAAACTGTTCTTGTGTCTAGTTGTCTTGGTGTGCAGTGCTCTATAGCGTCGTTTTTAGGGTAGGAGTTGAAACAGTTTATGTCCAGGATGCGAGGGGTCTGTAAAATATTTTCACAGCCCTCTTTTTGACTCGTGCAGTATACAGGTCCTCAATGGAAGGCAGGTTGGTAGCAATTGTTTTTTTCTGCAGTTCTGATTATCCTCTGAAGTCTGTGTCTGTCTTGTTGGGTTGCAGAACCGAACCAGACAGTTATAGAGGTGCAGATGACAGACTCAATAATTCCTCTGTAGAACTGTATCAGCAGCTCCTTGGGAAGTTTGAGCTTCCTGAGTTGGCGCAGAAAGAACATTCTTTCGAAGTGGTCCTAAGTCACTCTAGCCCAGTAAGTTGGTTTCTGTAATACAGGCAGTCCTCCACTTAGGACCACAGTTGAGCCCAACATTTATGTCACTAAGTGAGAATTTTGTTAAGTGGGCTTTGCCCCGTTTTACGACCTTTCTTGCCACACTTCAATCCATTTAATTAAACTTGTTAAGGGAATCACTGCAGTTGTTAAATCAGTAACACGATTGTTAACTGAATCTGGCTTCTTCCCCTTGATTTTGCTTGTCAGAAGGTCGCAAGAGGGGATCACATAACTCCGGGACACTGCGATGGTCATAAATGTGAGTCAGTTGCCAAGCATCCAAATTTTGATAATATGAATAGAATAAAATAACAAGAGTTGGAAGGGACCTTGGAGGTCTTCTAGTCCAACCCCCTGCTTAGGCAGGACACCCTACACCACTTCAGACAAATGGTTATCCAACACCTTCTTTAAAACTTCCAGTGTTGGAGCATTCACAACTTCTGGTGGCAAGCTGTTCCACTGATTAATTGTTCTAACTGTCAGGAAATTTCTCCTTAGTTCTAAGTTGCTTCTCTCCTTGTTTAGTTTCCACCCATTGCTTCTTGTTCTACCCTCTGGAGAATAGTTTGACTCCCTCTTCTTTGTGGCAACCCCTGAGATTTTGGAACACTGCTATCATGTCTTCCCTGGTCCTTCTCTTCGCTAGACTAGGCATGCCCAGTTCCTGCAACCGTTCTTCATATGTTTTAGCCTCCAGTCCCCTAATCATCTTTGTTGCTCTTCTCTGCACTTTTTCTAGAGTCTCGACATCTTTTTTCCTTAGGGAGAAATGTGACCTCAGGGATGCTACATCCTCTTTTAACGACCCCATAATCCCTTGCAGGGTGGAGTCTGGGCAATTGAATGCAGCTGAGTGTTTTAGTGGCCGGATGCCCTTCCTGTTGCCAATGCGGAGTTTTTTTTTCAGCGGATATATTCTCAGTGTGCCCAGAGAGAGAAATATCTGCCTCTACCTAGGATCGAACTCGCAGCCTCCTGATTGTGAGGCGAGAGCTCCACCTCTAGGCCACTGCACCACTCACCTTAGGGATGCTACAATGGTCGTAAATGTGAATAACGGTCATAAGTCATTTTTTCGGTGCCGTTGTAACTTTGAACAGTCACGAAACGAACTGTTGTAAGTCAAGGATTACCTGTAACCTGCTTTGGAATATTTTGAATTTTTCCATCTTTTGGAGGTGAAACAAACCAGACCAGCTATCGGAGGCAAAATGCCTGTTATAAAACACTCCTTTTTGAAAAGCAGTGATTTATTTGCCTCTTAAAGAGACCCAGCATAGAAGATGTTGAGCTGACATGATAACCGAGACCCTAGAAAGAGAAGAGCCACAAAGATGATTAACAGATTAATAGAGTTGGAAGGGACCTTGTAGGTCATCTAGTCCAACCCCCCGCCCAAGCAGGAGTCCCTACACCAGTGATGGTGAACCTTTTTTTGCTTGGGTGCCAAAAGGGCACGCATGCCAGTGGAATAGCGTGCGCACACGTGCCCAGATCCATAATGCAATGCCCTCCCCCCACCCATGCGCGCACAACACACACCCCGGCACTGCTCCCCCCTGCGCATGCGCGCAGACCTCACTGAAGCCTCTGGACTTCCGGTTGGCCCGTTGTGCCATTTTTCGCCCTCCCCAGGCTTCAGGACAACCTCCAGAGCCTGTGGATGGCGAAAGATGGGCCCAACGGGCCTACAAGAAGTTTGGAAATGAACTTCCGGTAGGCCCGTTGGGCTGTTTCCTGAAGCCTGGGGAGGGTGAAAACGGCCTCCCCCCCGCCCTCCGGAAGGCCGAAAATCAGCTGGCCAGTGTGCACATGCACGCTGGAGCTGACATAGGGCAACGCCTCGCGTGCCCTCAGATATGGCTCCGCATGCCACCTGTGGCACGCGTGCCATAGGTTCGCCATCACAGCTCTACACCATTTCTGACAGATGGCAGTCCAGTCTCTTCTTGAAAGCTTCCAGTGATGAATTTATTTATTTAGCGTATGGCTGGTCACACACAATATTAAAACACTTCATTTTTACAAATTAAAAACAGTTAAAACAGTAACAGTTAAAACCTAAAAAGGGAAACAGAAATAACATTTCAAAGCTTAATATCAAGTTTGGAGATTCAGTCAGTAGCTGCCGTTGTTGTGCAGAGGAAGTCCCTACAGTCTCCTGGATATCTTCTGTTAGGGCATTCCCTCACTATATGCTGAATAGTCTGTCGAGGAGCCCCGCAATCACATTGTGCTGAAGGTGTCTTTCCCCATTTATGCAAGGAGTCAGAACACACCCCATGGGTTGTTCTAATTCTATTATATGTCACCCACATGTATCGGGGTAGGCCAAATCCTGGAGGTAGAACTACTAGGGCTAATGTGCCCAGAGACATCTTGGGAGGTGCAGCTATTCCACGCCTCCATCCACTTTTGTGTGATGTTCTGATGGTCAGCCATCAACTTACGCGCTGTCAAGAGTGGTGGTGATGAAGATCCCACAACTTCCGAAGGCAACTTCTGTTCCATGGGTTGATTGTTCTCACTGTCAGAAAATTCTTCCTTATTTCTAGGTTGAATCTCTCCTTGATCAGTTTCCATCCATTATTCCTTGTCTGGCCTTCCACTGCTTTGGAAAATCGCTTGACCCCCTTCCTCCTCTCTGGGGCAGCCCCTCAAATATTGGAAGGCTGCTATCCTGTCTCCCCTGGTCCTTCTCTTCACTAGACTATCCATGCCCAGTTCCTGCAACCGTTCATCGTATGTTTGAGCCTCCAGTCCCCTCATCCTCTTGGTTGCTCTTCTCTGCACTCTTTCTAGAATCTCAACATCTCAACAGTGTTCTAGGTGTGGTTTTACTAAGGCTTTACAGAGTGGTATTACTACCTCCCTTGATCTTGATTGTATCCCTCTGTTAATGCAGCTTAAGATTGCGTCGGCTTTTCTGGCTAATAAGGTGATTAGGGGACTGGAGGCTAAAACATATGAAGAAGGGTTGCAGGAATTGGGAATGTCTAGTCCAATGTCTAGTCTAGTTCAAACTTTTTGAAGTTGAGTCCAGAAGTCTTAAAATTTGCGAGTTTGGAGACCTCTGGTCTAGTCAAACAAAGAGAAGGATCACAAGCGACATGAGAGCAGCTTAAAGTGCATTAGTCCTTTTTAAAGCGCACTAGAAACATTTTAAATATTGCACTGGAGTGTCTCTAAAAAGCATTAAAGGGGATTTTGGTGGAAGCATAAGAGAAATTGCAAGTAACTTAGAGGTGGGGGGAGGTTGCCTCGACAGCGTTGTGACAGGTTTAGCAACACACAAGCACTAAGTTTTGGGTTTCCCCTGCAGGAAGCTATAACAGGAAAACATTGAACTGCTGAGATCAGAAAAATCGGGTTGGAAACTGGGCCACTCACCCCATCAGGGCCTGCAAAATGCTGATGCCATTTTTCTGACCCTGAGAAAATTGCAAATAATTTAAAAAATAAAAAACATCCTTAAGCATTTTGTGGATTTGTTTTAAAAATTTCTTTGTGTTTCTGGTCAGCAAAACGGGGATATTCGTCGACTGCTTTTTTTTGTCCAAGCCTCTTGACACGAGTTTCTTTCGCTTTTTTCTTCAAGACCGAAGTTGTGGATGTGAAATGAGAGGTCTTGATATTTGTTCAGTTTTTGAGGAGTAAAACTGAAAATCTTGGAACTGCATTTGATTCCTGGAATTGTGTTTCAGAGATTAATGCAGGTGGTCCTTGACTTATGACCACAGTTGAACCCAAAATTTCTGTTGCTATGTCAAAAAGATGTTGAGACTCTAGAAAGAGTGCAGAGAAGAGCAACCAGGATGATTCGGGGACTGGATACTAAAACATACGAAGAACAGTTGCAGGAACTGGGCATGGCTAGTCTAGTGAAGAGAAGGACCAGGGAAGACATGATAGCAGTCTTTTAATATTTGAGGGGCTGCTAGAGAGGAGGGGGTCAAGCTATTCTCCAAAGCTTGGAGACAAGGAATAATGGATGGAAACTGATCAAGGAGAGATTCAACCTGGAAATAAGGAGGAATTTCCTGACAGTGAGAGCCATCAACCCATGGAACAGAAGTTGCCTTCAGAAGTTGTGGGAGCTTCATCCCTGGAGGCTTTCAAGAAGAGACTGGACTGTCATCTGTCAGAAATGGTGTAGGGTCTCCTGCTTTTGGGGGGGTTGGACTAGATGACCTACAAGGTCCCTTCCAACTCTGTTAATCTGTCTCACTTGACAGCAGAAATGTTGGGCTCAATTGTGGTCGTACATCGAGGACTACCTGGACATCAATAAAACCAATCCTTATGTGCCCGGCTGACCCGCTCCACATTCTTGGCACGCTCGTGTGACCGAAGTGGATCCGTCCACCCTGAGTGTTTTTTCCCTTTCTTCAAAATGACTAACATCTAGACAGAATTGGAGTTTTCCTGTCGCAGAGGCCTTTGGGAGGGGTGCAGTTAAGTGCATGCATAGAATTTTTCCCCCTTTCTGGAGAAATTCTCCGTGCATCTCCCTCCCTGAGTGCATATTTCCATTGTTTGCAAATAGGTTTGAGAGCCAGAAATGACTTCAGGGTGGAACTGCTCTCCGTCCCGCCCTCTTACAAGAAAGCTGGCTTGTGCAACCTTAGATATTTTTCTGTCCTTTGCCTTCCTGGATTTGAGACAAAAGAACCGTCTTTCTTCCTCTCCGTGGCTCCCTGTAAGCTCTCTGCTTTGGCAGAGTAGCAGGGCTTCCCTCCGGAGAAAATAAAGGTTCTAGTCCTCAGGATTCAGAAGAAAAGGGAGAGATTTGGACTCGGTGCGAATGCAGACAAGGATGGGAGCATGGATGGGATCCCCCAGCTTGCTCAATTGATGGAATTTGCAAGATGGCTAAATTAAACTTCTTTGTTTAGGGGGGAAACAATATCTGCATTTGTGGCGGAGTGGAAATCCCATAATAGACTTTTTGCATAAAATGGAAAAAATGCACTTACAATTTGTGGTTTTGGCGATTAGGGGAAAATATGGAGAAAACAGTGGGCTCTTTTTTTTGTAATCCTAGACTAGAGGAAGAGATATTTTTGAAATTGTACTTAGATTTGCTGCAATGGAAATCCCAAGTTTGCTTCCTTCTCCCCCGCCTCCCCCCTTTTCCTTCCTTCCTTCCTTCCTTCCTTCCTTCCTTCCTTCCTTCCTTCCTTCCTTCCTTCCTTCCTTCTCTTTTCTCTTCTTCCCTCCCTCCCTCCCTCCCTTCTCTTCCTATCTATCTGTCTCTCTTTTCTTTCCTTCCTTCCTTCCCTGCCTCTTTTCCTTCCTTCTTCCCTCCCTCCCTCCCTTCTCTTTCTATCTATCTGTCTCTCCCTTCCTTCCTTCCTTCCTTCCTTCCCTGCCTCTTTTCCTCCCTTCTTCCCTCCCTCCCTCCCTCCTCTTTCTATCTATCTGTCTCTTTTCTTTCCTTCCTTCCTTCCTTCCTTCCTTCCTTCCTTCCTTCCTTCCTTCCTTCCTTCCTTCCTTCCTTCCTTCCTTCCTTCCTTCCTTCCTTCCTTCCTTCCTTCCCTGCCTCTTTTCCTTCCTTCTTCCCTCCCTCCCTCCCTCCCTCCCTTCTCTTTCTATCTATCTGTGTCTCTCTTCCTTCCTTTGTTTCTGTTTTCTTAAAAAGATTTCTTTCCTTTTCTGTTCTGTTCTTTTATGTTCTTCATTTGTGTTTTTTGTAAAACATTTTAATAAACATTTATTTTTTAAAAATACAATTCTAGTCCTCATGGTTCAGAAGGAAACAGGGAGGTTTGGGCTCAGCAGGAAACCCTAGTGGGATGGTAGAGTCCTTTTCAAAGACACGTTGCATACAGATAGTCTTCGACTTACAACTGGGTTCTTATCGGCAGTTCAGAGCGACGACAGACTTCTCTGGGGTACATACGACCTGGTTCTGACGGCCAGGTGTTTCCTTTCCCCCCCCCCCCACGTTATATGACCCCTCTGGGCTGCACTGCACAACCGGCCTGTGACCGCCTTTTAAGACATTTTCACCCAAACCTGCCATTTACTCTCAGTTTTCAGCAAAGCCAGCCTATAAGACACCCATTGGTTCACTTAATGACCACAGGATTTGCTTAATGTCCGTTGCACACACAAAAAAAGTCATTTGACTTGGGGGACTTGGGTTTTTGACCCTCACCACATACAACTCCTACGGGGCAGCCCCATTGCGGCTTTAAGACAAAGGCACCCCCTCTAATTGTGGTTTTAAATTCGAGTTTTGGTTCCTCGGACAGGCAGGACTGTTGCTAGGGGCAGCAATCTTGTTGGGAAGGCCAGGTTCAACTGGTAAAAGGTGAAAGGGCAGTGGGGCCTCGGTTGAGCATCTCTCGGACCCTGGTAGCTTTCTGACGGCTGGACTCCCAACTCCTAGAATTCCCCAGCCAAGCTTTGCTGGGTTTTGAATTCTGGGAGTTGGAGTCCACCTGTCTGAAAGCTGCCAAGGTTGAGAAACATTGTCTATACCACAGAACAGAATAGAATGGAATGAGCTGGAAGGGGACCTTGGAGGTCTTGTAGTCCAGCCCCCTGCTGAAGCAGGAGAACCTATACCAGTGATGGCAAACCTTTTTTTTTGCTCAGGTGCCAAAAGGGTGCGCGCACGCACAATAGCGTGCATGTGTGTGCCCACACCCATAATGCAATGCCCCCCCTGCGCATGCGTGCACAATCCCTTCACACATGCATGCGTACAGGCCTCACTGAAGCCTCCGGACTTTTGTTAGGCCCGTTGGGCTGTTTTTCGCCCTTGCCAGTCTTCAGGAAAGCCTCGGAGCCTGTGGATGGTGAAAAATGGGCTGTTCCGATAGGCGAACTTCCGATAGGCCCGTTGGGCTGTTTTTTGCTCTCTCCAGGCTTCAGGAATGGCCCAACAGGCCTACCGGAAGTTCGGAAACAAACTTCCGGTAGGCCCATTGGGTCCGTTTTTCGCCATCCACAGGCTCCGGAGGCTTTCCTGGGGAGGGTGAAAAATGGCCTCCCCCCCTCTCAGGTCGAAAATCTGCTGGCCAGCGTGCACATGCGTGCTGGAGCTGACATAGGGCAACGCCTCGTGTGCCCTCAGATACAGCTCTGCGTGCCTGTCCAGTCTCCTCTTCTTCTTTTTTCTTGTCGAAACTTTTTATTTATTTATTCAAAAAGTTTTATTAGTACAAAGTACAAACATTTTTCTCTTTTCTCCCCCCTTCTCCCCCAACCCCTCCCCACCCCCCCTTACCCTCCCCCCTCTCACCCACCCTGTCTTCCCAGATAAAGCACAAGGTATAGTATTCAATAAACATAAAACTAAAATATGCTAACGAATTATTAATTTCAAACTTTTTCTAGTTCTTTAACTCCTTGTTACTCAAACCCTTTTAAACATAATCTAAAAATTAGGCGTTTATCATTAATAAACTATTTGAGTCTTCTTGATCTTATACTTTTTTTTTAATATAATCAGTCCATCTACTCCATTCCAATATATATCTTTCATTTGAATGGTCCTTAAGATATGATGAAATTTTAGCCATTTCAGCCAGATGTGCAACTTTTAATGTCCATTCTTCAATAGTAGGTGTATCTTCTTTCTTCCAATACTGTGCCACCAGTAACCTGGCAGCTGTTATTAAATTCAAAACCAATTTAGTCTCTATTACAGTACAATCCGTAATTATTCCCAACAGAAAAAACTGTGGTGTAAACTTTATCTTTTTCTTTAAGATATTTTGAATAATCCACCATATTTTTATCCAAAAAGCCTTAATTTTTTTACATGTCCACCATATATGAAAGTATCTAGCATAATCACATTCTCATCTCCAACATTTAGGTTGTAAATTTGGATACATACAAGCTAGTTTTTTGGGATCTAAATGCCATCTGTAAAGCATTTTATAAAAATTCTGTCTCTTCTTAAAAACCTCCAATAATGGAGCAGCCACGATCTCTGGTGGCAAGCTGTTCCACTGGTTAATTGTTCTCACTGTTGGGAAGTCTCTCCTTAATTCCAGGTTGGATCTCTCCTTGATTATTTTCCATCCGTTGCTTCTTGTCCTGCCTTCAGGGGCTTTGGAAGACAGGTTGACCCCTCTTCTTTGTGGCAGCCCCTCAAATATTGGAAGACTGCTATCCTGTCTCCCCTGGTCCTTCTCTTCACTAGACTAGCCAGGCCCAGTTCCTGCAACCGCTCTTCGTATGTTTTAGCCTCCAGTCCCCTCATCATCCTGGTTGCTCTTCTCTGCACTCTTTCTAGAGTCTCAACATCTTTTTTATAGTGTGGGGACCAAAAGTGGATGCAGTACTCTAGGTGTGGCCTTACGTGAGAGTACAAAGCAATACACGAGAGGAGAAAGTTTGAATTTGCAAAGCTCATCCTGGCAGGGGACTTAGGAGTGGTGCGGTGGCCTAGAGGTGGAGCTCTCGCCTCACAATCAAGGAGGCTGTGAGTTCGATCCTAGGTAGAGCCAGATATTTCTCTCTCTGGGCAAAATGAGAATATATCTGCTGAACAAAACTCCGAATTGGCGACAGGAAGGGCATCCGGCCATTAAAACACTCTGCTAGCTCCATTCACTTGCCCAGACTCCACCCCACAAGGGATTATGGGGTCATTAAAAGAAGATGATGATCCTGGCAGGGGACTTGAACCATCCCCGGTTGCATGCCAAGCTTGTGGCTTTTGATCTGGACGAGTTGGCCGTACGAATTCAGCTCCTCTGAACGAGTTGGACTTTCCTAACGGGACTGGCCAGGCGTCTCCAGCCACTGACCTCTGCCTCGGTTTCCCCGCAGGTTATGACTTTGCCGCCGTGCTGGAGTGGTTCGCAGAGCGTGTTGACCGCATCATCCTGCTCTTCGACGCTCACAAGCTGGACATCTCGGACGAGTTTTCGGAGGTGATCAAGGGCCTGAAGAACCACGAGGACAAGATCCGGGTGGTGTTGAACAAGGCGGACCAGATCGAGACGCAGCAGCTGATGCGAGTCTACGGGGCGCTGATGTGGTCGCTGGGCAAGATCATCAACACCCCGGAGGTGGTGCGTGTCTACATCGGATCCTTCTGGTCGCACCCGCTGCTCATCCCGGACAACCGTAAACTATTCGAGGCGGAGGAACAAGATCTCTTCAAGGACATCCAGTCGCTGCCCCGGAACGCCGCCCTCCGGAAACTGAACGACCTCATCAAGAGGGCCCGGCTGGCCAAGGTCAGTGTTCTGACCCAGATCCCCGAAGACGACAAACCCTGAAGCAATTATTCCTTTTTTAGGAGCGCCAGCAGCCCCGTCAAAAAAGATTCTCTCTCACCGCAGGCTAATAAGTCTGTCAAGGCAAGGAGATGAATAGTTGTCTGCCCCACCTATTCATCTCCGCCCCCCGCCTTTTATCCCCAGACCTAGGGTGGGGCTTCGCTAGCAGCGATGGTTCTTCCATCCCAAGGACCGGCCCATAGATTTCCACTGCTCTCCTCTCCTCTGCCTTCTGCACATCCGCACATCAGGCACTGGGCCCAGCTGTTCCTCCTCTTCCCCATCAGCCACCTCCAGGCCTGGGGGATGTTTACTCTCCATCTGAGGGCTGACGAATGGCCCAGGCTCTGCCTCTGTCTCTCTCTCTACCAGCTCCATTCCCTCTTCCACCTCGGAGCTTTCAGGTTGCCTTGATGCTGACCCTGACTCCCACGCCTCCTCATCTGATTCGGCTTCTGACAGGCCACCCGTCCAGACATTTAGGGGATGAAGGAGACTGCAGTGGCAATGGGGGACAGGTAGCATTGGGCATCTTTAAGAGTCTGGCTAGGATGCAGTGGTCTGTCAGGTGCAAAAAATCAGGACCGCACGTTAAGAGTGTTTAGCAATCGCACTGATAAGGTAGTCCTCGAACTTATAACAGTTCACTTAGTGACCGCTCGAAGTTACGGCACTGAAAAAAGTGACTTATGACCGTTTTTCACACTTATGACCATTGTGGCAGCCCCATGGTCACGTGACCAAAATTCAGACCTTTGGCAACCAACTCGTATTTATGACAGTCACAGTGTCCCGGGATCATGTGATCACCTTTTGCAACCTTCTGACAATGGGGAAGCCAGATTCGCTTAACAACCATGTTACTAATTTAACAACTGCAGTGATTCACTTAACCACCCTGGCAAGGAAGGTTGTAAAATGGGGCAAAATTCACCCAACAAAGGTCTCACTTAGCAACAAAAAAAAATTGGCCTCAGTTGTGGCCATAAGTTGAGGACTACCTATATACCACTTCATAGTTGAATTCTAGTTAAAGTGATTTTATTGCTCTTGCCTACAGAAAATAGTCTCGTTTAAAGGTTAGCAGAGAAGGAATTCAAGAGGATTTAAACCATTTGTGAGAATGTAACGATTCCAGGCTAATTCCTTTCTTGACACCGCCCCCAGGCTCTACCTATCCTCCTCCTTACACAGGCAGGAAGGCAGACAGGACCCTAATCGGGATTCCCTATGCACTGTCACCCATGCCCTAGTCACGTCACGTCTGGACTACTGTAATGCTCTCTATATGGGGCTCCCCATGAAGAGCACCCGGAGGCTCCAACTGATCCAGAATGCAGCCGCGCGGGTGGTTTCGGGGGCTAATTGGCGCTCCCATATAACACCCCTCCTGCGCGAGCTGCACTGGCTTCCGGTGGTCTACCGGGTGCGCTTCAAGGTGCTTGTTACTATCTTTAAAGCGCTCCATGGCATTGGACCTAGGTATCTCCGAGACCGCCTGCTGCCACAAACTACCTCCCATCGACCAGTGCGCTCCCACAGAGAGGGCCTCCTCGGGGTGCCATCAGCCAAGCAGTGTAGGCTGGTGACGCCCAGGAGGAGGGCCTTCTCTGTGGGAGCACCCACCCTCTGGAATCAGCTCCCTCCAGACTTAAGAACCATTCACGACCTGTCCACTTTCCGCCGTGCCCTCAAGACGTATTATTTTTATCAAGCCGGGCTGGCGTGAAAAAGTTTTTGGGGTTTTTAAAATTTTAAGATTTTACCAAATTTTAATTGTATTAAATCAGGGCCACATCGAATATTTTCTTTTAAATGTATATATATATTAATGTTTATATTGTGTTTTTACTTGGCTGTTCACCGCCCTGAGTCCCCTGGAGAAGGGCAGTATATAAATTTAATTAAACTAAACTAAACTAAACTAAAGCAGGGTTGTCAAACTCGCGGCCCATGGGCCAGATGCGTCACGCACTGGCCACACCCATGCCCGGTTTAGCAAAGGGGGGAAAGTTCCTATACATCATGTGACGACGCGAATTTGACACCCCTGCCCTAAAGCAAAGGTCTCCAAACATAGCAACTTCAAGACCCATGCTGGCTGGGGAATTCTGGGAGTTGAAGTCCACAAGTGTTAAGGTTGCCAAGTTTGGGGACCCCTGCCCTAAAAGCACCCCATTGTACGGGAGAGCAGACTGGTCTCTTGACCCCTCCTGTAAATACAGGTAGTCCTCGATTTATGACCATGATTGGGACTGGTATTTCTTTTCACAAGTCAAGGCAGTCATAAAGCGAGTCACCAGAACTGATTTGACCACCATTTTGTGACCTTTTTTTTTTTGCCAAGGTAGTTAAGGGAGGAAGTCAAAAGATTTCCTTCTTTAAAAACTTTTCAAGGGCTTTTGTTTAAATGTCCAACAATTACCACTGACTTCTTAACCCCCCCCCCCAAAAAAGTTTTAAAGTTTAAAAATTAGATGTGTATTTATTTATTCTTTCACTGCGTGTCTGTACTGGCTCCCTTCATAGAAAATCTGGCCTTTGGGGGTATTAATTTCCCAAAGCCGAGACTAGGGATGGCTCAGAAAATTTCCCACAAAAACGCGTTCTATTTTTAGGAATGTGCTGTTTTTGTGAACGCATAAACAGCCCCAGCAGAATCCTTCTAGGGCAGGGGTCTCCAACCTTGGCAACTTTAAGACTTGTGGACTTCAATTCCCAGAATTCTGGCTGGAGAATTCTGGGAGTTGAAGTCCACAAGTCTTAAAGTTGCCAAGGTTGGAGACCCCTGTAGGACACAGCTCTCTTAAAAGCTCCCTTTGTGGAAACACTCTTTCTTTCTTTCTTTCTTTCTTTCTTTCTTTCTTTCTTTCTTTCTTTCTTTCTTTCTTTCTTTCTTTCTTTCTTTCTTTCTTTATTGTTTATTGTTTGTTTATTTATTATTATTATTATTTATTTATTATTTATTTTTATTTATTTATTTATTATTTATTTTATTATTTATTTATTATTTATTTATTATTTATTTATTTTTATTTATTTTTATTTATTTTTATTTATATTTATTTATATTTATTTATTTATTTATTTATTTATTTATTTATTTATTCGAAGTTCTTCTATGCCGCCCTACTCCCTCAGGACTCAGGGCGGTGTACAACATTTTAGGGAACATCAAATAAATTGTTAAAAACAGTTTAAAACATTTTTTTAAAAAAAACATACACATCATACATGCATGGGGGGAGACGTCAGATGGAAGGTCGTCTCAAACTCACCCCGCCTGCAGGAAGAGCCATGTCTTGATGGCTTTCCGGAAGGCCAGCAGGGTGGGGATGATTCAGATATCCGGGGGGGGAGTTGGTTCCAGAGAATAGCAGACCCTACAGAGAAGGCCCTCCCCCTAGGCCCCACCAGTCGGCACTCTTTGGCTGACGGGACCTGGAGGAGACCCACTCTTTAATATGGGTGGGGTGGGGGGAGAATCTGCATTAATGACCCCATTGAGGAAAAATGGATGGTGCACCTGGGTGAGTGGAATGTGGGTAGAATTCCCTGAAATTGGGATTTAAAATTTAAATTTAACTCAAACCAGAGGTGGGTTCCTACCGGTTCTAACTGGTTCTTTAGAACTGTTAGTAGACTAGTGATGACATCACGGAGCCGGTTCTGTCGGTGCCACTCTGTGGGCGCCGCCATCTTATTTTTTGCTTCTGCGCATGTGCAGAAGCTTGGGTTTTGGCACTGCGCATGCGCGCGCGCCCATGTGGCGCGGGGAGGAAATGAACCAGTGGCGAGGTAAGTTTGTATGCCGCCCAGTCTCTCTGTGGAGTGGGCGGCATACAAATGCAACTAATAAATAATGAATAAATAAATAGAACCCACCCCTGACTCAGACCTTAAATCGGCCCTTTGTTTTTGCAGCAATGTCCACATGTACAGTTGTCTGGCTCGCTTCAAGAGACGTACTAAAATGCACTGCAATCAAAAGTGAAATCCCAGTTAACCTTTGAACTTTGTAACATGCACCCCCAGCAAAGGGAGAACTTCTTCCTTTTTTTCTGCTTCCCCCCCCCCCAAAATTAATGTTTGATGTGCTAAAGGGAAAAAAAAACCCCAACCCTTTTTTCTGAAAGAGTTTTGCAGAAGAACAAAAGAACAGTGTGTGTGCTTTTTAAATAAATGCAGCCAATTAAAAGGAGAAGTCACGCACAGCAAAATCTGATCTTTGTGAAAGTTTTGAGGGAATTAGAAAAATGTCCAGAAAACTCCCCTTCTGAGTTCCTGACCCAAGTTGGCTTATTCTTGTCAAGTTCCATAAAACTTCCTTTGTGTTTTGCAAAGGTTTCCCCACTACTACACATATCCAGGTTTTGCCAACTTTAGGAAGTATGGGACTTCACCTCCCAGAATTCCCCGGCCGAGGTTAATAGACACTGCCATACAGCAATAGGGGAATCACTTGTCTCAATTAATACATAGTCCTCGGCTTACGACCGTTCGTTCACCAGCCATTCAAAGTTACAATGGGGGGGGGGATTCACAAGGCGATATAAGTAGTCCTTCACTTACAACCATTAGTTTAGTGGCTGTTTGAAGTTACAAGGGCAACTCTAATGACAGTAATAATGAAAAAAAGTTACTTATGACCAGTCCTTGCATTTATGACCGTCACATCACATCACATGATCAAAATTCAGGCACTTGTAAATACACCTGCATGAATTTACAACAGTTGCAGAGACCTGGGGTCACGTGATCTCGGGGGAGCTTCAAACAAGCAAAGTCACTGGGTAAAGTTAAGTCGCTTAATAACTCTGGGATTCGTTTAATGACCATGTCAAGAAAGGTTGTAAAATTGGACGCAGCTCACTTAATGCTTCAGTTAAATTTTGGCCCCCATTTTAGTAAGTTGAGGGCTAAGCTGGACTGGATTTGTATTTCTTGGATGAGACACCACCAGGAGATGCCAAAGCTATAGATTAGATTTAAAAGCCCCCCCCCCCAAATCTGGAAGGTGATAGCAAACCATTTTTTTGTATCACTGGTACGAAAACTACCAAGTTAAGAATCACGATTTGACTTGAGATTGCCTTTCTTCCTGTTTCTTAAAATTAAAATTATGTTTCTTAACCTTAAACAATGCTGGCTGTGGAATTCTGGGAGTTGAAGTCCAGATCTCTTCAAGTGGCCACGATTTAGAAACACCGGTTTAAGGGCTTTAAGCCAATTTGGATCTGAATTTATTTTTAGGTCTGCTTTGACCCCTTTCAAATTTTCTAACCCCCTGAGAGCCGCATGGGAAGATGTGTTGAGGGCACATCGGTCAACGGCATTGCACTGGCTGGTTTGAAGAGCTGCCCCCTCCTTCTGTTAATTTTATTTTATTTTATTTTATTTTATTTTATTTATTTATTTATTTATTTATTTGTGACATTTATTTGTGACATTTATTTTGTGACATTTATATACCACCTCACAGTGCAAGTACTCTCTAAGCGGTTTACACCATTAAGCAATGTATATATTTATATTGCCCCCCCAACAATCTGGGTCCTCATTTTACCTACCTCGGAAGGATGGAAAGCTGAGTCAACCTTGAGCCGGTGAGATTTGAACCGCTGACCTGCGGATCACAGTCAGCTAAAGTGACCTGCAGTACCCCACTCTAACCTTCTGCGCCACCTCGGCTCTTTTATTTTATAACAGCCCTAGATCCAACACTGGGCCTTATCCAACAAATTCTTTGGTGAGAAAAGTAAAGTCTTACACTTAGGCAAGAAAAACCAAAAGTACACATATAAATTGGGTGAAATCAGGCTTAATAGCAGTAACTGTGAGAGGGATCTTGGAGTCTTAGTGGAAACCAGTTAAACATGAGCCAGCCGTGTGCAGCGGCAGCCAAAAAAGCCAATGCAACCCTAAGTTGCATTAACAGAGGGATACAATCAATATCAAGGGAGGTACTAATACCATTCTTTAAAGCCTTAGTAAGACCACACCTAGAATATTGCATCCAGTTTTGGTGACCACACTATAAAAAAGACGTTGAGACTCTGGAAAGAGTGCAGAGAAGAGCAACCAGGATGATGAGGGGACTGGAGGCTAAAACATACGAAGAACGCTTGCAGGAACTGGGCCTGGGTAGTCTAGTGAAGAGAAGGACCAGGGGAGACCGGATAGCAGTCTTCCAATATTTGAGGGACCGCCCCAGAGAGAAGGGGGTCAAGCTATTTTCCAAAGCACCTGAAGGCCAGACAAGGAATAATGGATGGAAACTCATCCAGGAGAGAAGCAACCTGGAATTAAGGAGAAACTTCCTAACAGCGAGGACAATTAACCAGTGGAACAGCTTGCCACCAGAAGTTGTGGGTGCTCCATCACTGGAGATTTTTTTAAAGAAGAAACTGGACAGCCACTTATATGGAACTGTATAGGGTCTCCCGTTTGAGCAGTGGGGTTGGACTAGAAGACCTCCGAGGTCCCTTCCAGTTCTGTATTCTGGTTTCCCCTACTTCGCTTCTGAGAAGGTTGCAAGTGGTGTCCACATGACCCCCGAGATGCCGCAACTGTCGTAAATAACATGCCGGTTGCCAAGCACCCACATTTTTTATCCCGTGACCATGGGGAAGGGTGCGTTGGTCGTAAGGGTGAAAACCAGTCATAAATCATCTTTTTCAGTGCCTTGATAACTTTGAACAGTTGCTAAATGAATGGTCCTAGGTGTATTCTAAGGCAGGGGTCTCCAACCTTGGCCACTTGAAGACTTGTGGACTTCAACTCCCAGAGTTCCTCAGCCAGCTTTGCTGGCTGAGGAATTCTGGGAGTTGAAGTCCACAAGTCTTCAAGTGGCCAAGGTTGGAGAGCCCTGTTCTAAGGCTCCTTCTGCCAGTCCAGGGTGACTCGGTCCAGAAGCCCCCTCCTCAACCCCTCCCCCTTCTGCTTCTTGGCAGGTCCACGCCTACATCATCAGTTCTTTGAAGAAGGAGATGCCCAACGTCTTCGGCAAAGAGAGCAAGAAGAAGGAGCTCTTGAACAACCTGGGTGAGATCTACCTGAAGATCGAGCGGGAGCACCAGATCTCACCTGGAGATTTTCCCAGCCTCCGTAAGATGCAGGTAGAGACACCTGGGTCAGGCCCCGAGGGAGGGAGGGGGAAGCGGTGGGAAGAGGGTGCCCCCAGTGGGATCACACATGTCATGTTATCCCCGTACAGGTGGTCCTTAAATTACGGCCACAGTTGAGCCCAAAATTTCTGTTACTAAGCAAGACAGTTGTTTAAGATGAGTTTTGCCCCGTTTTACGACCTTTCTTGCCACAGTTGTTAAGGGAATCGATGCTGTGGTTGTTCGTAACGTGGTTGTTAAGTGAATCTGGCTTGTCACAAGGTCGCAAAAGGGGATTACGTGAAGCCCAGGACTCTGCAACGGTCATAAACACGTTGCCAAGCGTCTGGATTTTGATCACGGGTCCACGAGGAATGCTGCAAAGGTCATAAGTGTGAAAAACGGTCATAAGTCACTTTTTTCAGTGCCGTTGTAACTTTAAATGTTCACTAAATGAAACTGTTGTAAGTCAAGGACTACCTGTACTTTCGGAGACAGGGCGGGCGGGATGTGGAGGCTGTAAGAAAGCCGAATCCTGGAATTTATAGCACTTAGCAATAGCACTTAGACTTATCTACCGTTTCACAGTGCTTTTACAGCCCTCTCTAAGCGGCTTACAGAGTCAGCCTCTTGCCCCCCCAACAATCTGGGTCCTCATTTTACCCACCTCGGAAGGACGGAAGGCTGAGTCAACCTTGAGCCGGTGAGATTTGAACCGCGGAACTGCAGCTAGCAGTCAGCTGAAGTAGCTTGCAGTGCTGCACTCTAACCACTGCGCCACCTCGGCTCCTTGGGGTGGTGTGATCTTTTTGTGGCCGCTGTGTCAGGGTTCCAAGTAAGACACCCATAGCAATCAAAACCCCGAGGCAGGTGGATTCCCCAAAGAATAGATTTATTGGACATGTCATATTGTCACAACCTGGTGAAAACCGACTTTAAATGTTCCTGCAGTTTTCACCTAATTAAAAGTAAAAGTTCTTTCACTTTCTCCTAACAACCAGTCCAACGGCCCAATCAGGATACAGTCCAGTTGCTAGGTGACTCCAGTCCCCTCCTTCCGGACGCCTGGTGGGAATGTCCTTGATTCCCCAGAGAAAGAATTTTGCTTTGGCTACAGCACCCCAGCCGTCTCTGCTCCCTCCTCCCGTGACCACAGCTCCAGTTGTGGCAGCACTCAAGCTCCAAAATGGCCACCGCCAGGTCAGCTTCAGGGTTGACACGCTGAGTCGTTGCTAAGCTGCGCCTGGCCTGTTTTCCTTGCATTCCGAGGATCGGAACCAGAAATTCCGACCGGACCTTTAAATGGTCACTAAAGGAACACAAAGAACCGTGGTGGCGCAGTGGTTAGAGTGCAGTACTGCAGGCTACTTCTGCTGACTGCCGGCTGCCTGCAATTTGGCAGTTCAAATCTCACCATGCTCAAGGTTGACTCCATTGGGGTGAGAATGATATCTCATAGAGGCGATTTAGATCTTTTCTTGGAATTCAGACAGTTAGAAATAAAGCCGAGATTAAAAGTCTAATAGTAAATATTTATTTCAGTACAAAAACAATAAATCCTGAATAATTACATCGTTGCTAAGAAAACACGACCGGTCAGGTCAACAGCTAAGTCAGAAGAGAATTAATGGTGGTTAGGAATGCACACATGCACACTCATCATATCACGTGTTCTGCTTATGTTGGAATGTACCATAATATTAGGATAGGGGTGCATGACCCTGCATAGATATACAACTGACAATATTCACTACTTGACAGACTCAGCCTTCCGTCCTTCCAAGGTGGGTAAAATGAGGACCCAGATTGTTGGGGGCAATAGGCTTACTCTGAAAAACTGCTCAGAAAGGGCTGGAAAGGCACTGTGAAGCGGTATATAAGTCTAAGTGCTATTGCTATTGTTAAATTAAGGACTGCCTGTTGATTGTTTCCCACCAAACACTTGTGAAGGGCAGTTACAGCTCCAGTGTCATCCTAGTTGGGCCCCTGTAGATTTGGGGATGAGAAACCCTGGAGTTGACCCCTCCAACCGGTCAACACATCCCACTGTTGTCTCTTGGCCCAAAGTCACAACTCGGTGTGTTTGTGTGTCCTCAGGAACAGCTCCTGACCCAGGACTTCAGCAAGTTCCTGCCACTGAAACAGAAATTGCTGGACGCGGTGGATGATATGCTGGCCAATGACATCGCCCGACTGATGGTAATGGTGCGCCAGGAGGAGTCCCAGATGCCCTGCCAGGTGGTGAAGGGCGGGGCGTTTGAGGGCACCATGAACGGGCCCTTCGGCCACGGCTATGGCGAGGGTGCCGGCGAGGGCATTGACGACGTGGAGTGGGTGGTCAGCAAGGACAAGCCCACTTACGACGAGATCTTCTACACCCTCTCGCCCGTCAACGGCAAGATCACCGGCGCCAGCGCCAAGAAGGAGATGGTCAAATCCAAGCTGCCCAACACCGTCCTGGGCAAGATCTGGAAGCTGGCTGACGTGGACAAAGACGGGCTGCTGGACGACGAGGAGTTTGCCCTGGCCAACCATCTCATCAAAGTCAAGCTGGAAGGGCATGAGTTGCCGGCCGAACTCCCTTCCCACCTGGTGCCACCTTCCAAGCGCAGGCACGAGTGAGCCCCACCACCACCTCCGGACGGACCGGCTGAGCGCAGCAACGCACTCTGGGTGGGAGATGCCCGAGCGCTGCCCGCAGGGGGGACCGACTTCAAATCTCCCTGCTCTGCGCGAAGCCGAGTCGCCCAGCCTTTGTCAAATGTACAATACTGTATGTTCTGATATATATATATATTGATATATATTGATATATATTGATATATATATATATATATATATTGATATATCTACACTTGGATAGATATGTCTGCATATATATGTGTGTGTGAGTTTATCTCCTGGAAGAAAGTGTAATACAATGTTTTAAGGCTGTAATCTTCTCTGGTGCTGCGGGGAAAAAATAGCTCGCATTTTTATTTTAGCCGGAATATAATCCTGGGATTCCTTGTGGGATCCGGGAAGTGGGGATAGCTGACCCCAGATTCTTGCCATCCTTTGACAGGGCATGCTTTTTTCCCCCACAAGCCGGACAGCTGTCCCAGGACGACACACGCAGGACCCTTTTTTCCAGGGAGAATCGGTGGTCTTTATCCCCTTTTATGCCTATCCTTATTCCTGGAACCCGTTGCCGAAAAGGAAAATTGGGTCACCGCTGAGCACACTTCCTCACTGCCTACAAACATCCACACTCACCGCATCTCTGCCGGAAGTCCCTCTTCTCTTCCTTTCTTATTGGCGGTTTTAACCCTGTTCTGGAGAAGGGATTCATGTTCTCGTTGCTGTTGCACACTTTTTCGGGCCCTAAATGGTGTCAGGCGGCAACGTGGGGTTCTTCCAGAGAGGCTGTATCATCCTTAGGCACAAACCAGCATCCAGGACATAGTTTTGGTAGAAGCCAAAAAAGTTCAGCAAACAGAGCAGCAATGTTTCCCACTTTGGGGTGGACTTCAACTGGCTGGGGAATTCTGGGAGTTGGAGTCCACCCATCTTAAGCTGGTTGAATTTGAGGCTCTGGTGCATAGGCAGGAGATGGGGGGGCAGGACTTGGAGTGAGCATTGAGGCAAAGCAGGATGGACCCCTCTCCCACCTCCCAGTTCCTTGCATGGCCGATCCTGTGGGCCCCCAGACCCTATTAACTATCCCTGGAATGGATTTGCAAGAAAGTACGGAGTCTCGAAGGGGACACAATGCTAAAGCTCACAATCTCCCTCACTGGGAAATTCTTAGGGATGGGATTGGGAATCTTCAGGTTGGCCGGAAGGAAAGGTTGATGGGTTTAACTGCTTTCCTGCAAGAGGGGGCAGGAAGCAAGGAAGGCTGGCTTTGTTTCCCAGAATCCCCTAGCGCAGGGGTTCCCAAACTTGGCAACTTTTAAGACTTGTGGACTTCAACTCCCAGAATTCTCCAGCCAGCATAGCTGGAGAAGTCTTTTAAAAAAGCATAGCTGGCTGGAGAATTCTGGGAGTTGAAGTCCACAAAAGTCTTAAAGTTGCCAAGTTTGAAGACCTCTGCCCTAGTAGATATGGACATTGTGGGAATTGGGCTATTCATCAACTTGGGGGGGGGGTCTTATTTAGGGATGGCTGGTTTATGAGCAGCTTTCAGTCGAGTGTACCCCAAGATTGGGGGGGGGAGATTAGCTGCATTTCCGCCCCTTTCGTTGCAAAAGGGGCGGGATGAAGAGGAAGAGAGCCCATCATTTTACTTCTGACCACAAATCCCAGTTGATCTCTAGTCTCGGGGAGGTGGGGGGGGCAGTTAAAGCACCCGACCCGTTATCCCCTGCATTAAAAACTGAATTCAAGAGTTCTGCGTCTGGATGTTTCGTCGTCCCATTGTCCCCGAAATCCAGGGCTTGTCAATTCTGCATCGATTTTCGGCCCCCGCAGGTGCTTCTTCTGGGGCTTCCTGGAATAATTTTTTTTTAATTTCCCCGCTGGAGCTCTGAGGACTAGAAACTTGGGTTGAGGTTTGATTTTTTTGCAAGCATGGTCAGAAATTCCAGCTGGTGCCGAATTGGGTGTGATGGTGAAGTGGATCCCAAAAGCAGGGAAGATTTTGAGTGGTTCCCCCCCCCCATTTGGTTTTTAAAATTCTGCCATTCGACCTCCCAAATCTTGGAAAAGCTGAAGAGTAAACAAATTCCTCACACCTCCTAGCAGCTTGTGTTTTGCACAGCCGTGGTTTTGCACACTTCAACCCTTGCCCGTTTCTCGTCCGTGATCGCTCCGCTTCAGGGGTGGGTTCTAACTTCCCTCGCTGCCGATTCGCTTCCTCCCGCGCAGGTGCAGTGCCGAAAAATCAGGAAAATTTTCAAAAAAAAGGCGAAAACAAGATGGCGACGCATACTCAGTGCCGGAAACTCGACTTCTGCGCATGCGCAGAAGAAAAAACCCCCGGAAAATCCCCCCCCCCAAAAAAAAATTCAAAAAAAAAGTATGTTGGCGCCCACGGACTGGCACCGACCAGACCGGTTCCGTGACGTCGTCATGACGTCACCAGCGGTTTGCTACCGGTTCTGCCGAACCGGGAGGAACCCACCTCTGATCTGCTTGTTTAAATGCCTGCATTTTTCCTAAATTGTTCTGCAAACTTAAAGCATTCACTGCATTGCAGAAATTTTCTTTAAAAAGTACATTTAAAAAAAAACCACACACACAATCCATAATGTTCCCAATATCTTTACAAACTCTCTGGAAACTTTAGGAAAAATTAATTTATGGTCTGGTTTAAAATAGGAGCATCTGTTTGTCAAAGACAGAATTGGTTTCAGTCACTCCTTCGCTTGGAGATCTACAGATATGTAGAACTCCAGTTCCCATATTACTGTACTTTTCCACTGAGCTCGCTGGGGATAATAGGGACCGTAGTTCCTAGTTAAATGTTTGGGTTGGAGACTGATATTTGGGGGTACAGACAACTAGCTTGCAGTGCAATTTTATTCACTCTGGGAAAAACACTTCAGGTGTCGTTTCTAAGCACTTTCCAAACAAGCCATGATTAAGGTTAACCGTGTTGGATCCTGTAACTGGGTCACCTCCTGTGTGAATGCAGCCTGCTAACGCGAAGAAAATAGGTGCTCTGGATCTGATTGATGTTTACTTTATCATGGTTTCTTTAGCTTAGTACCTGGAACTAAACAATGCACCAAACCAGAAATTAAATATTTAATAGATTAACAGAGTTGGAAGGGACCTTGTAGGTCATCTAGTCCAACCCAAATCTTACAATCTCTGGGTTTAGGTTCTCACAGCTACCTGGAAAAAATGTGATGGCTGAAGTTTGGTTTAGTGCAGAGTTTTCCCAAGATTAGCAACTTAAGATGCGTGGACTTCAACTCCCAGAATTCCCCAGCCAGCATGATTTTAAGAGTGGACCTCAACTGCATGCTGGCTGGGGAATTCTGGGAGTTGAAGTCCATGCATCTTAAAAGTTGCTAAGCTTGAAAAACTCTGGTTTAATGTGTTGTGTTATATTTGTACACTTTTTTTTATCCTCTGGTGTATGAAAGAGGTACCTTCTGTTGCTACACAACAGGCAGGGCCAAGACAAAGCTTAATTTTGATTTATAAGGTTATTCCTTATTTATTTGGGATTTTTCTCCGTGATATTCTTTTAAATATTTCTTGATACTAATAGTTACCAAGTGGGATACCGTTATCAACCACACTTAATTAATCCTGTCTGACCTTAAAAAAACAAAGCAGCGATGGGAGACTATGTTTAATCCTTGACTTACGAGCACAATTGGGACCAGAACCTCGGTCACTAAATGATGCGGTCATTAACTGAGTCACACCTGATTTAACCTTTTTTTCTGAGGTGATTGAGCAAATCCGGTTTATGCATGCCAGTTGCTAAGTGCATGAATTTTGATCGCCTGTACAGGGATGATTCTCTGATGGTTGTAAGTGTGAGGACCGGTCATAAGTGTGAGGACTGTTCGTACGTGTGAGGACCAGTCGCGAGCAACTTTCCTCGGCATCGTTGTAACTTCAAATGGTTGTTTAAACAAATGGTCGTAAGATGAGGACTAGCTATATGAAGGAACTCCAGAGTTGTAGTAGAGATGGAGAAGTTGGAAAATTCTCTCCGGGAAAAAGCAAAAATAAAATAATGTTTTAACGCTTAGAAGTCACCAAATCTGAAGCTGAATTTTGCCTCCGAAGAATCATAGAATTTTAGGGCTACAAGGGACCTCAGAGATCTTCTAGTCCAACCCCCCTAGAATCATAGAATCCTAGGTCTGGAAGGCGTAGGTCTTCTAGTCCAGCCCCCTGCTCAAACAGGAAACCTTATACCATTCTGGACAAAAGGCTGTCAAATCTCTTCTTAAAAGCCTCCAGTGTTAGAGCTGCCACAACTTCTAGTGGCAAGTTGTTCCACTGGTTAATTGTTTTCATCGTCAAGAAAGTTTCTCCTTAATTCCAGGTTGCTTCTCTCTTTGATTAGTTTCCATCCATTGCTTCTTGTCCTGCCTTCAGGTGCTTTGGAGAATAGGTGGACCCCCTCTTCTCTGTGGCAGCCCCTCCTCAAATATTGGAAGACTTGCTGTCATGTTTTTAAGCCACAGTTTTGCCGAGCCCAGTTCATTGGCACAACTAGCCACATGTTCTGGGTACATATTCTACACATATTCTGTATCCTGCAGTCTGTCTCCCTTCAAATTGACCATATAGTCTGGTCATTTTTTTTAGTGCATTTAGAAAGTTTCAATGCAAAATTTAATTGACGAGGCTGATGGTTAGATCAGGCAGGGGTCTCCAACCTTGGCAACTTTAAGGCCCGTGGACTTCAACTCTCAGAATTCCTGAGCCAGCATGACTGGCTCAAAGAATTCTGGGAGTTGAAGTCCGCAAGTCACCAGGGAGCATAGTTCCCCCCCCCCCCGCGCCTTATACCATGACAGACGGCATAGAATTGAATTGCAGCCAAGCGTCTGTCAACGCTGGAATTTTCCACGGAGTCTGCTTCAGGGAAGAGGGCTGGGTAGATGGAGGATAAGTAAAGCTGCTTGGGGATCAACAAGGATCTCTGCCCAGTTTCCTCCTTACCAGGAAAGCCCAGGTTCCAGGGCACTGTGTGAGTCATTTTTCCCCCTCATCCATGTATAGCCGGGGTTTCCTGCATTCTTGTTTAATGTCTTTCTTGGTTTCTGGGCCGTTAAGCCTCGACTGGTCGGTCTAGCACTGAACGGAGGAAGAAATAGGAAATGGGCATCGAGTCAGGTGCCTAATTTGGGCAGCCTCTTGAAGGGGTTGGCATCCCTAACCCACTGTTTCTCAACCTTGGCCGCTGGAAGATGGGTGGACTTCAACTCCCAGAATTCCCCAGCCAGCATGCTTTAAGATGTCTGGGCTTCATGGCTTGCTGGGGGATTCTGGGAGTTGAAGTCCACAAACCTTAAAAGTTGCCAAGGTTTGAGATCCCTGCTTTACACCTCAAAGTAAGACACTGAAGGAGGTCGGAGGAGTTTGTTAAGGAGAATAAATCTCCATAGAGGCGATGTTTGATCTTTCTCTCGGAACTCAGACATTTAGAAATAAAGCCGAAGTTAAAAGTCTAATAGAAAAATATTTATTTCGGTACAAAAACAATAAATTCTGAATAATTACATTCTTGCTAATTAAATGCGACCGCTCCCGGTCAGAGTCAAACCACAAGAAAAAGAATGGAGAATCAGAAATGCACACATGCGCATAAGATCACATCACGTGTCCTGCTGGTAATGGAATGTACCATAATATTAGGATAGGGGTGCATCACCCTGCATAGACATACAACTGACAATATTCACTATGTGACAGAGTTGTTTGTGGAGCTCCTTGTAGGAATCTTTTTCACATCACATCATCCAGCAGTTACAAAAGTCTTGCTGGGTAGGACCTAAAGCACTCTAGAATGAGGTAGAAAACCAGAAGCCTCTTCTACAGGGGAAATACCAAGAAGTGCAGGGAGGTGGGTGGATTTGGGGGCAGACACATAGAGTGTCCTGCTGGCTGGGGAATTCTGGAAGTTGAAGTCTACAAGTCTTAAACGTTGCCCAAGTTTGGGGACCCCTGGTTTAAGGAAAGGCCTAGTGGCTGAAGAATCATTACCATTTTAAAAAGACCAACCATGAACAGACGGGGCAGTCTAATAAAGGAACCAGTAAAAGATCTAGAAACGAGTAAAGTAATAACCAGCAGCCAGCATGGGTTTGTTAAAAACAGAACATGCCAAACCAATCTTATTTCATTCTTCAACATAGTGACTAAATTAGTAGACCAGCGAAATACTGTGGACACAATATACTTAGACTTCAGCAAAGGCATTCGACCACAACCTACTTCTTGTAAGCTAGAAAAAAGTGGGATAGATAGCATCATCACAAGATGGATTCTACATGGAGGGAAGTAAGCAGTGGGGTACCACAAGGTTCCGTCTTATGCCCAGTACTCTTCAATATCTTCATAAACGACTTAGATGAGGGAATAGAAGGGGAACTTACCAAATGTGCCGATGATACTAAGCTGGCAGGAATAGCTAACACCCTAGAGGACAGGCTCAAGATCTAGATGGATCTTGATATTTATGTATGTATGTATGTATGTATGTATGTATGTATGTATGTATGTATGTATTTATTTATTTATTTATTTATTTATTTATTTCTATTTGTATGCTGCCCAACTCCCAGGGGACTCTGGGCCAGGGGTGAAATCCTCCTGGTTCGCTCTTACCTGTTGGTCGCCGCACAGCCGAAGAACCTGGCGGCGTTCGCGGCGCGGGGCTTCCCCCGCCCGCTTCCCCTGCCCGCCTGGACGCCGGCATTTGCGTTCTCTTGCCCTCTGCGCAAGCAGAACGCTTTGCGCATGCGCAGAGAGCAAAAGAACGCAAATGCCGGCGGGGGAAACCCCGCGCAGCGAACGCCGCCAGGTTCTTCGGCTGTGCGGCGACCAACAGGTAAGAGCGAACCGGGAGGATTTCACCCCTGCGCGGCTTGAACCCTGGGCCCTATCTAACAAAATGAAATTCAATGTAGAGAAAAGGAACATTTTACACTTAGGCAAGTTTTACACTTAGGCAAGAAAAACCAAAAGTACACATATAAACTGGGTGAAACCAGGCTTAATAGCAGTGACTGGAGGATCTTGGTGTCTTAGTGGACAACCAATTAAATATTTATTTATTTATTTATTTATTTATTTATTATTAGGTTCTTTTATGCCGCCCTACTCCCGAGGGACTCAGGGCGGCGTACAACATTGTGCAAGAACACTAAAACAATAAACAACGATTAAAACAATTTTTAAAAGTTAAAAAGATATTCAGCAACATACCTACATGGGGAGAGCTCGGATGGAACTCTCCCCATGTGATGTGAGCCAATATGAGCCAGCAGGGTGCAGCGGCAGCCAAAAAAGATCTGGCAAGTTCAGCCTAGCAGAGATACAGAGAGAGCCAGAGGAGTGGCTGACTAGTGTATAGAAGTTGTGATGGGTAGTCCTCAACTTACAACGGCAATTGGAACTAGCATTTGTATGACCTTGGAGTCCTAGTGGATGATCACTTGAATATGAGCTCGTAATGTGCAGCAGCAGCCAAAAAAGCTAATACAATCCTGGGTTGTATAAACAGAGGCATAGAATCAAGATCACGAGAAGTCTTAGTGTCGCTTTACAAAACCCCAGTAAGGCCACACCTGGAATATTGCAACCAATTTTGGTCACCAGACTACAAAAAAGATGTTGAGACGTTGGAAAAAGTTCAGAGAAGAGCAACTAAGATGATCAAAGACCTGGAGACAAAACCATCTGAAGAACGGCTGCAGGATTTGGGTCTTGCTAATCTGAAGAAAACAAGAATTTGGGTGTGACGTGATAGCAGCATTCCAGTGTTTGAGGGGCTGCCACAAAGAAGAGGGAGGTCAACTTATTTCCCAAAGCACCAGAAGACAAGAAACAATGGATGGAAACTATCAAAGAGAGAAGCAACCTGGAATGAAGGAGAAATTTCGTAACAGTGAGGACAATTAACCAGTGGAACACCTTGCCACCAGAAATCGTGGGCGCTCCATCACTGGACGTTTTTAAGAAGAGACTAGACAGTCACTTATCTGAAATGGTATAGGTTCTCTTGTTTGAGCAGGGGGCTGGACTAGAAGACCTCCAAGGTCCCTTCCAGCTCTGTTCTATTCCAATTCGTATTGCTATTCTATTCATTTCTGTCGCTAAGCGATATGGTCTGTGGAACTGCATGCTCTGTGATACAAGAAGCCATTTACAAGTAGTCCTTGACTTATGACCACAACTGGTACTGGAATTCTGGTCATAAATAGTTAAGGTTGTAAATCAAGGCACCATGCGATGGGACCTGGTTTTTTTTTTTTTTACGGTGGTTGTTAAGTAGATTTTGCAGTCATAAGTCACACTTTCCTGAATGGGCATTTGTTGTTGTTGTTAAATGCCTGGTCGTAAATTGAGGATTACCTGTACAAAAGTCTTTCAACAGGGAATGGAGGTTGCCCTGAGGGGTTGGGATAGAGAACCTCTGAGGTTCCTAACAACTCTAATTCTAGGACATTGTTCCCTCTTATTTAAAAAAAAAAAAACCAATGCCATTTTATTTATTTATTTATTTATTTGTGAGATTTATATACCGCCTCACAGTGCAAGCACTCTCTAAGCGGTTTACACCAGTAAGCAATGTATATATTTATATTGCCCCCAACAATCTGGGTCCTCATTTTACCTACCTCGGAAGGATGGAAGGCTGAGTCAACCTTGAGCCGGTGAGATCTGAACCGCTGACCTGCAGATCACAGTCAGCTAAAGTGGCCTGCAGTACTGCCTCTAACAGCTGCGCCACCTCGGCTCATTGGCCCATCCAACGGAATGACTGGCAAAGGCAATTTCTCCACAATTGTGAGCAGGAGAAAGAAGTGAGTCTTGTTGGATTTAAGTTCCAGGTGTATTTGATGCTCCCAAGATTTCAGATCTCTGGTAAATCTTGTTCCCCTTTTGCACACAGATTTCCCAAATCCGATTCAGCGGGGAAACAGATCTCGGTGCCCAGTGGGATTTCGGAAGTGCAAAATGACTCACCATGATGTCATCTGCAAATAGCTCTTCCTTCCCCCTTTGCTCCCGTACAGAACGATCTGTAATATGAAAGGAAACTTAAATTACCAGGAAGAAATAGTTGGATGTGGAAAGCTGGCTGAAATTCTTGGCTCAGAATTGCTGTCAGTCCGGGGGCTAAGTTTGCACAACACAAACACACCAGGCTGGGGTCAAATAAGTTGTGTGAAGCAGGCCTGCTCTGTCTCAACTCAGCATGTCAATCTTTTTCAATCAAAATTTGGATATAAAGCAGTGTTTCTCAATTCACAAGGCAGGTCCAACAATAGGTCAATTCAGCAACCAAGTTAAGCATTTGTGAGAATCTGCCCCTTCAGCCAATATGCCTAGATACGCATTTCTCAACTTCTGCCACTTTTAAGATAGGTGGACTCCAACTCCCAGAATTCCTCAGCCATCCACGCACTTCATGCTGGCAGGGGAATTCTGGGAGTTGAAGTCCACACACTTAAAACATGCTGGCAGGGGAATTCTGGGAGTTGAAATCCACACACTTAAAACATGCTGGCAGGGGAATTCTGGGAGTTGAAATCCACACACTTAAAACATGCTGGCAGGGGAATTCTGGGAGTTGAAATCCACACACTTAAAACATGCTGGCAGGGGAATTCTGGGAGTTGAAATCCACACACTTAAAACATGCTGGCAGGGGAATTCTGGGAGTTGAAATCCACACACTTAAAACATGCTGGCAGGGGAATTCTGGGAGTTGAAATCCACACACTTAAAACATGCTGGCAGGGGAATTCTGGGAGTTGAAATCCACACACTTAAAACATGCTGGCAGGGGAATTCTGGGAGTTGAAATCCACACACTTAAAACATGCTGGCAGGGGAATTCTGGGAGTTGAAGTCCACACACTTAAAACATGCTGGCAGAGGAATTCTGGGAGTTGAAATCCACACACTTAAAACATGCTGGCAGAGGAATTCTGGGAGTTGAAATCCACACACTTAAAACATGCTGGCAGGGGAATTCTGGGAGTTGAAGTCCACACACTTAAGACATGCTGGCAGGGGAATTCTGGGAGTTGAAGTCCACAGACTTAAAACATGCTGGCAGAGGAATTCTGGGAGTTGAAGTCCACACACTTAAAACATGCTGGCAGGGGAATTCTGGGAGTTGAAGTCCACTTATCTTCAAGGGGACAAGGTTGAGAAACACTGCTTTAGAGACCACGAGGCAAGATATGGGTTGGGGCATTGCTCACTGCCAGCCTAGAGCTACTGGGTGTTTATAGCAGTGGGCGATCCCAGCCCTTTAGGGACGCTAACCATGGTTTATGGCTGAGAGCGATTGTGGGAGGAAAGAGTTAGTCCTTGATGGCAAAAACACACACACAAAAAACCAGAAGTTAGGTGAGATAACTCCTCATTCACCTAAC